>CATNEM010000346.1:332500-335000 GCA_950096795.1 Macrostomum cliftonense | reverse complement strand
GACTCAACCGCCTCAATTCCCCTCATCCGTTTCCATTCTAGAAAGCCATCCCACTCGAAAGTGTAGAGGCAATTTCCTTTTCGGATTTCCTTAAGCATCTTACTCTCCCGGATCCGGCCACTAATCCTTTCCAGATCCTGGGTTCCCTTCCCAGTTTACCCGCAGCCTCTGATGAAGCCCCACTTATTTGCCTTGCTTCTTTTTTGACGATTGTCTTCAGATCTACGCCGCTTGTTAAATAATAGGCTAGAAGGCGACTCGGCAGGTTTCTGTGTCGCCCCAGCCTTGCTTTTCTGATGCAGCGCACGGGGGGAAAGATTTTTGTGCCGCGCCTTGCTGGAGAGCGGGGTGAAAGCGGCATTTTAATGGGACTTAGGTGAGTGACAGGGGAGACAGCGGAGTGACAGCAAAGACAGTGGAGGGACAGAGAAGACACTAGAATGACTGGAGTGACACTAGAGTGACAGAAGACACTGGAATGACTGGAGTGACACTGGAGTGCCATGTGAGACACTAGAGTGACAGGAGTGACACTAGAGTGACAAAAGACGCTGGAATGACTGGAGTGACACTGGAGTGCCATGTGAGACACTAGGTGACAAGGAAAACACTGAGTGACAGGGAAGACACTGGAATGACAGGGGAGACACTGAGTGACAGGGAAGACTCTGGAATGACAGGGGAGAAACTGGAGTGACAGGGGAGAAACTGGAGTGACAGGGGAGAAACTGGAGTGACAGGGGAGACAATGGAATGACAGGGGCGACACTGAGTGACAGGGAAGACAATGGAATGACAGGGAAGACAATGGAATGACAGGGAAGACAGCGGAGTGATATGTTAGTGTAGATGGATGAAAAATAAGAACAGGAAACACACGTCTCGTAATTAGACACTTATGAGACGAAGGAGGCAGTGAACCAAGCTTTTTTCTAGTTCATTCCTTTGATTAAAGGAAAACTTCGGGAAAGAGTGGGGAGCTGGGAGCGAGCTCATATTTTTTGTGGGCGGGCTAAAGACGGGTAATTGTGGAGTTCGCTATTCGGCTATTCAGGCTTTCAAAGACTTTTTTGAAGATTAAAGCAAAAAGGCATTAATTAAGTTCGCAAATGCTCCATTTAGACTTGAGCTTCACACACAGGGGCAGGCCTTCTAAGTAGACGCTGTGCAAATCCACGTTCCTTGGTGATCCAACACATATTCCGTACCTGAAACTTCACTCACATATGCAACCCCTCATCTACTCAGCTCACCTACCCGATCACTCGCCAACACAATCACTCGCCTACACAATCACTCACCGACACAATCACTCGCCTACACAATCACTCACCTACACAATCACTCACCTACACAATCACTCACCTACACAATCACTCGCCTACACAATCACTCACCGACACAATCACTCGCCTACACAATCACTCACCGACACAATCACTCGCCTACACAATCACTCACCTACACAATCACTCACCTACACAATCACTCACCTACACAATCACTCGCCTACACAATCACTCACCGACACAATCACTCGCCTACACAATCACTCACCTACACAATCACTCACCTACACAATCACTCGCCTACACAATCACTCACCTACACAATCACTCACCTGCACAATCACTCGCCTACACAATCACTCACCTACACAATCACTCACCTGCACAATCACTCGCCTACACAATCACTCACCCACACAATCATTCGCCTACACAATCACTCACCTACACAATCACTCGCCTACACAATCACTCGCCTACACAATCACTCGCCTACACAATCACTCACCTACACAATCACTCGCCTACACAATCACTCGCCTACACAATAACTCACCTACACAATCACTCACCTACACAATCACTCGCCTACACAATCACTCACCTACACAATCACTCGCCTACACAATCACTCGCCTACACAATCACTCACCTACACAATCACTCGCCTACACAATCACTCGCCTACACAATAACTCACCTACACAATCACTCACCTACACAATCACTCGCCTACACAATCACTCACCTACACAATCACTCGCCTACACAATCACTCACCTACACAATCACTCGCCTACACAATCACTCACCTACACAATCACTCGCCTACAGACAATCACTCTCATACACAATCACTCACCTACACAATCACTCGCCTACAGAATCACTCACCTACAGAATCACTCACCTACACAATAACTCACCTATACGCTCGTACAATCAGATGCTACAGTCTGCATCTGAAATCACCTACAAATGAAACATTATATTTACAAAACTTACCCGGAAACGAAGCAGATAAGCAAACTTTGCAGAGGCAGAAAAATAATATTTGTTTCTTTAGATAAAGTATTTTTTGGCCGAGTCTGAAAACAATTCGCCCGTCAGTTAATCCGACGCCCCGGTCCCTCAGATATTTGCCAGCCAGTCGCGCCCGCACTCTCTCCCCTGACAAACAAGGGGAAGAAAAGGCACGAAGCTAGCAACCA
>CATNEM010000346.1:312500-325000 GCA_950096795.1 Macrostomum cliftonense | reverse complement strand
TCTATCTATCTATCTATCTATCTATCTATCTATCTATCTATCTATCTATCTATCTATCTATCTATCTATCTATCTATCTATCTATCTATCTATCTATCTATCTATCTATCTATCTATCTATCTATCTATCTATCTATCTATCTATCTATCTATCTATCTATCTATCTATCTATCTATCTATCTATCTATCTATCTATCTATCTATCTATCTATCTATCTATCTATCTATCTATCTATCTATCTATCTATCTATCTATCTATCTATCTATCTATCTATCTATCTATCTATCTATCTATCTATCTATCTATCTATCTATCTATCTATCTATCTATCTATCTATCTATCTATCTATCTATCTATCTATCTATCTATCTATCTATCTATCTATCTATCTATCTATCTATCTATCTATCTATCTATCTATCTATCTATCTATCTATCTATCTATCTATCTATCTATCTATCTATCTATCTATCTATCTATCTATCTATCTATCTATCTATCTATCTATCTATCTATCTATCTATCTATCTATCTATCTATCTATCTATCTATCTATCTATCTATCTATCTATCTATCTATCTATCTATCTATCTATCTATCTATCTATCTATCTATCTATCTATCTATCTATCTATCTATCTATCTATCTATCTATCTATCTATCTATCTATCTATCTATCTATCTATCTATCTATCTATCTATCTATCTATCTATCTATCTATCTATCTATCTATCTATCTATCTATCTATCTATCTATCTATCTATCTATCTATCTATCTATCTATCTATCTATCTATCTATCTATCTATCTATCTATCTATCTATCTATCTATCTATCTATCTATCTATCTATCTATCTATCTATCTATCTATCTATCTATCTATCTATCTATCGATCAATTTTTATGCGCATTGCGGTGATGATAATAAACTAGCACAAATGCCAGGCAGCAGTAGTTCAATAATATTTAAGGAAGATCTTCATTTGTATAAGAGTGAAGGCATGCCAAACCCGCAGGTGATGGGCATATTCCTGCTGCAGCTTTGCAACGAAGACAGCAACCCGCAGTTAAAACGGAGCTACACAGTTTTCCTGCTAATCTTCCTCTACCTGTTGCCAGCCGTTGTCATGGCAACATTCTGCGGCCTGAGCATTCGAGCTCTAAAAAAGTCTTTAAGATTTTTGTCTCGCAGCTCTCAGCAGGCGGACAGGCAGTGCCGAAGGCTGCAGACGGCCAGACTGTTTCTGGCGTTGCTGGCGGCGTTTCTGATCTGCTGGGGGCCGCATCATGGGCTAACCCTGTGGCTCCACATGGTTCATACCAGCTCAGATGATGGCGAGGCCAGCGGCCGCCTGTACTTGGCCCAGTTCGGCACCTTGTTGCTAGGCTACGCTAATAGCATCGTTAATCCCTGCTGTCTGCTCGGCATCAGCTCCGAGTACAGGCGGCACTGCTGGCGACTGCTCAGGTGCCGCTGCCGGCAGCCCGACACGGCGTTGAGATCCAGCGGGCGAATCGTCAGCGCCGCCGGAGACGGGGATTACTTAGCTGTCAGGCAGGCGGGTGACAGGCTGAGGCCCAAGCTGACGAGACAGACGGACTTGGACAGGTGACAGTGCTGAGGGGTGCCTGCAGAATTCGAATCAGTAGTAAACAGGTGTGAGAGAGGCACAGGGGTGATGGGGTGCTGGGGTGTTGAGGGAGAGGCACAGGGGTGATGGGGTGCTGGGGTGTTGAGGGAGAGGCACAGGGGTGATGGGGTGCTGGGGTGTTGAGAAAGAGACCGGAGTGCTGGGGTGTGAGAGAGGCACAGGGGTGTTGGGGTGTGAGAGAGGCACAGGGGTGTTGGGGTGTGAGAGAGGCACAGAGCCACAGAGGGACATGGATGCTGAGGTGTAAGAGAGGGGTAATGAGAGAGGCACAGGGGTGCTGGGGTGTTGAGAGAAGGATAGGGATGTTGGGGTGCGAGAGAGGGGCAGGGGTGCTGGGGTGTGAAAGAGGGGCGGGGTTCTGGAGTTTAAGAGAGGGGGGACGGGGGTTTTGGGGTGTGAGAGAGGGACAGGGGTGCTGGGGTGTGAGAGAGGGACAGGGGTGCTGGGGTGTGAGAGAGGGACAGGGGTGTTGGGGTGTGAGAGAGGCACAGAGCCACAGAGGGACATGGATGCTGAGGTGTAAGAGAGGGGTAATGAGAGAGGCACAGGGGTGCTGGGGTGTTGAGAGAAGGATAGGGATGTTGGGGTGCGAGAGAGGGGCAGGGGTGCTGGGGTGTGAAAGAGGGGCGGGGTTCTGGAGTTTAAGAGAGGGGGGACGGGGGTTTTGGGGTGTGAGAGAGGGACAGGGGTGCTGGGGTGTGAGAGAGGGACAGGGGTGCTGGGGTGTGAGAGAGGGACAGGGGTGCTGGGGTGTGAGAGAGGGACAGGGGTGCTGGGGTGTGAGAGAGGGGCAGGGGTGCTGGGGTGTGAGAGAGGGACAGGGGTGCTGGGGTGTGAGAGAGGGACAGGGGTGCTGGGGTGTGAGAGAGGGACAGGGGTGCTGGGGTGTGAGAGAGGGACAGGGGTGCTGGGGTGTGAGAGAGGGACAGGGGTGCTGGGGTGTGAGAGAGGGGCAGGGGTGCTGGGGTGTGAGAGAGGGGACAGGGGTGCTGGGGTGTGAGAGAGGGACAGGGGTGCTGGGGTGTGAGAGAGGGGACAGGGGTGCTGGGGTGTGAGAGAGGGACAGGGGTGCTGGGGTGTGAGAGAGGGGCAGGGGTGCCGGGCCTTTTGGAAAGAGCCTGCATTTGAGCCAAGCCCACAGTTTAAAATCTTTCAAAATTCTGCCCGCAGAAGTCCAGAGCTTCAAATAGGTCGTACAGGAGTACAATAGGAGTACAATAGTTGCTATTGTACTCCTAGCAACTAGGAGTACAATAGCAACCAATAACTTTTCAAAAGAAGCTTGAAAAAATAAACAATGTATTCCTGTTGTTGAGGACAGTCAATTTATCGTGCACTTTGGCTTCTACAGCTCAATGTAAGCTTGATTGCACCAAAACTGAACTCTTGATGATCTGTCTAAGCACGGATCTATCAATCAACTTTATTAAGTTAACTTTAAACGATGTTGACCTGATTGTGCACTCAAACTGCATTACTCGAAATGCAATCACCAAGTACATGACCTGCATGTATGACTGTAAGCACCCTGCGACTGTTCAATGTTTTGATTATCTGACTATTTCGCTGTGAATTGTTTGAGTTTCTGTCAAAAAAATTATTGATAAACTTGCTATAAACTTGAAAATAAACTTGATAGTTTCGCAAAACTATGCAATCCCACTAAATTAAATTTTTTTGGACTTTTTTTAGCTAAGAAGGGAGAATAAACTTGCCAGTATACGGTGCGCCACTGATATATAGAGTTCGAGCATTGGATTCCGCATCGAGCTTATTGAATTATTGATCCAAATTCAGCGGCAAATCTTGTTTCCCGTCGGAAAAAAAAGTGAACCGATATATGCTGGTACATAGAGGACAGCACTGGCACATCTCTTTTCCTTTCAGTAACGGGTTTATTTTACGATACTTCCTGAAATTGCGTGTGCTTGGCCTGTAATGCTTCCTCTTTGCTGGCATTTGCGGCAAAAAATTCTATAGTTCCCTGATCGTTCTCTATGCAAATGGATAATGTAATGTTATAATGTATCTCACTTAACCCGTACCCCTTGTCTATCTTGCTAATGCCTTGCAAGCGGAGATTCTCAGTAAGTAATCTCCGCGGCCATAGACAACATAAAGGACTTTAAAGGTGCGGAGAATATGAGAGAATTTATTCTCCGCGCGCCTAAATATTCTCCGCTCCCTGTTTGCGTGAGATACATTTTATTATCACACTGAGACTCAGAGAATATCTATGGCAGAATCTCCTAGGCTTCGCCTCGGAGATTCTGCATAGATATTCTCCTCGTTTCAGTGTGATAATATTCATGTATTCCACTCTGCCTGTACGCCTTGTCTATCTCGCTAGTGTTTTGCTAGCGGAGATTTTTGCGAAGTCATCTCCGCTGCCATAGACAATATATAGGAAGCGGAGATTACTTATAATCTCCGCGATTCGAGTCAATAATCTCCGCTCCCTGCATTCGTGGAATACATTTCAATATCCAACTGAAACTCGGAAGAATGTCTATGGCAGAACCTCCTCGGCTTCGCCTCGGAGATTCTGCATAGACATTCTCCTCGTTTCAGTAGGATATTATATATCCCTTAGACTTGCACAATGGATCGTACGCCTTTGTAGCCAAAAGCCAAGGGTGCAACAAACAGTTAACTGTAGCAACCATGCAGTCCCCTGGGATTTAAATTTGAACACGGCGTTAGCACAGCCCATGGATGTTGAGTCAGTGCTTTTTGCACGAATGTTTTTGCGCTTTGTTTCTGCTGTTTCTGAAATAATCAAACGGAAAAGGAAGAAAACGGAAGAAAAAGAAACAATAACGTAAGAAAAATCTTGTATTTCTCAAACAATGCCACATAAAATATTTTTCAAGACAGGCCATTACTTTCCTGCTACTACTACTACTACTACTACTACTACTACTACTACTACTACTACTACTACTACTAGTAGTAGTAGTACTACTACTACTACTACTACTACTACTACTACTACTACTACTACTACTACTACTACTACTACTACTACTACTACTACTACTACTACTACTACTACTACTACTACTACTACTACTACTACTACTACTACTACTACTACTACTACTACTACTACTACTACTACTACTACTACTACTACTACTACTACTACTACTACTACTACTACTACTACTACTACTACTACTACTACTACTACTACTACTACTACTACTACTACTACTACTACTACTACTACTACTACTACTACTACTACTACTACTACTACTACTACTACTACACTGTGCGCCAAAAAAACGGATACCCCTATAGGAAAGCCGCAGTGCTAAAAATAGGTTACTGCGTAAACAATCGTCTCCCCGTGAAACTTGACAAAACTGCCCGCACACGTGCTTTTGGGTCATTGGAAAAAGCAATTGAAAGTGTAATTTGTTATGATTAAACTTACGTGCTCAGTACCGTGAATGGCCTCCTCTACTTTCAATCACACACCCAACGCGATGAGGCATGCTGGCAATCAGGCGATTAAGCTGCTGCTGTGGAATTTGCTGCCATTGCTCTCGCAGCACGTCAAACAGCTGGTCCAGTGTTGATGGTGCTTGCCCCTGGATCCTTCTCCCAAGGATGTCCCAAGCATGCTCAATGGGGTTGAGGTCCGGCGAATTGGCAGGCCAAGGCAAAGCTTGCACGCCTAAGTCGTCCAGCATCTGCCTCGTTACCCAGCCTCTGTGTGCCGGGGCATTGTCAAGCTGCAGGATGGCACTGGCTGGCAGATTGTTGGTGGTCGTGAAGAACTGATGCACCAGATCAGTGAATTTCAACATGTTGACGGCGTTATTTAGGCGCACCAGCTCACTGCGACCCCCAGTCCAAATCGCTCCCCAGACATGCACAGAACCACCTCCTGAGTGCCGGACTTCTTGCATGAAGCGCTCTTGCAACCGTTCACCACGCAGCCTCCAAACTTGGCGCCGCCGATCAGCAGGGTTTAGCAGGAAGCGCGACTCGTCTGACCAGACGATGCGCGCCCACTGCTGGCGCCAATGGCAGCGCCTCATTGCCCAGCCTAAGCGAGCTTGCTTATGTCCTCGCGTTAGACAGGGCACGCGGCGCATGCGATACTTCCGCAACCCGAACTCCTTCAAGCGGCGCCTCACTGTAGTTTTTGACACTGGCTCATCCCAGTCACTCCACAGCTCACGAACTGTGGTAGCTGGATGCGATCGGGCCATGATGAATAGCCGTCGGTCACTGCGCTTCGATGTTCTTCTTGGTCTGCCACTGCCGAAGCTCCTGTCAACAGTGCCCATCTCCACACTGCGCTGAACCCACCGATACACTGTTGAGTAGGGCAGATGCAGCAGTCGGGAAACTTTTTTAATGCTTCGACATGCCAAATAGGCACCGATAATTTGGCCTCTTTGCCTGAGGGTAAGCATTTTGTCTCTTGAGTCCTGTGTGTGATTGAATTTTCACTCGCATGGTGGCACTTAAAAAGTCAAGAATAAACTTTTCAACCACAGGGTCACATGACTGTAGGTTTGGGCTACGAGTAAATAACAGAGGGAGGAAGCGAAGGAGAAGTGAAAATCATCAGTCACCTCACCACCTAAACACAGCGTGCACTTAAATCGTAGTTTACAACTTGAGAGAGGGCAAGGGGGTATCCGTTTTTTTGGCGCACAGTGTACTACTACTACTACTACTACTACTACTACTACTACTACTACTACTACTACTACTACTACTACTACTACTACTACTACTACTACTACTACTACTACTACTACTACTACTACTACTACTACTACTACTACTACTACTACTACTACTACTACTACTACTACTACTACTACTACTACTACTACTACTACTACTACTACTACTACTACTACTACTACTACTACTAGTACTACTACTACTACTACTACTACTACTACTACTACTACTACTACTACTACTACTACTACTACTACTACTACTACTACTACTGCTACTACTACTACTACTACAACTACTACTACTACTACTACTACTACTTTGAAACTAATTAAAGGTAAAGATAGAAAAGACAATTTTTACAATCGCATGATTCCCTTGTTAAAACTAATAAAAAAGCCGACTCGCCATCATCTAAACCAAGTATTATACCATACGATACGACTGAATGCCACACATATCCACTCTTTTTCATCGGATATGGACGAGAGATAACTAGGGATGAAAGCCCTGGCAAACGTTCTGAAGGTACAGTATAATGAACGAACTAACCAGGGCAAAGAGCTTGACTTAAGGAAGCGGTCAAAATACTCAGTGGGCTTTCCTCGAGACATCAAATGCATTAAGGGATTGGTTTTGAAGCCATATCGAATTCAGCCCCTATTAACCGTTTTTATTTTGCTACAATACACAGGCAGAGGAAAGCAAATATTGAAGCACGGAATCAATTCTTCAGAATTTTATTTTTACTACATCAAAGCTTTTATTTACCAATGCGCACTTCACACACATAATCTTCTATTTCATATTTTATTCTCACAAAGCGGGAGTTTTATCGCATTTTTGTAATTATGCGTCTATCTCTTGCATCAAGCATTTTATAAAAAACGAATCTCCCTTAAACGTGGAAATCAGATAACCTAATCCGGAAATGCATCGACTTAATCAATTTCGCAGTTTAAATATGCATCGCGCTGCATTGATAGTTTGTTATATTATATTACGGGATTTGGACAAACCCGTAAAATACTGAGCAATTCGCGTCCTCATCGATGACAATCACATAGTACATGCACATGATCTCATCATCGGTGTCGAGCAGTAGAATTTCTTAAAAGCTTGCAAGAGGGGGATAGGACCCGGAAGAAACTGGCATCCTATACTCGCTATCCCATGGAGCTCCGAGGAGCCGCAAAGTACTGTCAGAATTTGCTATGCCACATTCTCTAAATAATTTTTGCACGCCAGTTTCGCTTTTACACAGCAGAGCCTCTTCATATTGCTGGTTCGAAAAACCGAACCGGTTCGAAGCTCAGCTTCATATCGATGGTTCCTTTTTTCGAACACGGTTCGGAACCAGGTTCTGGTTCTGGAATATGTTTCGAGAAAATTTCTTGAACCGACTCAGAAACATTAGTTTGAGGACCACTTTTTACGTGCTTTTAAAATTCGAAAAAAAAATTTACGGCTCTGAGTCATAGACAGAAAATATTCAATGATAATTCACTGAATGCATGCTTTTTAGATGTAAGGTTATAATGCACTCGTTCTATTCGGTGCTCTTCATTTTCCTATCGATTCTGGTTCTGGAATCAGAATTATTCTGGTTCTAGAACGAATATTCGTGAACAGGCTGAGAGTCACTGCAATTGTGTCTCTTCGCTCATTATTTTATGCTTTTGTTTTTGGTAAAAAAATAAAATTGCCATTTATTACGATAAAAATACAATTTAAATTTTCTAACTTTATTTGATAATTTTTTGTTGTTATAATATTAATTTAATTTCCTTGAATATTTAAACCATTAACTTTCTACAAATGTCAAGCCCGCAACAGGAGAATCAGCTCTCCAGCCAGCCCTAGGAGTAGGACAGAAGCCAGTAAGCTAGTCTGCTTAATATTTTTTTTCTATTTGGTTCTGGTCTTTATTTATAGAGCCAAAGAATCCGTAAAATTATGAGTAACATACCTACTATTCCCAAGTGTCGTACAATCGTGTTTGAGACAGGAAATATTCTCACATGGAATCGTCTGAAAAAGAGGAAACCACTGTTGCCAAATAGTGAGGAGGTAAGGCTTTCACCGATTTTTAATCTTTGTTCTCAATAACTTAGGCCTATTAATTATGTAATAGGAAGCTACAATTGATAAAAAAATTAATAAATGCTTTCTATAAATTAAGCTTTATCCTTTTCTGTATCTTTTATAAACAGATAGCTATTATTATCAGTTTGCTCATTAACTGTGCTTTGCTTATTAACTAAACTGAATTTCAATTGGATTATTCGAATTATTTCAACATTTTTCTATTTAATAAGTTAGTATTAAGTTACCATATAAATTTTAATAATTATGATTATTTAAGTTAGGCTAAAAGTTAAGGTAGCCCAAATATGATTTGAATATTTATTACAGTAATCTGAATAACTTTTTTGGTATAATAGAGTCCAATTCAGGAGCAATATTATTATTCTAAATATGTAAGACATAAATTTTTAATTCTTTTTTTAGTTTGAGGCAAAGTTATTTTGACTTTTGGTGTTTATATAAAATATATATAGTCTAGTTATTTCAGAAAGGAAATATTGATTTCTATCTTTTTATTGAAAACCTTACTTGGCTGTCTCTATATATTTTTAGTTGTTTTAGTTGTCCCTACTGTATTAATAATACTGTATTAAAAATCAAAGTATTTGATACCATGCTATATTTTATACCTCCATTGACAGCAGGTGCTCGACAGCATTCGCTGCCTGTCCAGCGGATGGCTCGCCGCCCAGACGGAGACGCACTCGCTGCAATATGTTGACCAGCTGCACATGAGCTGCTCAGCCCAGCAGCAGCAGGATCTTGTGCAGCGTCAGGCTATACTGAACGATCGGAACGAGCTGCGCATCTACATCAAGCTGACGGTGTACCTCAACGCCTATTGGCGCGGCGCAGTACGCGACGCTGTGGAATCGGCCCTGGCTAGCCTTGCCGCTGACGACTGCGACGGAGTTGTGCTCAGCCTCGTCAGCTCCATGGAGTCGCCTGTTGTACTGGACGATGTCAAGCCAGTCTGGGCTGAGCTAGAGGAGCTCCGGGCAGACGATGTCATTGGCAGTCTCGGTCTCGCCGATGTCACGCCCGACCTGCTTGTGCAGCTGTACGACTGGGCCAACGAGAAGCCGAGCATCTATCAGCTGTCTGCGCAGGTGGGGCATTTTTGCTTCGTATTTTTTTGATGGGATCTAACTTTCTCATCAGTTCGAGCGCCAGCCCTTTGGGGACAATTTGTGTCATTAAACAAGACGGCACTAAATCCCGCTTTGCTTTAGTCTACCCAGCTGAGATCGGGTTACCAGTTTGAGCTGGGAAAATTTAGGTTGTTGCGACCCCTCCAGTACGTCAGGACTGAGTAGTTGTACACAGCCCTCGGATGCGCCGTTGGTTTTTAAAAAAACTTTTTTGTTTGCTTTTGAAAAATTTTATTAAAATATAGTTTTCTTAGAATCGGGTATCTATGAATCCCCTAAACATCGTCCAGGCGGCCTTCGCAGCTCCCAGCCAACTGCGCGAATTCGCCTCGGCCAACGGGCTGCAGGTGCTGGTCCACAGCGACCCGGCCGATCCGCTGCCGGCCAATCGACTTCGCGACGTCCTCGGCGATGTTTTGGGCCCGTCCGACGCCGCCGGCTGGCAGCCCGGCTGGCTGGCCCGCGTGACGGTCAGCTACCGCCACCGGGGGGTCGTCAGCTCCTGGGGCTTTGTGTCCAAGGTGCAGCGCCCCGCTGCCTGACTGGCTTAGCCGTTTGTTAGTAGAAAATCAAGTGCTTCAAATCCGTGTCCCCACACGCGGACAAATCATATAGAAAATGTGCCTATTGTTAAATGTTTTTGAAGTGTTTGTTACTTGATTTTTAACAAGTTTAGTTCAGTTTGAGGAGACGTTATCTCAATTCTTGGTATCAATCTTAATATAATTTATTTTTTTCTGGTGATTCTGCGTGCACATTAAATTTTTATTGTTAATTGAATGTACATTTTGAATGTAAATTTGGCTATTCTTTTAGACCATTCTAACGTACATTTGGAGCAAAAATTTGGTCAACTTTTTAGATAAAACAAATGTACATTTAAAACGTACATTTGGCTATTCTTTTAGACCATTCTAATGTACAATTTAAACGTACATTTGGCTATTCTTTTAGACCATTCTAACGTACATTTGGAGCAAAATTTGGCCAACTTTTTTAGATAAAACAAATGTACATTTAGAACGTACATTTGGCTATTATTTTAGACCAGTCTAATGTACATTTCGAACGTACATTTGAGCAAAATTTTGTCAACCTTTTAGATAATTCAAATGTACATTTAAAATGTACATTTTAAAATTTAGAATAATTAATAATTTTACTGTTTATTTTCGTTGCATTTTATTTAACCTGGGGTTGTTTTTACTTCTGAACGGATCCAGTTTCCTACTCTTAGTTTTTAAGATAATTATTTTTGTGTTTATAAAGAACCCAGAGTTTGACATTTATTTTGTTTTACTAGCTACATTATGTTTAACTTTATCTCATTTAGTTTTGTTTCTCTTAATTGAGGAGGAATGTGGACAAATATTTTGCTGAAACTTAACTGTGTTTCTCATTTGTCTTGTGTCATTATTTTATTTTTATAAAGCTTAATGATAAAGAATATATACTTTTCTATTCCATATTTTTATAACACTTTTCTACACAGCTTCTCTCTGAGGACAGAAAAAATCCGTCTTGTTTTTTGGCTTCTGTTTGTGTCAACTCCTGTAGGCTTTTTTTAGAACATTAACATTGTTCCGCTAACAAAAACAAGCTTATTGTGGTAAATTTTATATGACCCAGAATAAAATTGTTTAACATGCACCAATGTTTAACAAAAACAGTTGCCTGTTTTAAGCATGATTGTTAAATGATTTTTAAGTGTTTTGCACACTTTTTTAATAACAAAATATTATTTTTTTTCAATTTGATCTCAAAGCCATAAAATGTTCGTTTGATGCTCAAAAATGACAACGAAGTATCTGCGAGAATCTAAAAACTGAATGAGGAGGTATCCATGAGAATCTCGCAACTAAATAATAAAAAATCCATGAGAATCTCACAAATGAATGAGGAGACATCGATGAGAATCTCACAACTAAATAATAAAAAATCCATGAGAATCTCGCAACTAAATAATAAAAAATCCATGAGAATCTCACAACTGAATGAGGAGACATCCATGAGAATCTCACAACTGAATGAGGAGACATCCATGAGAATCTCGCAACTGAGTGAGGAGACATCCATGAGAATCTCACAACTGAATGAGGAGACATAGATGAGAATCTCGCAACTGAGTGAGGAGACATAGATGAGAATCTCGCAACTGAGTGAGGAGACATCCATGAGAATCTCAACCGAAAAATGAGCAATCAATAAGAGTCTATAACAACTGAATGATCAGACATCCATGAGAATCTCACAACTGAATTAGGCGAAATCCATGAGAATCTCACAATTGAATAAAAAGACATAGATGAGAATCTCACAACTTAATGAGGAGACATCCATAAGCTGACCATTAAATTTAATATTGTAACAAAATTCGCAAACTAAATACGAGTCTTCTATGAAAAGCAATTGGAATGCGAGTATAATACACTTGCTGGCTACTGTGCACTTTAAGCCCAGCCAGTTTTTAAACCGGTTTTTTTACTGGTGGAGTTCCATCTCTGAATGCACTTTGCCGAATGGTCCACTAGAGAAAAGCGTGCTTTTTGGTGGGGTGGGAGGGTAGGAGATTGTGACCGCTTGCCTCACCCTTGCTTTTTGCTGTGAGTTTCTTATCTGGACCTTCGTTTCATTGTTGCCACACGTGAAGGCTCGCCGCAGGCTATTTTTGTCAAAAGTGCGAGGATATCACTCTAAATCGGATAAATAAACAATTTACTGTTTGGCCTGCGTTAACGCCATATTTTTAACCGTTAAATAAATATAACAAACTATCTATCTATCTGTCTATCTATCTATCTATCTATCTATCTATCTATCTATCCATCTATCTATCTATCTATCTATCTATCTATCTATCTATCTATCTATCTATCTATCTATCTA
>CATNEM010000346.1:285000-307500 GCA_950096795.1 Macrostomum cliftonense | reverse complement strand
AAGAGTTGAATAAATAGACAAAGATTTGTCATTTTAATAGTACAACATCAATGCAAAGAGATTAATTAATATTTAATAAAAACCAGCAAATAGTCATGATAAGCAAGTCTATTCTTGTTCTATAGGATATCAAAAGTTTGTCAAAAGATAATTTCAACTCATTTATTGATTTCCGACTGATTGACAGCTGACCAATTCGGGCTAGTTAGGCGTCAATGCCATTGTCTGACTTGCTGGATGTTATTTTTGCCACGGAAAGATCTGCGGATAGGTTTTCAATGGTGATCCATTGCAGCAATTGATGGGGTGATGCTGAGGATGTTGAATAATCCCAATAATCCCAGTTGCTCACCCTGCGGATAATCTGACGAGCCGTTCCTCTCCTCGGCGTTGTTGGACGCAGCAGAAACCCTGCTGACGAGCTCCTCCAGTTTGGTGCGGATTTTTTTCTCCTTGCGCCACTTTTTGTAAACAATAACTGTAATTTTTTAAACGCTTACTAATTAGTAATTCTAGTGTGTTATAAATAAATTCCAAACAATAAATTGTCACCTCGTCGCTGTCTTTCATTAGTGAGGTCCTGCAGCAGAGAGCTCAGGCGCATCTCCTGGTTCCTGATGGCCTCTTGAAAGTCAGCTGAAATTTAAAGAAAAATGTGCGCATTTGAATTGTTGCTCCGCTGCAGTTCTTTATCGTAGCAAATAAATTCTCCCACTTATCTCATCTCCTATTTTTCCAACAGCAAATGATTGCTTGCAGATCAAAAGAAAGTTTTAGCAAGCCAAAGTTTGGCTGTCTGATACTGCAATATCCCTAATCACACTAAGATGGCTAAAAAATGGTTTTCCCAGCCAAAATTTCCCGCGCTCATCTGTCATTGCGGCTCAACCTCCTTCCCTTATCCAATTGGTTGAATCGTCTCTGGCTTAACAGCGGCCAACAAAGCCTGGCATTTGAGCATTTGGACCAAAGTTATGAATCTCTGATCTCTGCTGGCATCGGAGTCATTCTTCTTGTTCTGTCACAGTTTGCTTTGCTCATTCTCTTTATGCTTCTTTTCCATCTCCCTGAAGGAAATCACACTGGCACCAGTGAGATATGGAGAGTGGAGACCGACTCCAATTCTTTCTCTCTCAGAGCCGCCCTCTCTCCCATGTGTGTCTCTCATTTAGAGATAAGGAAAAATTCGGATTGACCAGACAGAATGAAGGATCGCGTGGTGTGGGAATATTTTTCCCGGAGTCCCCACTCAGTCAGTAAGTTCTTCCAACTCGAGTAATTGTATGGGCCTTCATGATCTTCATGAGCCTTGCAGTTTTCTGTATCTCGCCCGAGGGACAATCATATCTGTAAGCGCGGGATTCTGTATCCCAGCCACGAAGATTCATAATTCAATCAGCTCTGTTTGACTGCTCGCCCAAGCCTGTTGTGTTGTTAATCGTTGGGCAGAACCGGCAACCTCCCCACCATCTTAAGAAGCAATTCCCAATCTCTCCCATACTTGTCAAAATCGCGTTTATAACATATTCCACCCTCCAGCCCACCCCTGAGAGTCTCCAGTAGCCGAGCCGAAACCCCCCCAAAAAAAGCTCATTGAAGCGAACCGCGGCAGAAAATCAATGCAATGTCCCGGTGATTCCAAGCGACACATCGACAGTCATTATCTGCTTATCTTATTACGCCGAAAAGGGACCCATGCTGTCTTATCCCATCCCATTCCAGTGCATTGGGCTGGCGGGTCTCCAAGGCCCGTCATATCTTCCTATATACAAATTTTCTGCTTTCATAACGCCATTTTCTTCTGGCAAGAAAGTTGGTTTTGACTTTTTTCTACCCCCTGCATGGAGATTTCGCACAATGATTCGGCGTCTTTGCTATCTGGAGGGCCCGGAGAGATTTATTAATCACATTTCGAGTCCACTGGGGTTGATGGGTCCGGCCACCCCCCTAAGGCTGGCATCATTTTTCACCAAACCCGCGCCATCATCAGCCCCATCTGTGTCTGAGATTCTGGTCTCGAGGCTATGGATGCGAATGCGTAGCATTGGGATGGGGGGATTTTGAGCTGGCGAATAATAATTTCCCCTTGTCCGCAAGTCGCACGAGTTTGGGATTTCGCCAAATCGCATTTCACGGATCGCGCAGAAGGGAAGTCGGCCCCCTAAAACCTCTCCCTGCCAACATCCTTTTAGTCGATTCTTTCTGCTGAGCCAGTTTTGGCTAATGCTCGCCTCGCAGCTCGGGGATCATTGTCAGTTTTCATTTAGCCTAAGCTTTGACTCATTCTTTGATAACATTTTTGTCTCTTCCTCCTGGAGACGGAGAGCGTGGCTTAATTACCTCTGTCACGCTTTCATCATCTGATTCGCCCATTTACTATCTTTTTTTATTAGAGACCGCAGCTTGCCTTCTTGATTCAAATTTTCCCCGCTGAAATCTCCTATTCGAATTCTCTCCTCAAGTTTTCTCCCTTCGAATTGTTCCATTCGAATTCTCCCCTTCTAATTCCCCCTCTAATTCTCCCATTCTAGTCAATTTCTCCCCTTCGAGTTTTCCCCTCGAGTTCTTCTCCTCAATTTCTCCCTCTCGAGTTCTTCTCCTCAATTTCTCCCTTCGAGTTCTTTTCCTCAATTTGTCTCCTTCGAGTTCTCCCCCTCGAGTTATTCTCCTTAATTTCTCCCCTTCGAGCTCACCCTCCGCCACCTGCCACCACGCCAATTTCTATCGAATCTCCAGGGCTCACCCTTCTCGTCCCGATAGTGCCTGTCCAGGGCCCTGGCCTTGTCGGCCGTTGCGGCCAGCATAGCCTCGATGTTGGCCAGGCACAGCTGCAGCCCGCGCAGCCACGACTCGGCGCCGCCGCCCGCTCCCCTGGCGCCGTCTGCTGCAGCAACTGCGGCGGCTGCGGCGGCCGCGACCGCTGCCGCGGCGGCACCGGATGTGGCCGTTGCCGTCTCCGGCTCCTCCTCGCTGGCGATGTCCTGGACGCCTTCGTTGGCTTCGTCTGGGTTGCCTAAAAGCATACCGGATGCGGGGGGAACTGGCATAGACAAGCTTGAGCAGGAATTGCGAGTTGGGATAAAAGAAACTCCCAATAAGAGCAGCTGTTAGTTAAAACTTCTCTGTCATCCCTTAACTAGAAAAAAAATCGTGAAAGACGCCACTAAGAGAACTAAGAAGTTGTTCAGATAGAAAAAAATGATTTTGCGGATTAGGAAATCAGAGGAAGTCGGGCGGGATTCAGCCTCTCTCTCTCTCTCTCTCTCGCTTTGCAAGTCTTTCCATTTTATTGAATTGGAACATCAAATGCGCATCCGGCTTGTAAGAGCGAGTGAAAGAAAAGAGCAGCCAGAAATTTCTATTGAAGAAAGAAGTTTTGATTGTGGAGTGGATTCCCCAAATCCTCAGCCGTGGCTAAATAAGTGGCTCAAAACAGAGAGTCACTCAGATGTTTTCAATTGGGCACAAGATGAGGAAGCTGCTCTTGAGGATCTGGCCATGGGAGGCGGGCCTTGGCGGGCGGGGGGAGCAGAACAGGCGGGTTTCGCTGTCTTACCTAGCGAGGAATTGCTATCCTGCCCGGCTCCAGCTGCCGGCCCAGCAGCACCAGCAGCGGCGGCGTCTGCATCAGCCCCGTCGAACTCGCGCTGCTCATGCAGTGTTTGTTCCTGCTGAATTTCTGCTGAAGGAATTGGGGTTGGCGGGGGGGGGGCCGGTTGGTTTAAATCAGACACATTCACAACAATTTTTAATGGCAGAAACCGCCTCGGCTCTGCGTGTCGGTTAGAGGGGAGGCAAACACACTGGCAAACACTCAATGGGAGCGGATGCGCCCAGCTTCCTCCCCGCTTCACCTCCGTTGGAGCAGTTCTTGCCTTACCCCCGCTCCCATCGCCCCCCATCCTTACTCTGATCCCTATTCCTTCGACTCACAATTCAAATTCAGGAGCCCGCAATTGAGAAACAGAAATAATAACTTCAACCACAAAGGAAAAATTCATTCTCTCCCCACAGTGCGTCAGTGCCGGAAATAAGGCCAGAATGAAGACTTGAGCAGTCCCAACAGACGGACCTACACTTGTGTTAGCGCGCCATGGAGCTTTAAGAATTGTAGAATCTGGCAGTGGAAATTATTTTGAGTAAAATATCGGGATTAATTCCAAGGATGCTTGTTTGCTGTTAAAATACTTTGCCATCTGGAAGGTCAACCACAGAAACATCAACCTGAGGATCTGGGAGGCTGGAGGTCCATCATCAACCTGAGGATCTGGGAGGCTGGAGGTCCATCATCAACCTGAGGATCTGGGAGGCTGGCGGTCCAACATCAACCTGAGGATCTGGGAGGCTGGATGGGTCCACATCAACTGAGATCTGGGAGGCTGGGTCCACATCAACTGAGGATCTGGGAGTCTGGAGGTCCATCATCAACCTGAGGATTTGGGAGGCTGGCGGTCCAACATCAACCTGAGGATCTGGGAGGCTGGCGGTCCAACATCAACCTGAGGATCTGGGAGGCTGGCGGTCCAACATCGACCTGAGGATCTGGGAGGCTGGCGGTCCAACATCAACCTGAGGATCTGGGAGGCATAACAGAATCTTTTAGTCTCAGCGCACCTTCGTGAGCCTCGCCATCGCTGCTCGCCGGCTCTCGACTGATGCCGCAGGCCGGCCTGAAATCAGCTGAGCAGCCGTCGGATCTGCAGGCAAATGAAGCGGGGGAAGAGTGCTTCACCTTTTTTAGGTTTTTTATTATTCAAAAAATTCCTAATACACTCGTAAAAATGAATATACTCGTATTTTACTAGAAAAAATCTAGTTTAAATATAAGACGAGCTGGTCAATCCAAAGGAGACGCATTAAAGTTGGTCAAGGGGGTCAAAAAAAGGTCGGTGGTGTTTTGGCGGTCAGCTTCCTCAGAAAACGAGTCAAAAACTGTCAAGGGGGTCTAGGGAGTCGAAGGGGCTTCAGTGGTGGTCAAAGAGATCAAGGAGGTCTATGTGTTAAAAGCCTCAATGGAATCAAACGGGTCAAGGGGTCAAGGGGTCAAGGGGGTCAAGAAGGTAAAGGGGGTCAAGGGGGTCAAGGGGGTCAAGGGGGTCACGGGGGTCAAGAGGGTCAAGGGGGTCAAGGCGGTCAAGGGGTCAAGGGGGTCAAGGGGGTCAAGGGGGTCACGGGGGTCAAGGCGGTCAAGGCGGTCAAGGGGTCAAGGGGGTCAAGGGGGTCAAGGGGGTCAAGGAGGTCCAGGGGGTCAAGGGGGTCAAGGGGGTCCAGGGGGTCAAGGCTAGCACTAAAAGCATTCTCAACGCTGACGGCAGAGCTCACTGGAAAATCTCCGGCGGCTCCCCTTGTCGAAACCGAAAGCCTGCCGGTATCCCAGCGGCGGCAGCGACGGCGGCGGCGGCGGCGGCAGAACTCGACGACGAGGACGTCGAGGCCGAGCTGGCCGGCGCGAACAGGCAGGCCAGAGCGCCGGCCAGGTGACTGGCGGCGTCCTGACGGGAAGAAGCCGACGTTGGCGGCGCTGAGAGCGGCGGTGCTGGAGGCGGCGGTGGCGGCGGCGGCGGCGGCGGTGGCAGATGCGACGACGGCGGCTGATGGGACAGAGCCGGCGCGCCAGGATGCGGATGATGCCCACCGAACGGCGAGAACAGCGCGGGGAACATGCTCAGGTGGGGCGGGTAGGCCGGGTAGTAACCTCCGGCGCCGAATCCCACCGGCGGCGGCGGCGGGTGCGGAAACAACTTCTTGTCCAGGCCGGCCACTGCGGAGTGGGATGCGAATTGCCTTGACAACTGGCGGGATCTGTTCGGGTTGGGACTTTGAGACTGTCATGACTCATGACTCATTGATGGGAGTCAGCTCGGGTCACTGCCTGATGAGAGTCATGATGAGTCAGCTCGGGTCACTGCCTGATGAGAGTCATGATGAGTCAGCTCGGGTCACTGGCTGATGGGAGTCATGATGAGTCAGCTCGGGTCACTGCCTGATGAGAGTCATGATGAGTCAGCTCGGGTCACTGCCTGATGTGAGTCATGATGAGTCAGCTCGGGTCACTGGCTGATGAGAGTCATGTTGAGTCAGCTCGGGTCACTGCCTGATGAGAGTCATGATGAGTCAGCTCGGGTCACTATTCAGACTAAACCTTAAGCGTGTATTATAGCTAGCTACCTGAATTAAGCAAAAATTTTTTTGAAAAACTGAAGGAATGAAGCCACAGTGAAAGAGACACTTTGCTTGACTCTAACGAGAAACAAAGTTTTTGTTCTGTGAATTTTTTTTTACTCTTAACTCTGGCTCCTAATTAGGGGTGGGGGCATATGAGGGCCCAGTTTTGCACCCCTATATAGTTGTATTGTGTCAAGTCTACCTGTCAAAAGCTGCTTTTCAACCGCTAGAAACTCACTCAACCTGACATAGTCTTGGCCTAAATTGGAAGAAGAAAATTAAAGACGATGCAAAGAAAGTTATTTGTGCTTTTTTCCTCCCCTTTTGCTGAACAGTGGAACAAAACACAGCCACCAGTTGATGGAGAGGTGAGACTGCAATTCAACAGTTTTTGGAGCGGAAAATGGGGTGGGGCATTGGGCATTGAAAGTATTGAATAGCAGAATTTCATCTGGGCCTTCGTAACAGAGGCGCGGGTATAAGGGCAGCCTGCCTCAGCTCCCTCATTAACTCGGCGTTTTAAATTCAGCTCTTTGAGTCCCAGCAGCAAGCAAGGTCTCCGGGAGAAAGTGAAGAAAATCAAGTGGCAGCTGAAAAATAGGAAGCGGGACAAAGAAATGCGAAATTCTTGCAGTTGGGAGGTGTGTGTGTGTGTGTGTGTGTGAGTGAGTGAGAGTGGGTCCGGCTCACTACACACACTGTGTGTTTGTGTGGCTTTAGCAGTCCGGTTCATTGTGTTGAATTGGCTGGCCAGGTGAGAGGAATATAATAAGGACTGCTTGTTGAGGCTAGGGGGGGGGTACTGACCAGATCCCAGAATCCGTCAGAGTGGGAACCGAGAATTGATCGCACATTCTCCAAATACTCTCGGCTTTCCCTCGCAGTGCCAGGAAATATATTTATACACACACGGGTGTGTGTGTGCAACGCGGGAGCGGGGAGCTTGGGTCAAACTGAAATCAAACTTTGCCTCGTCCAACAGAAGAGAATAACTGTAGGGGCCACCAGGTAGCCCCTGGGCACCCCCCGCCTGGGAGAAAGTGAGACCAACTGGGCGGAGTGAGCTGAATTTGAAATTTTATTTACATTTGACATGTATCGATCAGGATTTTGGTAGGCGCATTCCCACGGCTGAGCAGGGAGTCTGGATGACCCTCCAATTCTCCATCTGGGAGCGGCCGGCTAGAATGCCATCGATTTGTGTTTCGGCCAGAAATAAATTATTTATTTCTAAGCGAAAATAGACCAAGCAATTTCTTTTTCTTTGCTTTGCTTTTGTGGAAAGTCCGCAGTCTCTTGTGCAATAACAAAATCTTACTGGTCGAGTTAGGCGGGAACTTCAAAGATGCGGCGGCGGCAGCGGCAGCAGCAGCAGCCGCGGCCGCCGGATTGTCAAAACGGGTCCGTTTGAGCGCCTCGCCGCTACCGCCAAGCATTTGCGGAAAATCCGGCGACATGGTCATGGACCGCTTCGGCGGACGGCCGGGACGGGCGCTGGAATGAGGGGTTGGGGCAGGGGTGTGATTTTCAATTAACTGATCTAAAAATAGCTCAGCCTAGTTAGCCCCTGAAAAATTTTCAGCCAATCAGAGACGAGATAAGAGCTGAGTTGGAGGGGTGGATGAAAGTCAACTTTAGCTCGTTTTAAGCCCAGGAGTCACGTGACTTAAAATAACCTCTTCTTATCTATCTTTAGGACTGTTCTAAGAGCCACAGCATAAAAGCACGTCGTATACAGACGGGTTGAACAAAATCAGAGTTCAGAACCGTTTGAGACATTTTATTTATACGGCCGGGGAAGAGAATGGGAGAGCGAATTAAGATTGAGAGCAAAGCAAACCAGAGAGCAAAGAATTCATACAATCCAACTGGCAATTGACGAAACTTACACCAGCAAGCATTTCTTATGGATTGAAGGCGACCCCGTTTTTTCTTTTCATTCCCAACAGCTTGATGCTGAGCCAATTTCGGTGTCCCTTTTCCATCCCAGTGTACCCCAGGTGCTGCGTTCCCAGGAATCTCTGTTCCCCCCTGCCCGCTGCCCGACCTTGTCACGCTCGGAAAATAAAACCCTTTAGGGGGAACTTTCCTATTGTTTTTGCTGTCTTTAAGTTCTACTGTTTTTAGTTTTTCGATTCTTTCACAATCTTTTGTAATTTACTTTGCAAGCAGTTCTGCTAATCCCCTCACCTTTATTGCTGATTTCTGCGAACTTCAATTAACAAATTGGCGCAGATTCTCTTCCCCGCTATTTTTCTCCTAGTCTGGGAGTTCGTGTCGAGTGGCAATTTGCTCCCCCCTCTAAGGCCCATCCGAAATCCCCAAAATTTTTTCTATTTTTGATTTACTCTGGGGAAGCCGGCGGGCCAGCGGAAAGGAGGCTGCGTGGACAGATGTTGCCGGCTCTTCTTGAGGCTTTTTTAGTTGGTAGAGGTTTGTGTGTGTGTGGGGAGATCCAAAGCAAACCCACGCGGACCTGGTTGCGATTTATGTGCTCACTTGGCCATAAGCTCGGGAGAGGAAGCAGAAGTGTCGACATTTCGATTGAGCAAGGAGGCCCAGAGAAAATGGGGACGCGAAGCAAGAAAGAAGAAAATATATTTTTTGGCCGGAAACAGTTGGTCTTCTTCTTCAGAAACTTCGGTGAGGGGGTGGGCTCTCTTTGCGTGCGCGGGCGGCTCTTGTCAATCTGGGCTCTCTTCTACTTATTTTTCAAGTTTCCTTTTTATATTTCTTCGACTTAAAAGGAGAGCATCAATAGAAAAAAAACGTTGCTCTCTTGAACGCCAATAACATCAAGTCTTTGTTGCTCTGTTAACTTTGATTCGCCCGAAAAACACAGAAAAAAAACGATTGATCTAATCTCAGCCATCATGAGCAGCCCCAGCCCCCTATCTAGCTATATCAATCAATCAAGTGTAACTTTTAAATAATTTGAGCTGATGCTGTGTTTTCTAAAGTCTAATGTTGCCCGCAATGTCACATCATGCAGATCAAATATCTGTAATAAATGAGACATGCGGGCTTTTGTTTGACTCGGGGATGAGGTTAAAGGGCGGGGGTTGGTTTAGCCAAAATCTTCTTTCCGATTCTGCAAGCCACTCGGACGTTCAAATATTGATAGCAAATTATGTTTCCATTATAGAAGCAAATTGACGAGCAAATATCAAGAAATCAAAGAGAAAATTTTGCTGGTCGTAAAGAAATACTGCTTGGACAAATGGTCTACAGACTGCTCAAACAGGTTTCTACTTTTTTCTTCTTTTCTATAACCATCGCTAACCCTTTATTAAACAGTATTTCTACAAGCTTGAAAGCCCCTTGACAGAAAGCATTCATTCTCTCTGTGTCCGAATTAATTCCAACAATTTTCTATCGTTGGAATCAATGCTAAGCAAACACTTTGGTCAGTCTTGATTCCACCGCCAAAACTCTTTGTTTGTTCTTGCGAGTGTAACCCATTGCATGGCGGAATTGGCTCAACTTTTACTATTTAACTTAACTGATGGGCCGGCAGAGATTTAGCTAACTTATTGACTCAGGCTCAGATGTTGCCAGCCAGCAAATTTCTCAAACTCTTACTTTCACTTTTCTAATAATAGAAAGTGATATCAGGTCTTTTTCCTAAGCAGATGGCGCCCCCAACCCAAGCTAGACATGGCGCCCCTATCCAATCTAGGCATGGCGCCCCCTACCCAAGCTAGACTTGGCGCCCCTTATCAAAGCTAGACTTGGCGCCCCCTATCAAAGCTAGACTTGGCGCCCCCTATCAAAGCTAGACTTGGCGCCCCCTATCGAAGCTAGACTTGGCGCCCCCTATCCAAGCTAGACATGGCGCCCCTATCCAATCTAGGCATGGCGCCCCCTATCGAAGCTAGACTTGGCGCCCCCTATCAAAGCTAGACTTGGCGCCCCCTATCAAAGCTAGACTTGGCGCCCCCTATCGAAGCTAGACTTGGCGCCCCCTATCCAAGCTAGACATGGCGCCCCCTATCCAAGCTAGACATGGCGCCCCCTATCCAAGCTAGACATGGCGCCCCCTATCCAAGCTAGACATGGCGCTCCCTGCCTATTAAAGCATGAGGTGGCGCGAGATAAATGTAGCAATTAGATGAATTAGCAGAGCTAGTGGGAACATTTGCCCCACTGTAATTACGTAAATTCCTTACATTCGTCTGCGAGTTCGTGGGAACTCAGGAAATGAGATTGGTCCCGAAAAAAAATTCTCACTGACAAATATCAAGATACATCTCTTTCAGCCTTTGATGACAAGGCGCGGAGAGATCAAGGTCAAGGCATCTGCGACTTGTCATTTCCTGCCAACGGCCTCTTTATGAGACTTTCTGATATCCAAAAAATTGTCTTTTGAAAGCAGTTAATTAAGACTTAAGAGCGGTGTATTTTGTGTAGCACAATTTCGCCTACTTAGCTACACCACCAGCTCATCAATGCGGATTCCTTTTTGTACAGAAAGGAATCCCCACCTGAGCAGATGAGCGGCGCAGAGATTAGGGAATTGCGTCTCTTAAGTCGCGGCTCAAAAAAACGGCGTCTTCAATCAATTTCTGTCGGAGTGCTTTTTTGTCTTCCAAACGATCGACACGCTTCGTAAGACAGGCGTCACGCATCCCCACTTCTGGGGATTAAAACTATTTGAATAGAAGGGATTTATAGACTGGGCCGGATAAATCATCCCCATAACTCGGCCCGTTGTGGAGCCACTTTCAGAATTAATGGATTGCCAGGAAGCAACTTATCTAACACGTGGACTCGACGCGTCATCACCGATCAGCCAAATTGACTGCATGGGGAGCGTTGGGGATTTTAATCGATTAGTTTGGGCGGGGATTTTTAATAATTTGCCTGGCTGGCAAATTTTTTTTTTACTCTGGGCCCTTCGTCCATCAATTCACCAAAACAATCTCCGGACAGCTCACCTGGAATTGGTGCAATCCTCGTACAGCACGTCGAATTCATCTGGCGCAATCAGCTTGCACCTGTTCACGCCCGGCTGAATGGCACCAAGGCCGCGCAGAATTCGAACCTGTTCAACGTTGCAGACCACGGGACAGATCTCCAGGCGCTTCAGCTTAGTATAGACGGTGTGCAGTCCGCCGACTAGGTGTTTGAGAAACAATTCGAACGCCTGCGGCAGACAGATCAAATCCCGGGATTCCACGCAGAAGGCGGCAATTTTAGCGCCTCGATAGTCCAACAGTTTCACCTGGTTGTTTTCCGGTATGTTGGGCACGGGCACTGAGGTGTTGTAAGTCGGCTTCAGCGCTGACTGGTGCTGGACGCTGGACGGCGAGGCGGTTAGCAGACTGGGCGAATCCATCTACAGCTCCGAGTCCGATTTTCACTGGTTGAATAAATTCGGAGATTCGAAACGGACAGACAGACCGAGAAAATGATGGTCGGGTAGCGGGCGGGTTGGAGCGGCCGGCGCAGCTTTTTAGCTGCCTGCAGATGGAGGCGGGGGTGGGGGGTTGGGGCGCCGCCGCCAACTGTGGGGTGGAGATCGAGAAACGCCTGGAGAAACAGAGAGAGAGAAAGAGACGGAATCTGACTCGCTTGCATCTGTCTGTCTGTCTCTCTGTCTCCAGGCTGGCGGGACCCAGCCATCCACCCAGTTGTGTTTGAGCTCCCTCTGCCAACCCAATCTCGCAGGATATCCCCGGCAATGAGTGGGAGGGGGGCTCGCCTCATTGGCCAGGAGAATTTTTCCTCTTTCTGGGCTCCGCGGAGGTTGGGGTGGGCGAAATCGGCAGCACAAGATATTCAGATAACTTCTTCTGGGCGATGCTTGGTGACTGACTTTTCTTGATTCGATTCAAAACTTTCCTTCTTTCTGTATCCATGAGATGTCTGTCTGTCTGTCTGTCTGTCTGTCTGTGTGTCTGTCTGTCTGTCTGTCTGTCTGTCTGTCTGTCTGTCTGTCTGTCTGTCTGTCTGTGTGTCTGTCTGTCTGTCTGTCTGTGTGTCTGTCTGTCTGTCTGTCTGTCTGTCTGTGTGTGTGTGTGCCTGTCTGTCTGTCTGTCTGTGTGTCTGTCTGTCTGTCTGTCTGTCTTTCTGTCTGTCTGTCTGTCCGTCTATCTGTCTGGCTGTCTGTCTGTATCTGTCTGTCTGTCTGTCTGTCTGTCTGTCTGTCTGTCTGTCTGTCTGTCTGTCTGTCTGTCTGTCTGTCTGTCGGTCTTAGTGTCTGTCTGTCTGTCTGTCTGTCTGTCTGTCTGTCTGTCGGTCTTAGTGTCTGTCTGTCTTATCTTTTTAATCATTTGTCCATCCGTCTCTTTAAGAAATTCTTAAGTCCAGTTCCGACTTCTACGCATACAAAATGAGGACAAAAATAAAAAAATAAAACAATATAAACCATAGAGTCAAACCATTCTGTGTTAAACGCTTTATGTCCTAACTATGTCTATGTTCTTTCGCGGAGTCAATGCTACAATGGATTCCCTTTCCCACGAATCCGAAAAAAAACTTGGTTTTGAGCACAGCCAGTAGTTCGTTTCTGCAAGGCAGCCCCACCAGACACGAAATTTAACTGTGCAAATTTTGTTACAATATTTTTTTGCTATTTGCCCTCCTTAGCATGGAAACCAGACATGTAAAAGCTTTGCACCGCATCTTGGATTCCGGAGAGCAGGAATGGAAGCCACTGATTCTAAAGAGATTGTAATTTCTCAATAAGATTCCATGTATCAAAGGTATGTTTAGAGGAAAAAATTTAATTTGTGTGCTTTCTTAAAAAGTTTTCCATCGCTAAAGTCGCATGAGTTGGAATAAAAATTTGATACAAATGCATGCTAGGCCATGTAAATGCATGTAAAATCAGGTTAGTAAATTTGCATTTCAATGACTTTCATAATTTCACTTCTAAAGTTTGTTTTTCTGTGTCTCACCTGTCGAAACAGTTGGCTCAGAGCTCTCGCTTTTTTTCTTCAAATTCATAATTTGTGCCGATATTTTCATTACTGTGCGCAGTTAGTGGGCCGAAATGCAGTTTGAAAATTCCCACACTGATTTACATTTGCTTGAGACTGACCACAGCTACATTGGCAAAGAACTAATTAAATTTTAGCGACCTAATGCCAAGTAACCTTAAATCATTTCTTGTTTCCAACCCGTAATGTTTTCTTTCTCCTCTTCTTCTTTACTGTCATCTCATCTCCTCTCCTCTCCTCTCCTCTCCCCTCCTCTCCTCTCCTCTCCTCTCCTCTCCTCTCCCCTCCTCTCCTCTCCTCTCCTCTCCTCTCCTCTCCCCTCCTCTCCTCTCCTCTCCTCTCCTACCCTCTCCTCTCCTACCCTCTCCTCTCCTACCCTCTCCTCTCCTATCCTCTCCTCTACTGTCCTCTCCTTTCTACTCCTCTACTCTCTTCTCCTGTCATCTCATCTCCTCTCCTCTCTCTTCTCTCCTCTCCTCTCTTATCCTTTCCTCTCCTCTCCTCTCCTCTCCTCTCCTCTCCTCTCCTCTCCTCTCCTCACCTCCCCTTCAGTGGTTTGAGTTATTGAATTATTAGACTAATTTTTTAACGGATTTTCATCCGAAATAAAGTGACTGACGGACAGGCAACAGATAAAAGGCAGATAAAAAATTCTAGGAAAGATTCATTGGAACAGAAAATCAAAGATTAACATCGCAGCTGCTTTTGCTTTCCATCAAAATGAATTGCTTTCTCATATTCCATGCTCTGTTTATCAAAACATTTCTCTTGTCTGAGCTGAGGCAAAAGTTGCCGGGAGCCTTGAACGCGCTGGGCTTTGATCTTTGAGCGCATTAACGTGTGCTGCAGAAAATAATGGGTAAAAATTGCTTTTGCTCGGCGGAGATTGACAATCTCAACTCGCTTGGCTGCCTGCAGACCCGAGTCAGGAAATCGCTTTCAGTTGGATCTGAGTTAGGAACACGTTACCATTTCTGTTTGCAAGCCCGAGAAGAAGTTAAACATCCATCAATCAGTTTAGAACTGGCTGAAGAGCTTGATAGAAGCGGAGTTTTAGGTAGCAATCAGGCTGGAAAATCTCTGACTAATCGGGATTGAATTTTGTTGAGAAAAAAACTAACCGATCATTTCAGGCTATAATGCCATTCTTAGATAAATCTTTTTTTAAATGGAATTTTTTAAACAAAATATTTGCTCATAGCACTACTACTGTTGGATTTATGAAAGTAGTCTTAGATTTTTTAAAGTATTTTTTTCGCAAACTTGATTTTACTCTATCTCTTCTCCTTTGTCTTTATCGAACCAATAAAAATTAAAGAAACAGTTATCAAATTAAAATCAAACAATAGTAAAAAATACGCATATATTTTTTATCCTAGCAACCGATAAGTTATACTAATCAAAACAGCCAGCTCAAAGACATTTTATGCCTTTATGGCATAAGAATTAATGTGTTTTTTTGATAAAAAAAACAAGCAATTAGTAGAAAAATACTTTTAAATTTTGTTAGGACATTTGCATCCTGGACCTGAATATAAATATGATTTCAGAGACAAGACGGACACCAATGTACAGAGCCAATGCATTTAATTTTTGATAGAGATATTTACACACAGTAACTACAGGCATCATTGCCTAGCTGTCCTTCAGAGTTCCTCTTTGTTTGAGTCTTTTTCTGCTCCCTTCTGCTGCTGCTGCTGCTGGTAAAGCTTGCTGACAATGGGCTGGGCCACGTCTTCCAGCTCTTTCTTCTTGGCTTTGAGCGCCTCCGTGTCTGCCTGCTGGTTCTTCTCGAGCCAGTCGATGCTGGCCTGAACTGCCGACTCCAACTTGACCTTGTCTTCGGCGCTCAACTTGCCGCCCAGTTTCTCCTTGTCAGCCAGCTGGTTCTTCATCGAATAAGCATAAGACTCCAGCTCGTTCTTCGCTTCGGCACGCTCTTTGACTAGTTTGTCCTGCTCGGCGAAAGTGTCGGCGTCTTTGATCATCTTTTCGATTTCCTCCGGGCTCAGCCGGTTCTGATCTTTGTTAATGACGATCTTGTTCTTACTGCCAGCGCCTTTGTCCTCGGCCGATACCTGGGCGAGTGGATTGAGAATTAGTTTATTGCCAGATGCTGTCTGATGTCTTCTGCTTTTGCTATGGTCTTGTTGTCTACGCGTGGCTTTAACTGTCTTTCTATTCGTCTGTCTAGAGCTACTCAAGCTGGCCTCACCTGAAGAATACCGTTGGCGTCAATTTCGAAGGTCACCTCGATCTGCGGCACTCCCCGAGGCGCGCTGGGTATGCCAGTGAGGTCGAACTTGCCCAAGAAGTGATTGTCCTGGGTCGTTCTGGGTCATGAGTCCTGGGTCATGGGTCGTTCGCCTTCGTAAACCTGAATAGTGACGGTCTGCTGGTTGTCTTCGGCGGTTGAAAACACCTGAGATCGCTTCGTTGGGATAGCCGTGTTCCGGTTGATGAGCTTGGTCATGACGCCACCGACTGTCTCGATGCCCAGGGACAGCGGCGCCACGTCGATGAGGACGGTTTCGTGGGCGTCGAACTCGCCGCTGAGCACTCCGGCCTGGACGGCGGCTCCGTAGGCCACCGCCTCGTCCGGGTTGATGCCGCGGTTGGGCTCCTTGCCGTTGAAGAACTCCTTGACCAACTGCTGCACCTTCGGGATGCGGGTTGATCCGCCAACCAGCACGATCTCGGCGATGTCCTCCTTTTTCAAGTCGGCGTCTTTCAGCACCTTCTCGACTGGTTTCAACGTGCTGCGGAACAAATCCATGTTGAGCTCCTCGAACCTGGCTCGGGTCAGAGTCTCAGAGAAGTCGTCGCCGTCGTACAGGGATTCAATCTCCAGGCGCACCGAGTGAGCCGACGACAGGGCGCGCTTGGCCTTCTCAACCTCGCGACGAAGCTTCTGGACGGCTCGGTGATCCTTGCGCAGATCTTTGCCGGTCTTCTTCTTGTACAGCTTGATGAAGTACTCCATGACGCGCTGGTCGAAGTCCTCGCCGCCCAGATGGGTGTCACCGTTGGTGGCCAACACCTCGAAGACGCCGTTGTCGATGGTCAACAGGGAGACGTCGAAGGTGCCGCCGCCCAGGTCGAACACCAGGATGTTCTTCTCGGCGCCTTTCTTGTCCAGACCGTAGGCGATGGCGGCCGCCGTGGGCTCATTGACGATTCGCATGACGTTTAGGCCGGCGATGGTGCCGGCGTCCTTCGTGGCCTGTCGCTGGGCGTCGTTAAAATAAGCCGGCACCGTGACCACGGCGTGGGTGACCTTTTTGCCCAGGTAGGACTCGGCAATCTCCTTCATCTTGCTCAGCACCATGGCTGAGACCTCTTCTGGGGCGAAGGTTTTCGTCTGGTTGCCGACTTGAATCTGCGTTGGCGGAGGGTCCAGTGGTGAGGATTTTAATTTGCTGTAGATCAAGGACCAAGCATCCCATATGACCTACTTATGCTCCTGCATGACCAACTTATGCTCCTGTTACCTGTATGACCAACTTATGCTCCTGTATGACCAACTTATTCTCCTGTATGACCAACTTATGCTCCTGTATGACCAACTTATGCTCCTGTATGACCAACTTATTCTCCTGTATGACCAACTTATGCTCCTGTATGACCAACCCAACGTATACTCCTGTATGACCAACCCAACGTATACTCCTGTATGACCAACCCAACGTATACTCCTGTATGACCAACTTATGCTCCTGTATGACCAACTTATATTATTGAATGACCATTTTATGCTCCTGTATGACCAAATCCAGGGCCTAGTAGGCAAGTTGCAATATTGTCGCAACAAACTTTAATTCAGGCGTTAATCTTACCTGAATTGCCGGCTTCTTTGCCTTATTGACAACGGTATACGGCAGCAATCTGATGTCCTTCTGCACAGTGCTATCATCGTAATTTCTTCCGATAATTCGTTTCACATCGAACACGGTATTCTCCGGGTTGGTGGTCAGCTGATTCTTAGCCGCATCGCCGATCAGTCGTTCGCCTTCGCTGGTGAAGGCCACGTAGGATGGCGTGATACGGTTGCCCTGGTCGTTGGCGATGATTTCAACTCGACCGTTTTTGTACACTCCGACGCTGGAAAATCCAATCAATGATTCTAAGTAGTGTGGATAGCATTTTCACGATAAATTTAACTATATAGCAAAAAAACTACCTACCAAGAGTACGTGGTGCCAAGATCGATGCCAATCACCGTGCCAACATCTTCTTTTGCCTTTGTCGGCTCCTTCTGCTTGTCCTCGGCGGCGGTCCTGCAGGGAGCCTGCAGAAGCAGCAGCAGCAGCAGCAGCAACGAAGCCAAGATTGATGCGCTAGGCAGTGTACAATTTTTCATCTGGAATAGGGATTTAGGAAGGCGGGCATTTAAAGATTAAAAAAACAATCATTATGCTACTATATCAGTAGTATAGATAGCAATCGTCAGCTTACCTTCGCAATGCCGTTAAAATCTAATGCTAAGAAACGTTTAATGCTTCGAGGAAAATGCTTCGAGTCAAATTTGCTGACACTGGCTTGTAGAAGGTGCGAACTGGTTTGTATTTGTTTCTTTGTCTTGTTCACTTGAGGATTGGATTGGAGTTAAAGAAATTCAGCGGTTGAAAAATCGGCGCGCTTATATTAGCAGTAAAGGTTGACGTGTGGCTACCCTCTCGTGGTGCGCTCTCATTGGCTGGAATGTTCTAGAAAGCTCTAGTACTCGTAGAATGACGTTGCAAAGCGCGTGTGGATTCCCCCGCACGCTTCCGGTGCTAAATTTAGCAACATGAGCTTTTTGACCGTACATCTAGATCAGAAAGAAACTCAGGCTTGCTGTGTGACCTCATTTTGTACTGGTCACTATAGATCAGACCCTAATATGACGAAATTAATTGTTTTTAATATTCATCTATTAAATTTCATTTAATTAGCTTGCCTAAAATGTTTTCAACTAGAAAAAAATGACATCGAGTTACCAATTAAATTTGGTTTCTTCTGGCGCCCATTCTCTGTGTCTCCTGGCGCTCTCTGTGTCTCCTGGCGCCCATTCTGTGTTTTCTGGCGCCCATTCTCTGTGTCTCCTGGCGCCCATTCTCTGTGTCCTCTTGCGTCCATTCTCTGTCTTCTAGCACCCATTCTGTGTGTGTCTTCTGGTGCCCATTCTGTGTGTGTCTTCTAGTGCCCATTCTCTGTGTGTCTTCTGGTGCCCATTCTCTGTGTGTCTTCTGGTGCCCATTCGGTGTGTGTCTTCTGGTGCCCATTCTGTGTGTGTCTTCTGGTGCCCATTCTGTGTGTGTCTTCTGGTGCCCATTCTGTGTGTGTCTTCTGGTGCCCATTCTGTGTGTGTCTTCTGGTGCCCATTCTCTGTGTTTTCTGTTGCCCATTCTCTGTGTGTCTTCTGTTGCCCATTCGGTGTGTGTCTTCTGGTGCCCATTCTGTGTGTGTCTTCTGGTGCCCATTCTGTGTGTGTCTTCTGGTGCCCATTAGGTGTGTGTCTTCTGGTGCCCATTCTCTGTGTCTTCTGGTGCCCATTCTGTGTCTTCTAGCGCCCATTCTCTGTGTCCTCTGGCGCCCATTCTCTGTGTTATAAGAGTTCTTACTCCCTTACTTTTGTGCCTTTTTATGCCTGTGCCTTACGTGACAAAAATCTGTCAGTCTAAGAAATGTTTCGATAATTGTAAAAAAATCAGCGAAAGATTTAGAATTAATACAAATTAGTTAAAAAAAGCAGACGGTGATGTTTTTCCCATCACGAATTTGTTTCATAATTTTGATAATTTTAATTGTAAACAGTTTTTTTACTGTTAGATATTTTTATATTTCTGCTTCATTAAGTTTATACCCGGGTTGATTTAGAGGTTAAACAATGTGGCATTTTAGCTAAAAATAGAATGGAACCCCAGTGCTTACCGCAATTTTGTACACTTGCGCCCAACCACCCCTCCTCCGCAAGCGATTCCAGAAACTCCCTCTAGAATAGTTTATTTTTAGATTGCTCCGAGCTTGACGCTGAATTAGTGTAATGCAACGTGGCAAATGAGAATTTGATGGCTTGAATCCGTCTTCTGGAAAGCAGTGCCATTCAGACTGGTCCGGCCACTGATTGTTACCCATTTCGTCATTTATAATTCCTATTGTTGACCTTCGTTTGTCATTATTAATCAGAGTTTTAGCAAGTAGAATACGAAGATGTTTTTACATCCTTCAGGAGCATATGCATGAAATACCAACTGACTCAGATCTGTGTATCTGTCTGCCTGCCTGCCTGCCTGCCTGTTTGTCTGTCTATCTGTGTGTGTGTCTGTCTGTCTGTCTGTCTGTCTGTATGTCTGTCTGTCTGTCTGCGTGTGTGTGTATGTCTGTCTGTCTGTCTGTCTTAGTGTCTGTCTGTCTGTCTGTCTGTCTGTCTGTCTGTCTGTCTGTGTGTCTGTCTGTCTGTCTGTCTGTCTGTCTGTCTGTTTGTTTGTGTGTGTGTCTGTCTGTCTGTCTGTGTGTCTGTCTGTCTGTCTGTCTGTCTGTCTGTCTGTCTGTCTGTCTGTCTGTCTGTCTGTCTGTCTGTCTGTCTGTCTGTCTGTTTGTTTATCAAGAAAGGTGACACGATAGCTCGGGTGATTCCTGATATAAATAAAATAGTGAACTGTACAATCGAAAGGGCTTCGTAAAAAACGCGTTTTTCTAAGGAGTTGTAGCCTCGTGGCGAGGTCGTCCAACTCATCAGCGGAAGATCCTAGGTTCGAACCCCAACTCTACAGCTTCATTTCGCATTGTTTCAATTCTACCGTGCTATGATTGAGTACCAGGATAAGCGGAAAAAAATAAATGAAGGGTGACAAAGCTGTGGCTGTGCCGTGGGCTGTACATCTATCTTGTAAAAAGTATGTCTAAATTAAAAAAAGAGATACAAAAAATAACTTTAATGAACGCAAATTACTGTATTGTATTTATTAAATGCGTATAAACGAATATCTATGGTTAAATCAGTCACTAGAGAATTGAAAAAGAGCTGCCCTTATTAGATTACAAAAACTGCCGCGAAATCAAACAACCGGAAGCAGCATGGCCGATCTGAAGTCAAGCCGATCCAAGCTCGCCAAGAGGAACAAGACCACCGCAGTGGACGGCTCGGCAGGAGACGGCGTCCCCGAACGGGACAAAGACTTCCAACGCTACATCGACCGCCACCTTCGCGACTGGGAGCGTCGGAACGGCGAGACGGCGGTGCAGTTCGCGCTGCAGATCATGGCCGCCGATGCCGAAGTGTCCGCCGCTGTCAGGCGGGCCGTCTCGGAGCTGCTGGCCTTGGACAAGGAACAGCAGCGCGAGGAATTCGACGAGAAAGTTGACTCGGTGGTTCAGTCGGTCCCGGCGCCGGTGCATCAGCAAATCAAGGCGTTCATCGCTCAGCTGGACAGCAGCAGACGGGCCGCGTCCGGCAGCCGGAAAGCCTGACTTTGAACATCACTAGCGAATGCCTGGGGTTCTGAATACCCGGATCTGGACTGAATACCCGGATGTGGAATACCCGGATCTAGTCTCAATAGTCAAAACCCAGACGTAGCTTGAATACCCGGATGTGGAATATCCGGAACTTGACTGAATACCCGGATGTAGCTTGAATACCCGGATGTAGCTTGAATACCCCGGATGTAGCTTGAATACCCGGATGTGGAATATCCGGAACTTGACTGAATACCCGGATGTAGCTTGAATACCCGGATGTAGCTTGAATACCCCGGATGTAGCTCGAATACCCGGATGTAGCTTGAATACCCCGGATGTAGCTTGAATACCTGGATGTAGCTTGAATACCCGGATGTAGCTTAAATACCCGGATGTAGCTTGAATACCCCGGATGTAGCTTTGAATACGTGGATGTAGCTTGAATACCCGGATGTAGCTTGAATACCCGGATGTAGCTTGAATACCCCGGATGTAGCTTGAATACCCCGGATGTAGCTCGAATACCCGGATGTAGCTTGAATACCCCGGATGTAGCTCGAATACCCGGATGTAGCTTGAATACCCCGGATGTAGCTTGAATACCTGGATGTAGCTTGAATACCCCGGATGTAGCTCGAATACCCGGATGTAGCTTGAATACCCCGGATGTAGCTTGAATACCCGGATGTAGCTTGAATACCCGGATGTAGCTTGAATACCCGGATGTAGCTTGAATACCCCGGATGTAGCTTGAATACCCCGGATGTAGCTCGAATACCCGGATGTAGCTTGAATACCCCGGATGTAGCTCGAATACCCGGATGTAGCTTGAATACCCCGGATGTAGCTTGAATACCTGGATGTAGCTTGAATACCCGGATGTAGAATAGCTCTATTATCTGGGTGTAACCAAATTGCATTCGTGCGGCCTGAATTTAAAACTTGCAGTTGTCTGAATACCCAAAAAGTTACCTAAATTCCTGGCGTTGCCGTGTTATCTGGGACCACTGAAAATCCCCTTCGTTAGCTGACAGCTCCGGAGCTGCAATGCTGTAGTGTATAATTTAAAAAAATTTAGACGTTTCTTGTAAACTTCTTACTTTGAGTAGTCTGTATTGGGTCTTTGTACGAATTGCAAGCGGATCTAAACAAAATTGCCCTCAGTGACATCCACTAATGTTTAAATTTATGTTTTATGCGTTAGAGACTGCAACAGAATACTTATTTTATTATAATGCTCTTACTAACTGCGCATATTTACATTTTTTTCGTTTAAGTCATTACGTAGCCATTCGTTAACTGAGAGTCCCAAATTGTATATTTTCCTCGTGGCCACGGTATAAAAACACTGTAATACTTCAGTATTAAATTTACGATTTCAGTTTCTACAGACAAACGCGCGAAAATTATTACTGTCAGTAGAATTTGCCAGCTTTTAGCGTAGAGTTTGATCTGTATGTGGCATTGGGAAGCAAGTGGGATTAGGGGTGCTGGGTGATCAAGCAAGAGATTACAGACCCGCATTGGAGTCAAATAGGAGAGTAAAGGGCCATTTTCTGATTGTCTTGTAATTTTTGAGTGACATAAAAATTTTTTGAATGAAGTTGTTAAAACAGCAAAATTATAAGTTCCTCATGAAAAAACTGCGCTAATATTTGACAAACAGACAGAAAAAAATGTTGCGTGTGACTTTTGCTGGTTGCATTGAGGCGTTTGAGAGGGCGTGTCTGAAGTGAGTTGTAACTGTTAATGCCCCGATTGCTGGCTTAACAAAGAGCACTTTGAAAAAGAAGTGAATACATAGTTTGGCCCATTCAGTCGGGGATACCTTCAGCTTCTCACTAGTGGGGCTTTCAGTCCAGTTGAAACGCCAGACGTCCATGTATTTTTTTTGGGTTTTGGTGCCCTGAGGCGGTTGAACAGAACAACAGAGACCCCTAGGCCCCAG
>CATNEM010000346.1:72500-280000 GCA_950096795.1 Macrostomum cliftonense | reverse complement strand
TCTCAGTCACCAAAACTAGCCACCTGGGCGAAGTTTGCCCATAGATTGGCATCTTCTCAAATGGGGCCTGTTGAACAGTTGACCGATTGAGGATCGCGTTAAGTTAATACCGAGCGCACGCTTCGCTGCATTTTCGGTCGTGTGCTTTACGAGTTCGAGTCGGAAACCAGCGTTCTGTTCAGCCATTATTCCTTCCTTCTTCTCAACTAATTTATCGTGTCTGCGTGGGTGTGGATTTCCACTTAGACGGCAAAAATCGAATAAGCTGTTTGGTCGCGCGGGTGGGAGAATGGGGTGGGGCCTCCGGGGGAAGTTGTTGTTGTCAAGCGCCTGAGGCAATTGGTTGCCGGCCTCGCTAGAAACTTGGGCCTCATTATGAGGATCCTTGGCTGGCTTTGCGAGTCTGCGTCCCCAACTTACTGGCAAACACTTTGACTACGTCACTAGTAATGGTGCGGCTCTCTTGTAACCATGAGGATGGACAGGATGGACAATCCAACCGAGTGGTTAGGATTATATGCCCTCTTCCGAATCGACTCTTGAGTAGGGTTTTAAAAAAAATGGCCTTCAAAAAACTGACTTAGCTACCTTTGTGCTCATTGAGACCTTCAAATTAAAATGGAACAGCTTTCTGCGAGATAGCTAAAGAGACAGATCAGGGCAGACAGGGAGACACAACTGGGTAGCTAGAGAGACAGATCAGGGCAGACAGGGAGACACAACTGGGTAGCTAGAGAGACAGAACAGGGCAGAGAGGGAGACGAAACTGGGTAGCTAGAGAGACAGATCAGGGCAGACAGGGAGACACAACTGGGTAGCTAGAGAGACAGAACAGGGCAGAGAGGGAGACGAAACTGGGTAGCTAGAGAGACAGATCAGGGCAGACAGGGAGACACAACTGGGTAGCTAGAGAGACAGAACAGGGCAGAGAGGGAGACGAAACTGGGTAGCTAGAGAGACAGATCAGGGCAGACAGGGAGACGAAACTGGGTAGCTAGAGAGACAGATCAGGGCAGACAGGGAGACACAACTGGGTAGCTAGAGAGACAGAACAGGGCAGAGAGGGAGACGAAACTGGGTAGCTAGAGAGACAGATCAGGGCAGACAGGGAGACGAAACTGGGTAGCTAGAGAGACAGATCAGGGCAGACAGGAAGACACAACTGGGTAGCTAGAGAGACAGATCAGGGCAGACAGGGAGACGAAACTGGGTAGCTAGAGAGACAGATCAGGGCAGACAGGGAGACACAACTGGGTAGCTAGAGAGACAGAACATGGCAGAGAGGGGGACGAAACTGGGTAGCTAGAGAGACAGAACATGGCAGAGAGGGGGACGAAACTGAGTAGCTAGAGAGACAATGTAGTAGAAGAGGAAATAGCTCTTAAAGCTTTAAGAGGATGGTTTACGAGCGTAGTAGCATCTAGAAAATCAATGGAAGAAAATGGAATGAATGCAATTTCCCCAGCACAGACTAACAGAAACACGATAAGGGATAATGACCAATAGTCGGAGCGGAATGCAAAAGACAAACGCGAGATCAACACTAAATTTTTCCGTCGTGAGTGGAGGCAGCTCATCGAGTCTCTAAAGATAATTGGCGCAGTTACCAAGCAAGTGAAAGTGTCGAAAACGAAAAGAAAAGTGACTTTAATAGAAATAATCACACTAATTTGGTAGTGCGAACAGGGTAGCCGCTTGGCAATCTGATCGGGGGGTAATTAGAGCTCCTTGATCACCGAGTTAATTGAATGGGGGTGTGTGGCACAGGCCTTTCTCAGCCTTAGAGATATGAGCAAGCAATTATTATTGGGCCCTAATTTGCTTCAACCTCCCTTTCCCTCCCTCCCCTCCTTCCTTCCTGACTTCGTGTCGAATTAATCCGCACTCCGCATCGAAATTCCTCGAAATTTCAGGCTTGCAGCGTCGAATCGAGCGCGGGATTTCCAGCCCAGTTTCAGCCGGTCATTCACCAGCACTTTGCCGCCGTCCAGGCCAAAGGTGCGTGTGCTTGCTTTATTTTTTGAGACGAAAAAAGATTTTTTTATTGGCTCGATCCATCCGAAGCACGGACTCAGCCAAGCTCGGGATGGATGGGGCGGCGAGGGAAGGCGAGTTTTGGGGAGGGGGGGACCTCCTGCGGCGGCAAACACGGCTCGTGGTTCCCCCCTTCCAGGTTAATTGGGCGCAGTTTCGCCGTGTCTACAACATCAGCTAGCAGCAGCTAGCTCAGCTCAATCCCCAAAACTTCATAGCCGGCCCGTTCACACCCTCGGGGCTCAAAAATCTCCCAGAATGGGAATAGACGTTGAGTAGGCGACAGAATGGAGAGAGAGAGAGAGAACTAGAAGACAAAAAGCGGACGTGTGTCCCCCGCGTGTGTGTTGTGTTGTTTGTTAGCGGCGCGTCAGCTCAGCGTGAAAGAGAGCTCCAGAGAGAGAGAGGGGAGTCGCAGAAGCGTGTATTAATGACGCAGCCGGGATCGGAGGCCCTCAGCCCGGACCCCAACGCCCTCCCCCTATGGCCCTCGCCCCCCGAGGCGAGATCTGGCCGAAAATTTTACGCCCCTCCCGACACAACCAACGAGAGAGACGCCCAAACAGCCTCTCTCACCTCTACTCCCTTGCAGTGTGTCTGCGTGTGTGTGTGTGTGTGTGTGTGTGTGTGTGTGTGTATCTCCGTTGCTTTCCACAATTCTCTGAGTTGAGCCGCGCGGCACTCCGCCTACTCTAACACTCCACTTCACTGCCGCTCCGCCATTTAGTCACCGTAGCTTTATGCTTTGTCTGTCTGCGACTTCAATGTGGCTGACTGTGTGTCCGTCTGTCTGTCTGTCTGTCTGTCTGTCTGTCCGTCTGTCTGTCTGTCCGTCTGTCTGTCTGTCTGTCTGTCTGTCTGTCTGTCTGTCTGTGTTTATTTACCTGTCAATCTTTTTAAGCAATGGAGGATTTTTTCGCATTTCCCAAAGCCCGGCATCCAACTGAGAAGCCTCAGACTCCCTCTCCAATTCCCAGCAGGCAGCAAGGACGCCACCAGCAATGCCAGACTGACCGAGCTCCGGGCGCAGGTCGGCCAGCAGCAGCCGCCGCTGCAGAAGGCCTTGGCGGCCATAGACTACGGCTCCGATGCCGCCTCAACGGACAACAACGCGGAAGACGAGACGGACGACGAAGACACCGGCATCGGCGGAGTCGATGTCGACATGGAGTGCGGCGGTGTCGCCGGAGGCGGAGGTGGCAGCGGCGAAGGTCCCGACTTTTTCTGCTCGGTGCCGGGCCGGCTCAGCCTGCTGTCCAGCACCTCCAAGTACAAGGTGACCACGGCCGAGATTCAGCGCCGCCTCGGAGCTCCCGAGTGTCTGAACGCCTCCCTGCTCGGCGGGGTGCTTCGTCGGGCGAAGAGCAAAGACGGGGGACGGTCGCTGAGGAGCAGCCTGGACGGGATCGGGCTGTGCCTGCCGGCGGGGAGGCGAAAGGCCGCCGCGGTGACCCTGTTCACCTCGCTGGTGGAAGGTGAGGAATCCGGGCATTTGGGATCTGGGATTTTGGGAGTCGTATTATGGGATTTTTCGAATTCTTAATCAGGGATTATTGAGGTCTTAATCAGGGATTTTGGAATTTTTCATCTGGGATTTTAGAAGTCTGATTTCGGGATTTTGTAAGTCTAATTCTGGGATTTTTTAATTCTTAATTAGGGATTTTGGAATTCTTCATCTGGGATTTCAGAAGTCTGATCCGGGATTTCGGGAGTCGAAATTTATATATTTTGAAGTCTATATTTGGAAGAAATTTGAGGATTTTAGAGCCTAATTCTGAAGTTTTCGAACCAAGGTTTAAGAAAATTCAGTAAAGTTTTCTATTGCAAAACTTTTATAAGAATATTTTATTTTGTGCGTCTACTCACGTTAGTAGTGCAGAGGGTTTTTATCAACTAAAATGCATCAAAACATGGTTTTAGGCGAGGCTGTCCGCCTGGCCCGCGATTTCAATTTTCTCTGCGAGACAGAATTTCCCGCCAAGGCGTGCGCCGATGCATTGGCCCGTGGTTGGAGACAGGAAGCGGCCGTGGCCTCGCAGCAGCAGCAGCAGCAGCAGCAGCAGCAGCAGCAATATCTCATACAGCAACAAAGACAGACAATTCAGACGACTAGGTTCGGATGAAATTTGGTTTTCTAATGGCTTCTACCAGCAGAAAATTAGATGAGTTGAGAGATTAAGGAATAAAGATTGATAGGTAGATAAGGGAGGAAGAGACTCGGAAGGTAGGTAGACTGATAGAGAAAGGAAGGGAGAGAGGTAGATAGGTAGAGAGACGAAGAGAGAGAGGTAGATAGGTAGAGAGACGAAGGGAGAGAGGTAGATAGGTAGAGAGACGAAGGGAGAGAAGTAGATAGGTAGAGAGACGAAGGGAGAGAAGTAGATAGGTAGAGAGACGAAGGGAGAGAGGTAGATAGGTAAATAGCTTAAACGACTTATTGACAAACAAAAACTACTCTGCTGCTCATCAACGCAGATCGCTAGTCCAGGAGGTTGCCGAGCTGCTCAGCAAGGACCGCTCGCCGCTGTGCAACACCCAACCGCCTCCCCTGCTGGACCCGGACACGCAGCGCCAGCTGGCTCACTTCAGCCTGCTTACCCACGGATTCGGCGCCCCCGCTCTGACCACGGCGCTGAGCGTGCTGCTTCGCGTCTTGGCCGAGGCGGAGCAGCTGCTGTCCCCGGCCGCGGCGTCCTCGGACTGCATAGCAACCACGGTTGCTAGGCAAAGTGTCAGCAGTAGTAGCAGCTCGTTTTCTGCGCCAGATCAATCGCCGGGAAGCGATAAGCAATGATCTGCTTGGGATTCTCAGGTGGAGGAGCAGCAACGAGAGTGGCATGTCAACCGCTTAGTCGCTTATCCAGTTCACTTGTTGTTCGCTGCAGATGTTCTTTTCCTAACGTATTCATTTGCACTTTAATTTTTTTATACTTCGTAAGTTTGCTAGCATTGTTGTAACTGCGCTTAACCATGCTTAACCATAGCATCTGCGAGTCTAATTGTCAAAATTCAAGAAGATAAACATAATTTAACACAGTTATTAACATTTTCATCGTAAAATTAATCGATTGGAGATTTGAAATTTAGAATAGGTCCGTTAATTTGTTATTAAGCTCTTAAGAAAAAAGAATATTTCCTATAATTCTTTTAATTGATTTGTTTTTTTAAAGATTATCATAACGGTTGACTGACATTTTAAAGGCTGGTTGACATTCCATCGGTGATTTGCGGGTGCAGGTCTTCATGCCAATAGATTTTGTGGATTGTGGACTGTACATTCTGAAAGTTGATACGTACATTCTACTCGTAGTTAAAAATAGCCTCACTAGACTGTACATTCTGAAACCTGATACGTACATTCTAGTTAAAAATAGCCTCACTAGACTGTACATTCTGAAACCTGATACGTACATTCTAGTTAAAAATAGCCTCACTAGACTGTACATTCTGAAACCTGATACGTACATTCTAGTTAAAAATAGCCTCACTAGACTGTACATTCTGAAACCTGATAGGTACGTTCTAGTTAAAAATAGCTTCACTATACTGTACATTCTGAATCCTGATACTTACATTCTAGTTAAAAATAGCCTCACTAGACTGTACATTCCGAAACCTGATGCGTACATTCTAGTTAAAAATTGCATCACTAGACAGGGAATTCTGTAACCTGATGTACAAAATGATCGAAAAGAAAAAGAGTAAACTTAATTAAAGAAGATAAGAACATCCCTATTGAGAGCGAATAAAAAAGCATAACTAAAGATATTTTTAGTTTTACTCGGGCACTACTCAAAGTAGAACAAAATTTGCCTTGCCCATTCTACCCTCGCCCTTTTGACGCAAGACTAAAAACAATAAACTGGTCACGCGGCAACGCAGTGATACAATGCAACCCCGAATGGATAGAAAAAGAAAAAGCCTGGCCAAGAAAGCAACTATTTTTAGCTGCATCTAACTTCGTTGCCTAGCGCGCCCGTTTCATCACTCAAGCAACAAGCTGACCAATTCAAAATAGCGCAATTCATAGCTAAGTGCTGGGGCTCATTAAATAGGAAATATAATTGTATTATTCTATTTATTTTGCGTGACTCATCTAACGCCTGTCATTGGTGGAGACCGCTCAGCTGATTAAACACAGCTCTCACAAGATGCTCAGCCTAGAGAGATATCTCTCTCTTATCTTCGGGACTCAAGAGCGCTCTCCAACCAGGCCTTGTGCTCCAATAGACTAGCAGCAGGGGTGGATGACAATCAGACAGAGCTTCATCTAGTTGTAAATAGATTTTTGGAGGGCGAGAGACTCTAAGGGGCGGCGGCAGCGCTGGGCGTATCTTCAAGTTTCTTCAGGTGGCAAGCCCGAACTCCGAATACAACTGCTGCTTGACGACTAGCTTGGAAGTCAGCTTAAGATTGACTGTGAGTTAATATTATCTGAGTGTTCTTTCTTGATGGCTTGATAATACCGTTCCACGAGCTGAAAGATAAAGGGGCACAGATTATCAAGTACAGGTGAATAAAGAAAAAAATACGCACTCTCAAGCATCAGGGAAAGTAGAAGAGGCGAGTCATTACTGAAGCATCAGGGAGAGTAGAAGAGGCGAGTCATTACTGAAGCATCAGGGAGGGTAGAAGAGGCGAGTCATTCCTGAAGCATCAGGGAGAGTAGAAGAGGTGAATCGTTCCTGAAGCATCAGGGAGGGTAGAAGAGACGAGTCATTCCTGAAGCATCAGGGTGAGCAGAAGAGGCCAATCATTCCTGAAGCATCAGGGAGAGCAGAAGACGTTAAATACCAGATCACATAGAATAGAATAACTGAACACAGAGGCTAAATGCTTTAAGACTTATTAAGTCACTTTTCTGAATAACTTGATTATGTAAATGCATATCTGTTACAGCCTACTTAAAGGGCCGTCGAGTGAGTAGCAAGTAAGGAAAATCTACGCCGCAATGTCTTCATCGGACAAGAATCAGGGGAACGATAACAGCGGCAGTTGCCATGGCAGCGGCGGCGGCGGCAGCGGCAACGCCCGAGAAGAGATGGAGAAGTTGTTCTTCATTCTGCTCAAGCGCCAACAGATGCAGGAAGTAGTACGGATGATGGGCTCGGAATTCTGCTGCCCAGTTTGCCAGAATCTGATTAGCCTGGCAACCCTAGCCAACTGCGGCCACATGTTCTGCCAAAAGTGCATCCGCACCTGGTGCGTGGAGTACAACAGGCGAAACTGCCCGGTGTGCCGGGTGCCCATAGTGGCCAGAATCCGCGCCCTACCCGTGGACAGATTCGTCCGACGCTGCCTCGAGGAGGCCGAGGATCGCGAGGCGCTGAAGGAGCTGCTGGCAGCGGAAGCTGCGGGCGGAGCGTCGGAGGCGAATTCGCTGATATTCGAGACCGACCGCGTGCCCGTCAGGTCCACAGCCGCGGCCACCTTCTTTGGCGGCGCCGCCGGGTTCAACATCCGCTCCACTTCCGTGTCGTCTGGCACCGGCGCCTCCGTCAGCAGCTTCGGCGTCAGCAGCGACTGACGGACGGTGCAGCACTGACAGAATTCAATGCCTCATTTGACTTTTATGATGAATGCTCGGGAAAATGACTTCAACATTCTGACTCAGTTCTGAAACGTCTGACAAGAATGGCTTGAGAATGTCTGACAAGAACAGCTTGAGAATGTCTGACAAGAAAAGCTTGAGACTGTCTGACAAGAAAAGCTGGAGAAAGTCTGACAAGAACAGCCTGAGAATGTCTGACAAGAATAGCTTGAGAATGTCTGACAAGAACATCCTGAGAATGTCTGACAAGAACAGCTTGAGAATGTCTGACAAGAACGAACAGCTTGAGAATGTCTGACAAGAACAGCTCGAGAATGTCTGACAAGAACAGCTTGAGAATGTCTGACAAGAACAGCCTGAGAATCTGACAAAAACATCCTGAGAATTTCTGACAAAAACATCCTGAAAATGTACGACAAGAACAGCTTGAGAATGTCTGACAAAAATATCTTGAGAATGTCTGACAAGAACAGCTTGAGAATTTCTAACAAGAACAGCTTGAGAATGTCTGACAAGAACAGCTTGAGAATCTGACAGTAAGAGTCTGAGGATGTCTGTTTTTATACGAACGCGAGTTTAGCATGGTCATTCATAGAAAGCAACTAGCTGTCATATATTTGATTCTCGTAATTATTGCCAGATTTTTTTGTAAATAATAATCCTATGTGTCTGATAAAAATTTGAATTGTATAAACATAATAGCGAGAAATTTGTTTTAACTTGTTCATTAAATTCAGATTTTAAATTAAAATCTATATGCGCATAACAAGTATAAGTTAATCCTGCACTCGACTCAAATTTAGAGTCACTTTATCAACTGCACACCAAGGGGTTATCGCACTAGCGGATCACAAACATGTTTGAGGAACCCAAATTTTCATTTTCAAATACAAAAGTGCAAAATTATATGCAAAGCGACGGAACCAACACTGTAGTGTCCTCAATATAATTCGTTGCACTGTACCAAGACTCAAATATCATAGCTTCGTGTGAAAGAGACATTTACATGTATAACATCATTCGGGATTGACAAGCTACTGTTAAACATATGCTCGCCAAAACTCGATTGCTACCTGAGTAGCAGCTTGGTCCCGCATAATAAGCCGACACTTGCTGCTTTCCATCCTAGTGAGCACAAGTTAGCCGTAGAAACCCCAAATACGTGTTGTCCATAAAATGCCCAACAAGCAAATATACTTTGTCCACTAAGTCAATGATAAACAGCAAATAATTTAAATTAAGTCCCGACAATAATTAAAAAACGGTGAGATCCACAACGGAGTTAGGAAATTTGGAGATTTTCGTAAAAAAATTAATGATAGCGCTCGATTGGAAGCAGATGCAAATCTCATCTTTTGATATGTGTATCTCCGTAGTGTAGTCAAAAACAGTTGACTACACTTTAGAAATTGCTACATACTATGGGTAGTCAATACATGTGTATTGAATTCTATTTTTGTTCACGACCCTAATCGGAAGCTGAAAACGTCTCCATTGGAATCTACGTACTCAATTTAGTGACTGCGTGGTGTGTAGTTAAAAACAGTTGACGATACTTAAGAAATCAATTTCAGAGTGTAGTTAAAAACAGTTAACTACACTAAAGAAATTGCTACACACGATGGGTGGTCAATTCATGAGGGTAGTAAAAAACAGTTGACTACACTGTAGAAATTGCTACACACTATGGGTAGTCAATTCTAGCGTGTAGTTAAAAACAGTTGACTACACTAAAGAAATTCCTACACACTATGGGTAGTCAATTCCAAAGGGTAGTCAAAAACAGTTGACTACACTAGAAATTGCTACATACTATGGGTAGTCAATTCTAGAGTGTAGTTAAAAACAGTTGACGATACTTAAGAAATCAATTCTAGAGTGTAGTTAAAAACAGTTGACTACACTAAAGAAATTGCTACACACTATGGGTAGTCAATTTCCAAGGGTAGTTAAAAACAGTTGACTACACTTTAGAAATTGCTACATACTATGGGTAGTCAATACATGTGTATTGAATTCTATTTTTGTTCACGACCCTAATCGGAAGCTGAAAACGTCTCCATTGGAATCTACGTACTCAATTTAGTGACTGCGTGGTGTGTAGTTAAAAACAGTTGACGATACTTAAGAAATCAATTTCAGAGTGTAGTTAAAAACAGTTAACTACACTAAAGAAATTGCTACACACGATGGGTGGTCAATTCATGAGGGTAGTAAAAAACAGTTGACTACACTGTAGAAATTGCTACACACTATGGGTAGTCAATTCTAGCGTGTAGTTAAAAACAGTTGACTACACTAAAGAAATTCCTACACACTATGGGTAGTCAATTCCAAAGGGTAGTCAAAAACAGTTGACTACACTTTAGAAATTGCTACATACTATGGGTAGTCAATTCTAGAGTGTAGTTAAAAACAGTTGACGATACTTAAGAAATCAATTCTAGAGTGTAGTTAAAAACAGTTGACTACACTAAAGAAATTGCTACACACTATGGGTAGTCAATTTCAAAGGGTAGTTAAAAACAGTTGACTACACTTTAGAAATTGCTACATACTATGGGTAGTCAATACATGTGTATTGAATTCTATTTTTGTTCACGACCCTAATCGGAAGCTGAAAACGTCTCCATTGGAATCTACGTACTCAATTTAGTGACTGCGTGGTGTCGTCAAGAAAAAATTAATGTCCACGCGATCCGCACAAAATGCCATCGGCGAAAGTGAAAAAGTGACTGCGATTTCCAAACTCTAACTTAAAATTTTGCCGGGTGGACAAAGTCCAAAATTTTTTTCAAAGAGTTTGACGCTTCTTTCGACTGGAAATGATCCCCGCATTCGCAAAATCGACACTTCACCAGCCAGCTACGTTCTCTCTTCTAGTAGGACCGAAAAGTCAGAGTTAACTACGTTCCGAAAATTGCTACACACTGTGGGTAGTCAATACATGTGTATTGAATTCTATTTTTGTTCACGACCCTAATCGGAAGCTGAAAACGTCTCCATTGGAATCTACGTACTCAATTTAGTGACTGCGTGGTGTCGTCAAGAAAAAATTAATGTCCACGCGATCCGCACAAAATGCCATCGGCGAAAGTGAAAAAGTGACTGCGATTTCCAAACTCTAACTTAAAATTTTGCCGGGTGGACAAAGTCCAAAATTTTTTTCAAAGAGTTTGACGCTTCTTTCGACTGGAAATGATCCCCGCATTCGCAAAATCGACACTTCACCAGCCAGCTACGTTCTCTCTTCTAGTAGGACCGAAAAGTCAGAGTTAACTACGTTCCGAAAATTGCTACACACTGTGGGTAGTCAATACATGTGTATTGAATTCTATTTTTGTTCACGACCCTAATCGGAAGCTGAAAACGTCTCCATTGGAATCTACGTACTCAATTTAGTGACTGCGTGGTGTCGTCAAGAAAAAATTAATGTCCACGCGATCCGCACAAAATGCCATCGGCGAAAGTGAAAAAGTGACTGCGATTTCCAAACTCTAACTTAAAATTTTGCCGGGTGGACAAAGTCCAAAATTTTTTTCAAAGAGTTTGACGCTTCTTTCGACTGGAAATGATCCCCGCATTCGCAAAATCGACACTTCACCAGCCAGCTACGTTCTCTCTTCTAGTAGGACCGAAAAGTCAGAGTTAACTACGTTCCGAAAATTGCTACACACTGTGGGTAGTCAATACATGTGTATTGAATTCTATTTTTGTTCACGACCCTAATCGGAAGCTGAAAACGTCTCCATTGGAATCTACGTACTCAATTTAGTGACTGCGTGGTGTCGTCAAGAAAAAATTAATGTCCACGCGATCCGCACAAAATGCCATCGGCGAAAGTGAAAAAGTGACTGCGATTTCCAAACTCTAACTTAAAATTTTGCCGGGTGGACAAAGTCCAAAATTTTTTTCAAAGAGTTTGACGCTTCTTTCGACTGGAAATGATCCCCGCATTCGCAAAATCGACACTTCACCAGCCAGCTACGTTCTCTCTTCTAGTAGGACCGAAAAGTCAGAGTTAACTACGTTCCAAAATTGCTACACACTGTGGGTAGTCAATACATGTGTATTGAATTCTATTTTTGTTCACGACCCTAATCGGAAGCTGAAAACGTCTCCATTGGAATCTACGTACTCAATTTAGTGACTGCGTGGTGTCGTCAAGAAAAAATTAATGTCCACGCGATCCGCACAAAATGCCATCGGCGAAAGTGAAAAAGTGACTGCGATTTCCAAACTCTAACTTAAAATTTTGCCGGGTGGACAAAGTCCAAAATTTTTTTCAAAGAGTTTGACGCTTCTTTCGACTGGAAATGATCCCCGCATTCGCAAAATCGACACTTCACCAGCCAGCTACGTTCTCTCTTCTAGTAGGACCGAAAAGTCAGAGTTAACTACGTTCCGAAAATTGCTACACACTGTGGGTAGTCAATACATGTGTATTGAATTCTATTTTTGTTCACGACCCTAATCGGAAGCTGAAAACGTCTCCATTGGAATCTACGTACTCAATTTAGTGACTGCGTGGTGTCGTCAAGAAAAAATTAATGTCCACGCGATCCGCACAAAATGCCATCGGCGAAAGTGAAAAAGTGACTGCGATTTCCAAACTCTAACTTAAAATTTTGCCGGGTGGACAAAGTCCAAAATTTTTTTCAAAGAGTTTGACGCTTCTTTCGACTGGAAATGATCCCCGCATTCGCAAAATCGACACTTCACCAGCCAGCTACGTTCTCTCTTCTAGTAGGACCGAAAAGTCAGAGTTAACTACGTTCCGAAAATTGCTACACACTGTGGGTAGTCAATACATGTGTATTGAATTCTATTTTTGTTCACGACCCTAATCGGAAGCTGAAAACGTCTCCATTGGAATCTACGTACTCAATTTAGTGACTGCGTGGTGTCGTCAAGAAAAAATTAATGTCCACGCGATCCGCACAAAATGCCATCGGCGAAAGTGAAAAAGTGACTGCGATTTCCAAACTCTAACTTAAAATTTTGCCGGGTGGACAAAGTCCAAAATTTTTTTCAAAGAGTTTGACGCTTCTTTCGACTGGAAATGATCCCCGCATTCGCAAAATCGACACTTCACCAGCCAGCTACGTTCTCTCTTCTAGTAGGACCGAAAAGTCAGAGTTAACTACGTTCCGAAAATTGCTACACACTGTGGGTAGTCAATACATGTGTATTGAATTCTATTTTTGTTCACGACCCTAATCGGAAGCTGAAAACGTCTCCATTGGAATCTACGTACTCAATTTAGTGACTGCGTGGTGTCGTCAAGAAAAAATTAATGTCCACGCGATCCGCACAAAATGCCATCGGCGAAAGTGAAAAAGTGACTGCGATTTCCAAACTCTAACTTAAAATTTTGCCGGGTGGACAAAGTCCAAAATTTTTTTCAAAGAGTTTGACGCTTCTTTCGACTGGAAATGATCCCCGCATTCGCAAAATCGACACTTCACCAGCCAGCTACGTTCTCTCTTCTAGTAGGACCGAAAAGTCAGAGTTAACTACGTTCCGAAAATTGCTACACACTGTGGGTAGTCAATACATGTGTATTGAATTCTATTTTTGTTCACGACCCTAATCGGAAGCTGAAAACGTCTCCATTGGAATCTACGTACTCAATTTAGTGACTGCGTGGTGTCGTCAAGAAAAAATTAATGTCCACGCGATCCGCACAAAATGCCATCGGCGAAAGTGAAAAAGTGACTGCGATTTCCAAACTCTAACTTAAAATTTTGCCGGGTGGACAAAGTCCAAAATTTTTTTCAAAGAGTTTGACGCTTCTTTCGACTGGAAATGATCCCCGCATTCGCAAAATCGACACTTCACCAGCCAGCTACGTTCTCTCTTCTAGTAGGACCGAAAAGTCAGAGTTAACTACGTTCCGAAAATTGCTACACACTGTGGGTAGTCAATACATGTGTATTGAATTCTATTTTTGTTCACGACCCTAATCGGAAGCTGAAAACGTCTCCATTGGAATCTACGTACTCAATTTAGTGACTGCGTGGTGTCGTCAAGAAAAAATTAATGTCCACGCGATCCGCACAAAATGCCATCGGCGAAAGTGAAAAAGTGACTGCGATTTCCAAACTCTAACTTAAAATTTTGCCGGGTGGACAAAGTCCAAAATTTTTTTCAAAGAGTTTGACGCTTCTTTCGACTGGAAATGATCCCCGCATTCGCAAAATCGACACTTCACCAGCCAGCTACGTTCTCTCTTCTAGTAGGACCGAAAAGTCAGAGTTAACTACGTTCCGAAAATTGCTACACACTGTGGGTAGTCAATACATGTGTATTGAATTCTATTTTTGTTCACGACCCTAATCGGAAGCTGAAAACGTCTCCATTGGAATCTACGTACTCAATTTAGTGACTGCGTGGTGTCGTCAAGAAAAAATTAATGTCCACGCGATCCGCACAAAATGCCATCGGCGAAAGTGAAAAAGTGACTGCGATTTCCAAACTCTAACTTAAAATTTTGCCGGGTGGACAAAGTCCAAAATTTTTTTCAAAGAGTTTGACGCTTCTTTCGACTGGAAATGATCCCCGCATTCGCAAAATCGACACTTCACCAGCCAGCTACGTTCTCTCTTCTAGTAGGACCGAAAAGTCAGAGTTAACTACGTTCCGAAAATTGCTACACACTGTGGGTAGTCAATACATGTGTATTGAATTCTATTTTTGTTCACGACCCTAATCGGAAGCTGAAAACGTCTCCATTGGAATCTACGTACTCAATTTAGTGACTGCGTGGTGTCGTCAAGAAAAAATTAATGTCCACGCGATCCGCACAAAATGCCATCGGCGAAAGTGAAAAAGTGACTGCGATTTCCAAACTCTAACTTAAAATTTTGCCGGGTGGACAAAGTCCAAAATTTTTTTCAAAGAGTTTGACGCTTCTTTCGACTGGAAATGATCCCCGCATTCGCAAAATCGACACTTCACCAGCCAGCTACGTTCTCTCTTCTAGTAGGACCGAAAAGTCAGAGTTAACTACGTTCCGAAAATTGCTACACACTGTGGGTAGTCAATACATGTGTATTGAATTCTATTTTTGTTCACGACCCTAATCGGAAGCTGAAAACGTCTCCATTGGAATCTACGTACTCAATTTAGTGACTGCGTGGTGTCGTCAAGAAAAAATTAATGTCCACGCGATCCGCACAAAATGCCATCGGCGAAAGTGAAAAAGTGACTGCGATTTCCAAACTCTAACTTAAAATTTTGCCGGGTGGACAAAGTCCAAAATTTTTTTCAAAGAGTTTGACGCTTCTTTCGACTGGAAATGATCCCCGCATTCGCAAAATCGACACTTCACCAGCCAGCTACGTTCTCTCTTCTAGTAGGACCGAAAAGTCAGAGTTAACTACGTTCCGAAAATTGCTACACACTGTGGGTAGTCAATACATGTGTATTGAATTCTATTTTTGTTCACGACCCTAATCGGAAGCTGAAAACGTCTCCATTGGAATCTACGTACTCAATTTAGTGACTGCGTGGTGTCGTCAAGAAAAAATTAATGTCCACGCGATCCGCACAAAATGCCATCGGCGAAAGTGAAAAAGTGACTGCGATTTCCAAACTCTAACTTAAAATTTTGCCGGGTGGACAAAGTCCAAAATTTTTTTCAAAGAGTTTGACGCTTCTTTCGACTGGAAATGATCCCCGCATTCGCAAAATCGACACTTCACCAGCCAGCTACGTTCTCTCTTCTAGTAGGACCGAAAAGTCAGAGTTAACTACGTTCCGAAAATTGCTACACACTGTGGGTAGTCAATACATGTGTATTGAATTCTATTTTTGTTCACGACCCTAATCGGAAGCTGAAAACGTCTCCATTGGAATCTACGTACTCAATTTAGTGACTGCGTGGTGTCGTCAAGAAAAAATTAATGTCCACGCGATCCGCACAAAATGCCATCGGCGAAAGTGAAAAAGTGACTGCGATTTCCAAACTCTAACTTAAAATTTTGCCGGGTGGACAAAGTCCAAAATTTTTTTCAAAGAGTTTGACGCTTCTTTCGACTGGAAATGATCCCCGCATTCGCAAAATCGACACTTCACCAGCCAGCTACGTTCTCTCTTCTAGTAGGACCGAAAAGTCAGAGTTAACTACGTTCCGAAAATTGCTACACACTGTGGGTAGTCAATACATGTGTATTGAATTCTATTTTTGTTCACGACCCTAATCGGAAGCTGAAAACGTCTCCATTGGAATCTACGTACTCAATTTAGTGACTGCGTGGTGTCGTCAAGAAAAAATTAATGTCCACGCGATCCGCACAAAATGCCATCGGCGAAAGTGAAAAAGTGACTGCGATTTCCAAACTCTAACTTAAAATTTTGCCGGGTGGACAAAGTCCAAAATTTTTTTCAAAGAGTTTGACGCTTCTTTCGACTGGAAATGATCCCCGCATTCGCAAAATCGACACTTCACCAGCCAGCTACGTTCTCTCTTCTAGTAGGACCGAAAGTCAGAGTTAACTACGTTCCGAAAATTGCTACACACTGTGGGTAGTCAATACATGTGTATTGAATTCTATTTTTGTTCACGACCCTAATCGGAAGCTGAAAACGTCTCCATTGGAATCTACGTACTCAATTTAGTGACTGCGTGGTGTCGTCAAGAAAAAATTAATGTCCACGCGATCCGCACAAAATGCCATCGGCGAAAGTGAAAAAGTGACTGCGATTTCCAAACTCTAACTTAAAATTTTGCCGGGTGGACAAAGTCCAAAATTTTTTTCAAAGAGTTTGACGCTTCTTTCGACTGGAAATGATCCCCGCATTCGCAAAATCGACACTTCACCAGCCAGCTACGTTCTCTCTTCTAGTAGGACCGAAAAGTCAGAGTTAACTACGTTCCGAAAATTGCTACACACTGTGGGTAGTCAATACATGTGTATTGAATTCTATTTTTGTTCACGACCCTAATCGGAAGCTGAAAACGTCTCCATTGGAATCTACGTACTCAATTTAGTGACTGCGTGGTGTCGTCAAGAAAAAATTAATGTCCACGCGATCCGCACAAAATGCCATCGGCGAAAGTGAAAAAGTGACTGCGATTTCCAAACTCTAACTTAAAATTTTGCCGGGTGGACAAAGTCCAAAATTTTTTTCAAAGAGTTTGACGCTTCTTTCGACTGGAAATGATCCCCGCATTCGCAAAATCGACACTTCACCAGCCAGCTACGTTCTCTCTTCTAGTAGGACCGAAATGTCAGAGTTAACTACGTTCCGAAAATTGCTACACACTGTGGGTAGTCAATACATGTGTATTGAATTCTATTTTTGTTCACGACCCTAATCGGAAGCTGAAAACGTCTCCATTGGAATCTACGTACTCAATTTAGTGACTGCGTGGTGTCGTCAAGAAAAAATTAATGTCCACGCGATCCGCACAAAATGCCATCGGCGAAAGTGAAAAAGTGACTGCGATTTCCAAACTCTAACTTAAAATTTTGCCGGGTGGACAAAGTCCAAAATTTTTTTCAAAGAGTTTGACGCTTCTTTCGACTGGAAATGATCCCCGCATTCGCAAAATCGACACTTCACCAGCCAGCTACGTTCTCTCTTCTAGTAGGACCGAAATGTCAGAGTTAACTACGTTCCGAAAATTGCTACACACTGTGGGTAGTCAATACATGTGTATTGAATTCTATTTTTGTTCACGACCCTAATCGGAAGCTGAAAACGTCTCCATTGGAATCTACGTACTCAATTTAGTGACTGCGTGGTGTCGTCAAGAAAAAATTAATGTCCACGCGATCCGCACAAAATGCCATCGGCGAAAGTGAAAAAGTGACTGCGATTTCCAAACTCTAACTTAAAATTTTGCCGGGTGGACAAAGTCCAAAATTTTTTTCAAAGAGTTTGACGCTTCTTTCGACTGGAAATGATCCCCGCATTCGCAAAATCGACACTTCACCAGCCAGCTACGTTCTCTCTTCTAGTAGGACCGAAATGTCAGAGTTAACTACGTTCCGAAATTGCTACACACTGTGGGTAGTCAATACATGTGTATTGAATTCTATTTTTGTTCACGACCCTAATCGGAAGCTGAAAACGTCTCCATTGGAATCTACGTACTCAATTTAGTGACTGCGTGGTGTCGTCAAGAAAAAATTAATGTCCACGCGATCCGCACAAAATGCCATCGGCGAAAGTGAAAAAGTGACTGCGATTTCCAAACTCTAACTTAAAATTTTGCCGGGTGGACAAAGTCCAAAATTTTTTTCAAAGAGTTTGACGCTTCTTTCGACTGGAAATGATCCCCGCATTCGCAAAATCGACACTTCACCAGCCAGCTACGTTCTCTCTTCTAGTAGGACCGAAAAGTCAGAGTTAACTACGTTCCGAAAATTGCTACACACTGTGGGTAGTCAATACATGTGTATTGAATTCTATTTTTGTTCACGACCCTAATCGGAAGCTGAAAACGTCTCCATTGGAATCTACGTACTCAATTTAGTGACTGCGTGGTGTCGTCAAGAAAAAATTAATGTCCACGCGATCCGCACAAAATGCCATCGGCGAAAGTGAAAAAGTGACTGCGATTTCCAAACTCTAACTTAAAATTTTGCCGGGTGGACAAAGTCCAAAATTTTTTTCAAAGAGTTTGACGCTTCTTTCGACTGGAAATGATCCCCGCATTCGCAAAATCGACACTTCACCAGCCAGCTACGTTCTCTCTTCTAGTAGGACCGAAATGTCAGAGTTAACTACGTTCCGAAAATTGCTACACACTGTGGGTAGTCAATACATGTGTATTGAATTCTATTTTTGTTCACGACCCTAATCGGAAGCTGAAAACGTCTCCATTGGAATCTACGTACTCAATTTAGTGACTGCGTGGTGTCGTCAAGAAAAAATTAATGTCCACGCGATCCGCACAAAATGCCATCGGCGAAAGTGAAAAAGTGACTGCGATTTCCAAACTCTAACTTAAAATTTTGCCGGGTGGACAAAGTCCAAAATTTTTTTCAAAGAGTTTGACGCTTCTTTCGACTGGAAATGATCCCCGCATTCGCAAAATCGACACTTCACCAGCCAGCTACGTTCTCTCTTCTAGTAGGACCGAAAAGTCAGAGTTAACTACGTTCCGAAAATTGCTACACACTGTGGGTAGTCAATACATGTGTATTGAATTCTATTTTTGTTCACGACCCTAATCGGAAGCTGAAAACGTCTCCATTGGAATCTACGTACTCAATTTAGTGACTGCGTGGTGTCGTCAAGAAAAAATTAATGTCCACGCGATCCGCACAAAATGCCATCGGCGAAAGTGAAAAAGTGACTGCGATTTCCAAACTCTAACTTAAAATTTTGCCGGGTGGACAAAGTCCAAAATTTTTTTCAAAGAGTTTGACGCTTCTTTCGACTGGAAATGATCCCCGCATTCGCAAAATCGACACTTCACCAGCCAGCTACGTTCTCTCTTCTAGTAGGACCGAAAAGTCAGAGTTAACTACGTTCCGAAAATTGCTACACACTGTGGGTAGTCAATACATGTGTATTGAATTCTATTTTTGTTCACGACCCTAATCGGAAGCTGAAAACGTCTCCATTGGAATCTACGTACTCAATTTAGTGACTGCGTGGTGTCGTCAAGAAAAAATTAATGTCCACGCGATCCGCACAAAATGCCATCGGCGAAAGTGAAAAAGTGACTGCGATTTCCAAACTCTAACTTAAAATTTTGCCGGGTGGACAAAGTCCAAAATTTTTTTCAAAGAGTTTGACGCTTCTTTCGACTGGAAATGATCCCCGCATTCGCAAAATCGACACTTCACCAGCCAGCTACGTTCTCTCTTCTAGTAGGACCGAAAAGTCAGAGTTAACTACGTTCCGAAAATTGCTACACACTGTGGGTAGTCAATACATGTGTATTGAATTCTATTTTTGTTCACGACCCTAATCGGAAGCTGAAAACGTCTCCATTGGAATCTACGTACTCAATTTAGTGACTGCGTGGTGTCGTCAAGAAAAAATTAATGTCCACGCGATCCGCACAAAATGCCATCGGCGAAAGTGAAAAAGTGACTGCGATTTCCAAACTCTAACTTAAAATTTTGCCGGGTGGACAAAGTCCAAAATTTTTTTCAAAGAGTTTGACGCTTCTTTCGACTGGAAATGATCCCCGCATTCGCAAAATCGACACTTCACCAGCCAGCTACGTTCTCTCTTCTAGTAGGACCGAAAATGTCAGAGTTAACTACGTTCCGAAAATTGCTACACACTGTGGGTAGTCAATACATGTGTATTGAATTCTATTTTTGTTCACGACCCTAATCGGAAGCTGAAAACGTCTCCATTGGAATCTACGTACTCAATTTAGTGACTGCGTGGTGTCGTCAAGAAAAAATTAATGTCCACGCGATCCGCACAAAATGCCATCGGCGAAAGTGAAAAAGTGACTGCGATTTCCAAACTCTAACTTAAAATTTTGCCGGGTGGACAAAGTCCAAAATTTTTTTTCAAAGAGTTTGACGCTTCTTTCGACTGGAAATGATCCCCGCATTCGCAAAATCGACACTTCACCAGCCAGCTACGTTCTCTCTTCTAGTAGGACCGAAATGTCAGAGTTAACTACGTTCCGAAAATTGCTACACACTGTGGGTAGTCAATACATGTGTATTGAATTCTATTTTTGTTCACGACCCTAATCGGAAGCTGAAAACGTCTCCATTGGAATCTACGTACTCAATTTAGTGACTGCGTGGTGTCGTCAAGAAAAAATTAATGTCCACGCGATCCGCACAAAATGCCATCGGCGAAAGTGAAAAAGTGACTGCGATTTCCAAACTCTAACTTAAAATTTTGCCGGGTGGACAAAGTCCAAAATTTTTTTTCAAAGAGTTTGACGCTTCTTTCGACTGGAAATGATCCCCGCATTCGCAAAATCGACACTTCACCAGCCAGCTACGTTCTCTCTTCTAGTAGGACCGAAATGTCAGAGTTAACTACGTTCCGAAAATTGCTACACACTGTGGGTAGTCAATACATGTGTATTGAATTCTATTTTTGTTCACGACCCTAATCGGAAGCTGAAAACGTCTCCATTGGAATCTACGTACTCAATTTAGTGACTGCGTGGTGTCGTCAAGAAAAAATTAATGTCCACGCGATCCGCACAAAATGCCATCGGCGAAAGTGAAAAAGTGACTGCGATTTCCAAACTCTAACTTAAAATTTTGCCGGGTGGACAAAGTCCAAAATTTTTTTCAAAGAGTTTGACGCTTCTTTCGACTGGAAATGATCCCCGCATTCGCAAAATCGACACTTCACCAGCCAGCTACGTTCTCTCTTCTAGTAGGACCGAAAAGTCAGAGTTAACTACGTTCCGAAAATTGCTACACACTGTGGGTAGTCAATACATGTGTATTGAATTCTATTTTTGTTCACGACCCTAATCGGAAGCTGAAAACGTCTCCATTGGAATCTACGTACTCAATTTAGTGACTGCGTGGTGTCGTCAAGAAAAAATTAATGTCCACGCGATCCGCACAAAATGCCATCGGCGAAAGTGAAAAAGTGACTGCGATTTCCAAACTCTAACTTAAAATTTTGCCGGGTGGACAAAGTCCAAAATTTTTTTCAAAGAGTTTGACGCTTCTTTCGACTGGAAATGATCCCCGCATTCGCAAAATCGACACTTCACCAGCCAGCTACGTTCTCTCTTCTAGTAGGACCGAAAAGTCAGAGTTAACTACGTTCCGAAAATTGCTACACACTGTGGGTAGTCAATACATGTGTATTGAATTCTATTTTTGTTCACGACCCTAATCGGAAGCTGAAAACGTCTCCATTGGAATCTACGTACTCAATTTAGTGACTGCGTGGTGTCGTCAAGAAAAAATTAATGTCCACGCGATCCGCACAAAATGCCATCGGCGAAAGTGAAAAAGTGACTGCGATTTCCAAACTCTAACTTAAAATTTTGCCGGGTGGACAAAGTCCAAAATTTTTTTCAAAGAGTTTGACGCTTCTTTCGACTGGAAATGATCCCCGCATTCGCAAAATCGACACTTCACCAGCCAGCTACGTTCTCTCTTCTAGTAGGACCGAAAAGTCAGAGTTAACTACGTTCCGAAAATTGCTACACACTGTGGGTAGTCAATACATGTGTATTGAATTCTATTTTTGTTCACGACCCTAATCGGAAGCTGAAAACGTCTCCATTGGAATCTACGTACTCAATTTAGTGACTGCGTGGTGTCGTCAAGAAAAAATTAATGTCCACGCGATCCGCACAAAATGCCATCGGCGAAAGTGAAAAAGTGACTGCGATTTCCAAACTCTAACTTAAAATTTTGCCGGGTGGACAAAGTCCAAAATTTTTTTTCAAAGAGTTTGACGCTTCTTTCGACTGGAAATGATCCCCGCATTCGCAAAATCGACACTTCACCAGCCAGCTACGTTCTCTCTTCTAGTAGGACCGAAAAGTCAGAGTTAACTACGTTCCGAAAATTGCTACACACTGTGGGTAGTCAATACATGTGTATTGAATTCTATTTTTGTTCACGACCCTAATCGGAAGCTGAAAACGTCTCCATTGGAATCTACGTACTCAATTTAGTGACTGCGTGGTGTCGTCAAGAAAAAATTAATGTCCACGCGATCCGCACAAAATGCCATCGGCGAAAGTGAAAAAGTGACTGCGATTTCCAAACTCTAACTTAAAATTTTGCCGGGTGGACAAAGTCCAAAATTTTTTTCAAAGAGTTTGACGCTTCTTTCGACTGGAAATGATCCCCGCATTCGCAAAATCGACACTTCACCAGCCAGCTACGTTCTCTCTTCTAGTAGGACCGAAAAGTCAGAGTTAACTACGTTCCGAAAATTGCTACACACTGTGGGTAGTCAATACATGTGTATTGAATTCTATTTTTGTTCACGACCCTAATCGGAAGCTGAAAACGTCTCCATTGGAATCTACGTACTCAATTTAGTGACTGCGTGGTGTCGTCAAGAAAAAATTAATGTCCACGCGATCCGCACAAAATGCCATCGGCGAAAGTGAAAAAGTGACTGCGATTTCCAAACTCTAACTTAAAATTTTGCCGGGTGGACAAAGTCCAAAATTTTTTTCAAAGAGTTTGACGCTTCTTTCGACTGGAAATGATCCCCGCATTCGCAAAATCGACACTTCACCAGCCAGCTACGTTCTCTCTTCTAGTAGGACCGAAAAGTCAGAGTTAACTACGTTCCGAAAATTGCTACACACTGTGGGTAGTCAATACATGTGTATTGAATTCTATTTTTGTTCACGACCCTAATCGGAAGCTGAAAACGTCTCCATTGGAATCTACGTACTCAATTTAGTGACTGCGTGGTGTCGTCAAGAAAAAATTAATGTCCACGCGATCCGCACAAAATGCCATCGGCGAAAGTGAAAAAGTGACTGCGATTTCCAAACTCTAACTTAAAATTTTGCCGGGTGGACAAAGTCCAAAATTTTTTTCAAAGAGTTTGACGCTTCTTTCGACTGGAAATGATCCCCGCATTCGCAAAATCGACACTTCACCAGCCAGCTACGTTCTCTCTTCTAGTAGGACCGAAAAGTCAGAGTTAACTACGTTCCGAAAATTGCTACACACTGTGGGTAGTCAATACATGTGTATTGAATTCTATTTTTGTTCACGACCCTAATCGGAAGCTGAAAACGTCTCCATTGGAATCTACGTACTCAATTTAGTGACTGCGTGGTGTCGTCAAGAAAAAATTAATGTCCACGCGATCCGCACAAAATGCCATCGGCGAAAGTGAAAAAGTGACTGCGATTTCCAAACTCTAACTTAAAATTTTGCCGGGTGGACAAAGTCCAAAATTTTTTTCAAAGAGTTTGACGCTTCTTTCGACTGGAAATGATCCCCGCATTCGCAAAATCGACACTTCACCAGCCAGCTACGTTCTCTCTTCTAGTAGGACCGAAAAGTCAGAGTTAACTACGTTCCGAAAATTGCTACACACTGTGGGTAGTCAATACATGTGTATTGAATTCTATTTTTGTTCACGACCCTAATCGGAAGCTGAAAACGTCTCCATTGGAATCTACGTACTCAATTTAGTGACTGCGTGGTGTCGTCAAGAAAAAATTAATGTCCACGCGATCCGCACAAAATGCCATCGGCGAAAGTGAAAAAGTGACTGCGATTTCCAAACTCTAACTTAAAATTTTGCCGGGTGGACAAAGTCCAAAATTTTTTTCAAAGAGTTTGACGCTTCTTTCGACTGGAAATGATCCCCGCATTCGCAAAATCGACACTTCACCAGCCAGCTACGTTCTCTCTTCTAGTAGGACCGAAAAGTCAGAGTTAACTACGTTCCGAAAATTGCTACACACTGTGGGTAGTCAATACATGTGTATTGAATTCTATTTTTGTTCACGACCCTAATCGGAAGCTGAAAACGTCTCCATTGGAATCTACGTACTCAATTTAGTGACTGCGTGGTGTCGTCAAGAAAAAATTAATGTCCACGCGATCCGCACAAAATGCCATCGGCGAAAGTGAAAAAGTGACTGCGATTTCCAAACTCTAACTTAAAATTTTGCCGGGTGGACAAAGTCCAAAATTTTTTTCAAAGAGTTTGACGCTTCTTTCGACTGGAAATGATCCCCGCATTCGCAAAATCGACACTTCACCAGCCAGCTACGTTCTCTCTTCTAGTAGGACCGAAAAGTCAGAGTTAACTACGTTCCGAAAATTGCTACACACTGTGGGTAGTCAATACATGTGTATTGAATTCTATTTTTGTTCACGACCCTAATCGGAAGCTGAAAACGTCTCCATTGGAATCTACGTACTCAATTTAGTGACTGCGTGGTGTCGTCAAGAAAAAATTAATGTCCACGCGATCCGCACAAAATGCCATCGGCGAAAGTGAAAAAGTGACTGCGATTTCCAAACTCTAACTTAAAATTTTGCCGGGTGGACAAAGTCCAAAATTTTTTTCAAAGAGTTTGACGCTTCTTTCGACTGGAAATGATCCCCGCATTCGCAAAATCGACACTTCACCAGCCAGCTACGTTCTCTCTTCTAGTAGGACCGAAAAGTCAGAGTTAACTACGTTCCGAAAATTGCTACACACTGTGGGTAGTCAATACATGTGTATTGAATTCTATTTTTGTTCACGACCCTAATCGGAAGCTGAAAACGTCTCCATTGGAATCTACGTACTCAATTTAGTGACTGCGTGGTGTCGTCAAGAAAAAATTAATGTCCACGCGATCCGCACAAAATGCCATCGGCGAAAGTGAAAAAGTGACTGCGATTTCCAAACTCTAACTTAAAATTTTGCCGGGTGGACAAAGTCCAAAATTTTTTTCAAAGAGTTTGACGCTTCTTTCGACTGGAAATGATCCCCGCATTCGCAAAATCGACACTTCACCAGCCAGCTACGTTCTCTCTTCTAGTAGGACCGAAAAGTCAGAGTTAACTACGTTCCGAAAATTGCTACACACTGTGGGTAGTCAATACATGTGTATTGAATTCTATTTTTGTTCACGACCCTAATCGGAAGCTGAAAACGTCTCCATTGGAATCTACGTACTCAATTTAGTGACTGCGTGGTGTCGTCAAGAAAAAATTAATGTCCACGCGATCCGCACAAAATGCCATCGGCGAAAGTGAAAAAGTGACTGCGATTTCCAAACTCTAACTTAAAATTTTGCCGGGTGGACAAAGTCCAAAATTTTTTTCAAAGAGTTTGACGCTTCTTTCGACTGGAAATGATCCCCGCATTCGCAAAATCGACACTTCACCAGCCAGCTACGTTCTCTCTTCTAGTAGGACCGAAAAGTCAGAGTTAACTACGTTCCGAAAATTGCTACACACTGTGGGTAGTCAATACATGTGTATTGAATTCTATTTTTGTTCACGACCCTAATCGGAAGCTGAAAACGTCTCCATTGGAATCTACGTACTCAATTTAGTGACTGCGTGGTGTCGTCAAGAAAAAATTAATGTCCACGCGATCCGCACAAAATGCCATCGGCGAAAGTGAAAAAGTGACTGCGATTTCCAAACTCTAACTTAAAATTTTGCCGGGTGGACAAAGTCCAAAATTTTTTTCAAAGAGTTTGACGCTTCTTTCGACTGGAAATGATCCCCGCATTCGCAAAATCGACACTTCACCAGCCAGCTACGTTCTCTCTTCTAGTAGGACCGAAAAGTCAGAGTTAACTACGTTCCGAAAATTGCTACACACTGTGGGTAGTCAATACATGTGTATTGAATTCTATTTTTGTTCACGACCCTAATCGGAAGCTGAAAACGTCTCCATTGGAATCTACGTACTCAATTTAGTGACTGCGTGGTGTCGTCAAGAAAAAATTAATGTCCACGCGATCCGCACAAAATGCCATCGGCGAAAGTGAAAAAGTGACTGCGATTTCCAAACTCTAACTTAAAATTTTGCCGGGTGGACAAAGTCCAAAATTTTTTTCAAAGAGTTTGACGCTTCTTTCGACTGGAAATGATCCCCGCATTCGCAAAATCGACACTTCACCAGCCAGCTACGTTCTCTCTTCTAGTAGGACCGAAAAGTCAGAGTTAACTACGTTCCGAAAATTGCTACACACTGTGGGTAGTCAATACATGTGTATTGAATTCTATTTTTGTTCACGACCCTAATCGGAAGCTGAAAACGTCTCCATTGGAATCTACGTACTCAATTTAGTGACTGCGTGGTGTCGTCAAGAAAAAATTAATGTCCACGCGATCCGCACAAAATGCCATCGGCGAAAGTGAAAAAGTGACTGCGATTTCCAAACTCTAACTTAAAATTTTGCCGGGTGGACAAAGTCCAAAATTTTTTTCAAAGAGTTTGACGCTTCTTTCGACTGGAAATGATCCCCGCATTCGCAAAATCGACACTTCACCAGCCAGCTACGTTCTCTCTTCTAGTAGGACCGAAAAGTCAGAGTTAACTACGTTCCGAAAATTGCTACACACTGTGGGTAGTCAATACATGTGTATTGAATTCTATTTTTGTTCACGACCCTAATCGGAAGCTGAAAACGTCTCCATTGGAATCTACGTACTCAATTTAGTGACTGCGTGGTGTCGTCAAGAAAAAATTAATGTCCACGCGATCCGCACAAAATGCCATCGGCGAAAGTGAAAAAGTGACTGCGATTTCCAAACTCTAACTTAAAATTTTGCCGGGTGGACAAAGTCCAAAATTTTTTTCAAAGAGTTTGACGCTTCTTTCGACTGGAAATGATCCCCGCATTCGCAAAATCGACACTTCACCAGCCAGCTACGTTCTCTCTTCTAGTAGGACCGAAAAGTCAGAGTTAACTACGTTCCGAAAATTGCTACACACTGTGGGTAGTCAATACATGTGTATTGAATTCTATTTTTGTTCACGACCCTAATCGGAAGCTGAAAACGTCTCCATTGGAATCTACGTACTCAATTTAGTGACTGCGTGGTGTCGTCAAGAAAAAATTAATGTCCACGCGATCCGCACAAAATGCCATCGGCGAAAGTGAAAAAGTGACTGCGATTTCCAAACTCTAACTTAAAATTTTGCCGGGTGGACAAAGTCCAAAATTTTTTTTCAAAGAGTTTGACGCTTCTTTCGACTGGAAATGATCCCCGCATTCGCAAAATCGACACTTCACCAGCCAGCTACGTTCTCTCTTCTAGTAGGACCGAAAAGTCAGAGTTAACTACGTTCCGAAAATTGCTACACACTGTGGGTAGTCAATACATGTGTATTGAATTCTATTTTTGTTCACGACCCTAATCGGAAGCTGAAAACGTCTCCATTGGAATCTACGTACTCAATTTAGTGACTGCGTGGTGTCGTCAAGAAAAAATTAATGTCCACGCGATCCGCACAAAATGCCATCGGCGAAAGTGAAAAAGTGACTGCGATTTCCAAACTCTAACTTAAAATTTTGCCGGGTGGACAAAGTCCAAAATTTTTTTCAAAGAGTTTGACGCTTCTTTCGACTGGAAATGATCCCCGCATTCGCAAAATCGACACTTCACCAGCCAGCTACGTTCTCTCTTCTAGTAGGACCGAAAAGTCAGAGTTAACTACGTTCCGAAAATTGCTACACACTGTGGGTAGTCAATACATGTGTATTGAATTCTATTTTTGTTCACGACCCTAATCGGAAGCTGAAAACGTCTCCATTGGAATCTACGTACTCAATTTAGTGACTGCGTGGTGTCGTCAAGAAAAAATTAATGTCCACGCGATCCGCACAAAATGCCATCGGCGAAAGTGAAAAAGTGACTGCGATTTCCAAACTCTAACTTAAAATTTTGCCGGGTGGACAAAGTCCAAAATTTTTTTCAAAGAGTTTGACGCTTCTTTCGACTGGAAATGATCCCCGCATTCGCAAAATCGACACTTCACCAGCCAGCTACGTTCTCTCTTCTAGTAGGACCGAAAAGTCAGAGTTAACTACGTTCCGAAAATTGCTACACACTGTGGGTAGTCAATACATGTGTATTGAATTCTATTTTTGTTCACGACCCTAATCGGAAGCTGAAAACGTCTCCATTGGAATCTACGTACTCAATTTAGTGACTGCGTGGTGTCGTCAAGAAAAAATTAATGTCCACGCGATCCGCACAAAATGCCATCGGCGAAAGTGAAAAAGTGACTGCGATTTCCAAACTCTAACTTAAAATTTTGCCGGGTGGACAAAGTCCAAAATTTTTTTTCAAAGAGTTTGACGCTTCTTTCGACTGGAAATGATCCCCGCATTCGCAAAATCGACACTTCACCAGCCAGCTACGTTCTCTCTTCTAGTAGGACCGAAAAGTCAGAGTTAACTACGTTCCGAAAATTGCTACACACTGTGGGTAGTCAATACATGTGTATTGAATTCTATTTTTGTTCACGACCCTAATCGGAAGCTGAAAACGTCTCCATTGGAATCTACGTACTCAATTTAGTGACTGCGTGGTGTCGTCAAGAAAAAATTAATGTCCACGCGATCCGCACAAAATGCCATCGGCGAAAGTGAAAAAGTGACTGCGATTTCCAAACTCTAACTTAAAATTTTGCCGGGTGGACAAAGTCCAAAATTTTTTTCAAAGAGTTTGACGCTTCTTTCGACTGGAAATGATCCCCGCATTCGCAAAATCGACACTTCACCAGCCAGCTACGTTCTCTCTTCTAGTAGGACCGAAAAGTCAGAGTTAACTACGTTCCGAAAATTGCTACACACTGTGGGTAGTCAATACATGTGTATTGAATTCTATTTTTGTTCACGACCCTAATCGGAAGCTGAAAACGTCTCCATTGGAATCTACGTACTCAATTTAGTGACTGCGTGGTGTCGTCAAGAAAAAATTAATGTCCACGCGATCCGCACAAAATGCCATCGGCGAAAGTGAAAAAGTGACTGCGATTTCCAAACTCTAACTTAAAATTTTGCCGGGTGGACAAAGTCCAAAATTTTTTTCAAAGAGTTTGACGCTTCTTTCGACTGGAAATGATCCCCGCATTCGCAAAATCGACACTTCACCAGCCAGCTACGTTCTCTCTTCTAGTAGGACCGAAAAGTCAGAGTTAACTACGTTCCGAAAATTGCTACACACTGTGGGTAGTCAATACATGTGTATTGAATTCTATTTTTGTTCACGACCCTAATCGGAAGCTGAAAACGTCTCCATTGGAATCTACGTACTCAATTTAGTGACTGCGTGGTGTCGTCAAGAAAAAATTAATGTCCACGCGATCCGCACAAAATGCCATCGGCGAAAGTGAAAAAGTGACTGCGATTTCCAAACTCTAACTTAAAATTTTGCCGGGTGGACAAAGTCCAAAATTTTTTTCAAAGAGTTTGACGCTTCTTTCGACTGGAAATGATCCCCGCATTCGCAAAATCGACACTTCACCAGCCAGCTACGTTCTCTCTTCTAGTAGGACCGAAATGTCAGAGTTAACTACGTTCCGAAAATTGCTACACACTGTGGGTAGTCAATACATGTGTATTGAATTCTATTTTTGTTCACGACCCTAATCGGAAGCTGAAAACGTCTCCATTGGAATCTACGTACTCAATTTAGTGACTGCGTGGTGTCGTCAAGAAAAAATTAATGTCCACGCGATCCGCACAAAATGCCATCGGCGAAAGTGAAAAAGTGACTGCGATTTCCAAACTCTAACTTAAAATTTTGCCGGGTGGACAAAGTCCAAAATTTTTTTCAAAGAGTTTGACGCTTCTTTCGACTGGAAATGATCCCCGCATTCGCAAAATCGACACTTCACCAGCCAGCTACGTTCTCTCTTCTAGTAGGACCGAAAATGTCAGAGTTAACTACGTTCCGAAAATTGCTACACACTGTGGGTAGTCAATACATGTGTATTGAATTCTATTTTTGTTCACGACCCTAATCGGAAGCTGAAAACGTCTCCATTGGAATCTACGTACTCAATTTAGTGACTGCGTGGTGTCGTCAAGAAAAAATTAATGTCCACGCGATCCGCACAAAATGCCATCGGCGAAAGTGAAAAAGTGACTGCGATTTCCAAACTCTAACTTAAAATTTTGCCGGGTGGACAAAGTCCAAAATTTTTTTCAAAGAGTTTGACGCTTCTTTCGACTGGAAATGATCCCCGCATTCGCAAAATCGACACTTCACCAGCCAGCTACGTTCTCTCTTCTAGTAGGACCGAAAAGTCAGAGTTAACTACGTTCCGAAAATTGCTACACACTGTGGGTAGTCAATACATGTGTATTGAATTCTATTTTTGTTCACGACCCTAATCGGAAGCTGAAAACGTCTCCATTGGAATCTACGTACTCAATTTAGTGACTGCGTGGTGTCGTCAAGAAAAAATTAATGTCCACGCGATCCGCACAAAATGCCATCGGCGAAAGTGAAAAAGTGACTGCGATTTCCAAACTCTAACTTAAAATTTTGCCGGGTGGACAAAGTCCAAAATTTTTTTCAAAGAGTTTGACGCTTCTTTCGACTGGAAATGATCCCCGCATTCGCAAAATCGACACTTCACCAGCCAGCTACGTTCTCTCTTCTAGTAGGACCGAAAAGTCAGAGTTAACTACGTTCCGAAAATTGCTACACACTGTGGGTAGTCAATACATGTGTATTGAATTCTATTTTTGTTCACGACCCTAATCGGAAGCTGAAAACGTCTCCATTGGAATCTACGTACTCAATTTAGTGACTGCGTGGTGTCGTCAAGAAAAAATTAATGTCCACGCGATCCGCACAAAATGCCATCGGCGAAAGTGAAAAAGTGACTGCGATTTCCAAACTCTAACTTAAAATTTTGCCGGGTGGACAAAGTCCAAAATTTTTTTCAAAGAGTTTGACGCTTCTTTCGACTGGAAATGATCCCCGCATTCGCAAAATCGACACTTCACCAGCCAGCTACGTTCTCTCTTCTAGTAGGACCGAAAAGTCAGAGTTAACTACGTTCCGAAAATTGCTACACACTGTGGGTAGTCAATACATGTGTATTGAATTCTATTTTTGTTCACGACCCTAATCGGAAGCTGAAAACGTCTCCATTGGAATCTACGTACTCAATTTAGTGACTGCGTGGTGTCGTCAAGAAAAAATTAATGTCCACGCGATCCGCACAAAATGCCATCGGCGAAAGTGAAAAAGTGACTGCGATTTCCAAACTCTAACTTAAAATTTTGCCGGGTGGACAAAGTCCAAAATTTTTTTCAAAGAGTTTGACGCTTCTTTCGACTGGAAATGATCCCCGCATTCGCAAAATCGACACTTCACCAGCCAGCTACGTTCTCTCTTCTAGTAGGACCGAAAAGTCAGAGTTAACTACGTTCCGAAAATTGCTACACACTGTGGGTAGTCAATACATGTGTATTGAATTCTATTTTTGTTCACGACCCTAATCGGAAGCTGAAAACGTCTCCATTGGAATCTACGTACTCAATTTAGTGACTGCGTGGTGTCGTCAAGAAAAAATTAATGTCCACGCGATCCGCACAAAATGCCATCGGCGAAAGTGAAAAAGTGACTGCGATTTCCAAACTCTAACTTAAAATTTTGCCGGGTGGACAAAGTCCAAAATTTTTTTCAAAGAGTTTGACGCTTCTTTCGACTGGAAATGATCCCCGCATTCGCAAAATCGACACTTCACCAGCCAGCTACGTTCTCTCTTCTAGTAGGACCGAAAAGTCAGAGTTAACTACGTTCCGAAAATTGCTACACACTGTGGGTAGTCAATACATGTGTATTGAATTCTATTTTTGTTCACGACCCTAATCGGAAGCTGAAAACGTCTCCATTGGAATCTACGTACTCAATTTAGTGACTGCGTGGTGTCGTCAAGAAAAAATTAATGTCCACGCGATCCGCACAAAATGCCATCGGCGAAAGTGAAAAAGTGACTGCGATTTCCAAACTCTAACTTAAAATTTTGCCGGGTGGACAAAGTCCAAAATTTTTTTCAAAGAGTTTGACGCTTCTTTCGACTGGAAATGATCCCCGCATTCGCAAAATCGACACTTCACCAGCCAGCTACGTTCTCTCTTCTAGTAGGACCGAAAAGTCAGAGTTAACTACGTTCCGAAAATTGCTACACACTGTGGGTAGTCAATACATGTGTATTGAATTCTATTTTTGTTCACGACCCTAATCGGAAGCTGAAAACGTCTCCATTGGAATCTACGTACTCAATTTAGTGACTGCGTGGTGTCGTCAAGAAAAAATTAATGTCCACGCGATCCGCACAAAATGCCATCGGCGAAAGTGAAAAAGTGACTGCGATTTCCAAACTCTAACTTAAAATTTTGCCGGGTGGACAAAGTCCAAAATTTTTTTCAAAGAGTTTGACGCTTCTTTCGACTGGAAATGATCCCCGCATTCGCAAAATCGACACTTCACCAGCCAGCTACGTTCTCTCTTCTAGTAGGACCGAAAAGTCAGAGTTAACTACGTTCCGAAAATTGCTACACACTGTGGGTAGTCAATACATGTGTATTGAATTCTATTTTTGTTCACGACCCTAATCGGAAGCTGAAAACGTCTCCATTGGAATCTACGTACTCAATTTAGTGACTGCGTGGTGTCGTCAAGAAAAAATTAATGTCCACGCGATCCGCACAAAATGCCATCGGCGAAAGTGAAAAAGTGACTGCGATTTCCAAACTCTAACTTAAAATTTTGCCGGGTGGACAAAGTCCAAAATTTTTTTCAAAGAGTTTGACGCTTCTTTCGACTGGAAATGATCCCCGCATTCGCAAAATCGACACTTCACCAGCCAGCTACGTTCTCTCTTCTAGTAGGACCGAAAAGTCAGAGTTAACTACGTTCCGAAAATTGCTACACACTGTGGGTAGTCAATACATGTGTATTGAATTCTATTTTTGTTCACGACCCTAATCGGAAGCTGAAAACGTCTCCATTGGAATCTACGTACTCAATTTAGTGACTGCGTGGTGTCGTCAAGAAAAAATTAATGTCCACGCGATCCGCACAAAATGCCATCGGCGAAAGTGAAAAAGTGACTGCGATTTCCAAACTCTAACTTAAAATTTTGCCGGGTGGACAAAGTCCAAAATTTTTTTCAAAGAGTTTGACGCTTCTTTCGACTGGAAATGATCCCCGCATTCGCAAAATCGACACTTCACCAGCCAGCTACGTTCTCTCTTCTAGTAGGACCGAAAAGTCAGAGTTAACTACGTTCCGAAAATTGCTACACACTGTGGGTAGTCAATACATGTGTATTGAATTCTATTTTTGTTCACGACCCTAATCGGAAGCTGAAAACGTCTCCATTGGAATCTACGTACTCAATTTAGTGACTGCGTGGTGTCGTCAAGAAAAAATTAATGTCCACGCGATCCGCACAAAATGCCATCGGCGAAAGTGAAAAAGTGACTGCGATTTCCAAACTCTAACTTAAAATTTTGCCGGGTGGACAAAGTCCAAAATTTTTTTCAAAGAGTTTGACGCTTCTTTCGACTGGAAATGATCCCCGCATTCGCAAAATCGACACTTCACCAGCCAGCTACGTTCTCTCTTCTAGTAGGACCGAAAAGTCAGAGTTAACTACGTTCCGAAAATTGCTACACACTGTGGGTAGTCAATACATGTGTATTGAATTCTATTTTTGTTCACGACCCTAATCGGAAGCTGAAAACGTCTCCATTGGAATCTACGTACTCAATTTAGTGACTGCGTGGTGTCGTCAAGAAAAAATTAATGTCCACGCGATCCGCACAAAATGCCATCGGCGAAAGTGAAAAAGTGACTGCGATTTCCAAACTCTAACTTAAAATTTTGCCGGGTGGACAAAGTCCAAAATTTTTTTCAAAGAGTTTGACGCTTCTTTCGACTGGAAATGATCCCCGCATTCGCAAAATCGACACTTCACCAGCCAGCTACGTTCTCTCTTCTAGTAGGACCGAAAAGTCAGAGTTAACTACGTTCCGAAAATTGCTACACACTGTGGGTAGTCAATACATGTGTATTGAATTCTATTTTTGTTCACGACCCTAATCGGAAGCTGAAAACGTCTCCATTGGAATCTACGTACTCAATTTAGTGACTGCGTGGTGTCGTCAAGAAAAAATTAATGTCCACGCGATCCGCACAAAATGCCATCGGCGAAAGTGAAAAAGTGACTGCGATTTCCAAACTCTAACTTAAAATTTTGCCGGGTGGACAAAGTCCAAAATTTTTTTCAAAGAGTTTGACGCTTCTTTCGACTGGAAATGATCCCCGCATTCGCAAAATCGACACTTCACCAGCCAGCTACGTTCTCTCTTCTAGTAGGACCGAAAAGTCAGAGTTAACTACGTTCCGAAAATTGCTACACACTGTGGGTAGTCAATACATGTGTATTGAATTCTATTTTTGTTCACGACCCTAATCGGAAGCTGAAAACGTCTCCATTGGAATCTACGTACTCAATTTAGTGACTGCGTGGTGTCGTCAAGAAAAAATTAATGTCCACGCGATCCGCACAAAATGCCATCGGCGAAAGTGAAAAAGTGACTGCGATTTCCAAACTCTAACTTAAAATTTTGCCGGGTGGACAAAGTCCAAAATTTTTTTCAAAGAGTTTGACGCTTCTTTCGACTGGAAATGATCCCCGCATTCGCAAAATCGACACTTCACCAGCCAGCTACGTTCTCTCTTCTAGTAGGACCGAAAAGTCAGAGTTAACTACGTTCCGAAAATTGCTACACACTGTGGGTAGTCAATACATGTGTATTGAATTCTATTTTTGTTCACGACCCTAATCGGAAGCTGAAAACGTCTCCATTGGAATCTACGTACTCAATTTAGTGACTGCGTGGTGTCGTCAAGAAAAAATTAATGTCCACGCGATCCGCACAAAATGCCATCGGCGAAAGTGAAAAAGTGACTGCGATTTCCAAACTCTAACTTAAAATTTTGCCGGGTGGACAAAGTCCAAAATTTTTTTCAAAGAGTTTGACGCTTCTTTCGACTGGAAATGATCCCCGCATTCGCAAAATCGACACTTCACCAGCCAGCTACGTTCTCTCTTCTAGTAGGACCGAAAAGTCAGAGTTAACTACGTTCCGAAAATTGCTACACACTGTGGGTAGTCAATACATGTGTATTGAATTCTATTTTTGTTCACGACCCTAATCGGAAGCTGAAAACGTCTCCATTGGAATCTACGTACTCAATTTAGTGACTGCGTGGTGTCGTCAAGAAAAAATTAATGTCCACGCGATCCGCACAAAATGCCATCGGCGAAAGTGAAAAAGTGACTGCGATTTCCAAACTCTAACTTAAAATTTTGCCGGGTGGACAAAGTCCAAAATTTTTTTCAAAGAGTTTGACGCTTCTTTCGACTGGAAATGATCCCCGCATTCGCAAAATCGACACTTCACCAGCCAGCTACGTTCTCTCTTCTAGTAGGACCGAAAAGTCAGAGTTAACTACGTTCCGAAAATTGCTACACACTGTGGGTAGTCAATACATGTGTATTGAATTCTATTTTTGTTCACGACCCTAATCGGAAGCTGAAAACGTCTCCATTGGAATCTACGTACTCAATTTAGTGACTGCGTGGTGTCGTCAAGAAAAAATTAATGTCCACGCGATCCGCACAAAATGCCATCGGCGAAAGTGAAAAAGTGACTGCGATTTCCAAACTCTAACTTAAAATTTTGCCGGGTGGACAAAGTCCAAAATTTTTTTCAAAGAGTTTGACGCTTCTTTCGACTGGAAATGATCCCCGCATTCGCAAAATCGACACTTCACCAGCCAGCTACGTTCTCTCTTCTAGTAGGACCGAAAAGTCAGAGTTAACTACGTTCCGAAAATTGCTACACACTGTGGGTAGTCAATACATGTGTATTGAATTCTATTTTTGTTCACGACCCTAATCGGAAGCTGAAAACGTCTCCATTGGAATCTACGTACTCAATTTAGTGACTGCGTGGTGTCGTCAAGAAAAAATTAATGTCCACGCGATCCGCACAAAATGCCATCGGCGAAAGTGAAAAAGTGACTGCGATTTCCAAACTCTAACTTAAAATTTTGCCGGGTGGACAAAGTCCAAAATTTTTTTCAAAGAGTTTGACGCTTCTTTCGACTGGAAATGATCCCCGCATTCGCAAAATCGACACTTCACCAGCCAGCTACGTTCTCTCTTCTAGTAGGACCGAAAAGTCAGAGTTAACTACGTTCCGAAAATTGCTACACACTGTGGGTAGTCAATACATGTGTATTGAATTCTATTTTTGTTCACGACCCTAATCGGAAGCTGAAAACGTCTCCATTGGAATCTACGTACTCAATTTAGTGACTGCGTGGTGTCGTCAAGAAAAAATTAATGTCCACGCGATCCGCACAAAATGCCATCGGCGAAAGTGAAAAAGTGACTGCGATTTCCAAACTCTAACTTAAAATTTTGCCGGGTGGACAAAGTCCAAATTTTTTTTCAAAGAGTTTGACGCTTCTTTCGACTGGAAATGATCCCCGCATTCGCAAAATCGACACTTCACCAGCCAGCTACGTTCTCTCTTCTAGTAGGACCGAAAAGTCAGAGTTAACTACGTTCCGAAAATTGCTACACACTGTGGGTAGTCAATACATGTGTATTGAATTCTATTTTTGTTCACGACCCTAATCGGAAGCTGAAAACGTCTCCATTGGAATCTACGTACTCAATTTAGTGACTGCGTGGTGTCGTCAAGAAAAAATTAATGTCCACGCGATCCGCACAAAATGCCATCGGCGAAAGTGAAAAAGTGACTGCGATTTCCAAACTCTAACTTAAAATTTTGCCGGGTGGACAAAGTCCAAAATTTTTTTCAAAGAGTTTGACGCTTCTTTCGACTGGAAATGATCCCCGCATTCGCAAAATCGACACTTCACCAGCCAGCTACGTTCTCTCTTCTAGTAGGACCGAAAGTCAGAGTTAACTACGTTCCGAAAATTGCTACACACTGTGGGTAGTCAATACATGTGTATTGAATTCTATTTTTGTTCACGACCCTAATCGGAAGCTGAAAACGTCTCCATTGGAATCTACGTACTCAATTTAGTGACTGCGTGGTGTCGTCAAGAAAAAATTAATGTCCACGCGATCCGCACAAAATGCCATCGGCGAAAGTGAAAAAGTGACTGCGATTTCCAAACTCTAACTTAAAATTTTGCCGGGTGGACAAAGTCCAAAATTTTTTTCAAAGAGTTTGACGCTTCTTTCGACTGGAAATGATCCCCGCATTCGCAAAATCGACACTTCACCAGCCAGCTACGTTCTCTCTTCTAGTAGGACCGAAAAGTCAGAGTTAACTACGTTCCGAAAATTGCTACACACTGTGGGTAGTCAATACATGTGTATTGAATTCTATTTTTGTTCACGACCCTAATCGGAAGCTGAAAACGTCTCCATTGGAATCTACGTACTCAATTTAGTGACTGCGTGGTGTCGTCAAGAAAAAATTAATGTCCACGCGATCCGCACAAAATGCCATCGGCGAAAGTGAAAAAGTGACTGCGATTTCCAAACTCTAACTTAAAATTTTGCCGGGTGGACAAAGTCCAAAATTTTTTTCAAAGAGTTTGACGCTTCTTTCGACTGGAAATGATCCCCGCATTCGCAAAATCGACACTTCACCAGCCAGCTACGTTCTCTCTTCTAGTAGGACCGAAAAGTCAGAGTTAACTACGTTCCGAAAATTGCTACACACTGTGGGTAGTCAATACATGTGTATTGAATTCTATTTTTGTTCACGACCCTAATCGGAAGCTGAAAACGTCTCCATTGGAATCTACGTACTCAATTTAGTGACTGCGTGGTGTCGTCAAGAAAAAATTAATGTCCACGCGATCCGCACAAAATGCCATCGGCGAAAGTGAAAAAGTGACTGCGATTTCCAAACTCTAACTTAAAATTTTGCCGGGTGGACAAAGTCCAAAATTTTTTTCAAAGAGTTTGACGCTTCTTTCGACTGGAAATGATCCCCGCATTCGCAAAATCGACACTTCACCAGCCAGCTACGTTCTCTCTTCTAGTAGGACCGAAAAGTCAGAGTTAACTACGTTCCGAAAATTGCTACACACTGTGGGTAGTCAATACATGTGTATTGAATTCTATTTTTGTTCACGACCCTAATCGGAAGCTGAAAACGTCTCCATTGGAATCTACGTACTCAATTTAGTGACTGCGTGGTGTCGTCAAGAAAAAATTAATGTCCACGCGATCCGCACAAAATGCCATCGGCGAAAGTGAAAAAGTGACTGCGATTTCCAAACTCTAACTTAAAATTTTGCCGGGTGGACAAAGTCCAAAATTTTTTTCAAAGAGTTTGACGCTTCTTTCGACTGGAAATGATCCCCGCATTCGCAAAATCGACACTTCACCAGCCAGCTACGTTCTCTCTTCTAGTAGGACCGAAAAGTCAGAGTTAACTACGTTCCGAAAATTGCTACACACTGTGGGTAGTCAATACATGTGTATTGAATTCTATTTTTGTTCACGACCCTAATCGGAAGCTGAAAACGTCTCCATTGGAATCTACGTACTCAATTTAGTGACTGCGTGGTGTCGTCAAGAAAAAATTAATGTCCACGCGATCCGCACAAAATGCCATCGGCGAAAGTGAAAAAGTGACTGCGATTTCCAAACTCTAACTTAAAATTTTGCCGGGTGGACAAAGTCCAAAATTTTTTTTCAAAGAGTTTGACGCTTCTTTCGACTGGAAATGATCCCCGCATTCGCAAAATCGACACTTCACCAGCCAGCTACGTTCTCTCTTCTAGTAGGACCGAAAAGTCAGAGTTAACTACGTTCCGAAAATTGCTACACACTGTGGGTAGTCAATACATGTGTATTGAATTCTATTTTTGTTCACGACCCTAATCGGAAGCTGAAAACGTCTCCATTGGAATCTACGTACTCAATTTAGTGACTGCGTGGTGTCGTCAAGAAAAAATTAATGTCCACGCGATCCGCACAAAATGCCATCGGCGAAAGTGAAAAAGTGACTGCGATTTCCAAACTCTAACTTAAAATTTTGCCGGGTGGACAAAGTCCAAAATTTTTTTCAAAGAGTTTGACGCTTCTTTCGACTGGAAATGATCCCCGCATTCGCAAAATCGACACTTCACCAGCCAGCTACGTTCTCTCTTCTAGTAGGACCGAAAAGTCAGAGTTAACTACGTTCCGAAAATTGCTACACACTGTGGGTAGTCAATACATGTGTATTGAATTCTATTTTTGTTCACGACCCTAATCGGAAGCTGAAAACGTCTCCATTGGAATCTACGTACTCAATTTAGTGACTGCGTGGTGTCGTCAAGAAAAAATTAATGTCCACGCGATCCGCACAAAATGCCATCGGCGAAAGTGAAAAAGTGACTGCGATTTCCAAACTCTAACTTAAAATTTTGCCGGGTGGACAAAGTCCAAAATTTTTTTTCAAAGAGTTTGACGCTTCTTTCGACTGGAAATGATCCCCGCATTCGCAAAATCGACACTTCACCAGCCAGCTACGTTCTCTCTTCTAGTAGGACCGAAAAGTCAGAGTTAACTACGTTCCGAAAATTGCTACACACTGTGGGTAGTCAATACATGTGTATTGAATTCTATTTTTGTTCACGACCCTAATCGGAAGCTGAAAACGTCTCCATTGGAATCTACGTACTCAATTTAGTGACTGCGTGGTGTCGTCAAGAAAAAATTAATGTCCACGCGATCCGCACAAAATGCCATCGGCGAAAGTGAAAAAGTGACTGCGATTTCCAAACTCTAACTTAAAATTTTGCCGGGTGGACAAAGTCCAAAATTTTTTTCAAAGAGTTTGACGCTTCTTTCGACTGGAAATGATCCCCGCATTCGCAAAATCGACACTTCACCAGCCAGCTACGTTCTCTCTTCTAGTAGGACCGAAAAGTCAGAGTTAACTACGTTCCGAAAATTGCTACACACTGTGGGTAGTCAATACATGTGTATTGAATTCTATTTTTGTTCACGACCCTAATCGGAAGCTGAAAACGTCTCCATTGGAATCTACGTACTCAATTTAGTGACTGCGTGGTGTCGTCAAGAAAAAATTAATGTCCACGCGATCCGCACAAAATGCCATCGGCGAAAGTGAAAAAGTGACTGCGATTTCCAAACTCTAACTTAAAATTTTGCCGGGTGGACAAAGTCCAAAATTTTTTTCAAAGAGTTTGACGCTTCTTTCGACTGGAAATGATCCCCGCATTCGCAAAATCGACACTTCACCAGCCAGCTACGTTCTCTCTTCTAGTAGGACCGAAAGTCAGAGTTAACTACGTTCCGAAAATTGCTACACACTGTGGGTAGTCAATACATGTGTATTGAATTCTATTTTTGTTCACGACCCTAATCGGAAGCTGAAAACGTCTCCATTGGAATCTACGTACTCAATTTAGTGACTGCGTGGTGTCGTCAAGAAAAAAATTAATGTCCACGCGATCCGCACAAAATGCCATCGGCGAAAGTGAAAAAGTGACTGCGATTTCCAAACTCTAACTTAAAATTTTGCCGGGTGGACAAAGTCCAAAATTTTTTTCAAAGAGTTTGACGCTTCTTTCGACTGGAAATGATCCCCGCATTCGCAAAATCGACACTTCACCAGCCAGCTACGTTCTCTCTTCTAGTAGGACCGAAAAGTCAGAGTTAACTACGTTCCGAAAATTGCTACACACTGTGGGTAGTCAATACATGTGTATTGAATTCTATTTTTGTTCACGACCCTAATCGGAAGCTGAAAACGTCTCCATTGGAATCTACGTACTCAATTTAGTGACTGCGTGGTGTCGTCAAGAAAAAATTAATGTCCACGCGATCCGCACAAAATGCCATCGGCGAAAGTGAAAAAGTGACTGCGATTTCCAAACTCTAACTTAAAATTTTGCCGGGTGGACAAAGTCCAAAATTTTTTTCAAAGAGTTTGACGCTTCTTTCGACTGGAAATGATCCCCGCATTCGCAAAATCGACACTTCACCAGCCAGCTACGTTCTCTCTTCTAGTAGGACCGAAAAGTCAGAGTTAACTACGTTCCGAAAATTGCTACACACTGTGGGTAGTCAATACATGTGTATTGAATTCTATTTTTGTTCACGACCCTAATCGGAAGCTGAAAACGTCTCCATTGGAATCTACGTACTCAATTTAGTGACTGCGTGGTGTCGTCAAGAAAAAATTAATGTCCACGCGATCCGCACAAAATGCCATCGGCGAAAGTGAAAAAGTGACTGCGATTTCCAAACTCTAACTTAAAATTTTGCCGGGTGGACAAAGTCCAAAATTTTTTTCAAAGAGTTTGACGCTTCTTTCGACTGGAAATGATCCCCGCATTCGCAAAATCGACACTTCACCAGCCAGCTACGTTCTCTCTTCTAGTAGGACCGAAAAGTCAGAGTTAACTACGTTCCGAAAATTGCTACACACTGTGGGTAGTCAATACATGTGTATTGAATTCTATTTTTGTTCACGACCCTAATCGGAAGCTGAAAACGTCTCCATTGGAATCTACGTACTCAATTTAGTGACTGCGTGGTGTCGTCAAGAAAAAATTAATGTCCACGCGATCCGCACAAAATGCCATCGGCGAAAGTGAAAAAGTGACTGCGATTTCCAAACTCTAACTTAAAATTTTGCCGGGTGGACAAAGTCCAAAATTTTTTTCAAAGAGTTTGACGCTTCTTTCGACTGGAAATGATCCCCGCATTCGCAAAATCGACACTTCACCAGCCAGCTACGTTCTCTCTTCTAGTAGGACCGAAAAGTCAGAGTTAACTACGTTCCGAAAATTGCTACACACTGTGGGTAGTCAATACATGTGTATTGAATTCTATTTTTGTTCACGACCCTAATCGGAAGCTGAAAACGTCTCCATTGGAATCTACGTACTCAATTTAGTGACTGCGTGGTGTCGTCAAGAAAAAATTAATGTCCACGCGATCCGCACAAAATGCCATCGGCGAAAGTGAAAAAGTGACTGCGATTTCCAAACTCTAACTTAAAATTTTGCCGGGTGGACAAAGTCCAAAATTTTTTTCAAAGAGTTTGACGCTTCTTTCGACTGGAAATGATCCCCGCATTCGCAAAATCGACACTTCACCAGCCAGCTACGTTCTCTCTTCTAGTAGGACCGAAAAGTCAGAGTTAACTACGTTCCGAAAATTGCTACACACTGTGGGTAGTCAATACATGTGTATTGAATTCTATTTTTGTTCACGACCCTAATCGGAAGCTGAAAACGTCTCCATTGGAATCTACGTACTCAATTTAGTGACTGCGTGGTGTCGTCAAGAAAAAATTAATGTCCACGCGATCCGCACAAAATGCCATCGGCGAAAGTGAAAAAGTGACTGCGATTTCCAAACTCTAACTTAAAATTTTGCCGGGTGGACAAAGTCCAAAATTTTTTTCAAAGAGTTTGACGCTTCTTTCGACTGGAAATGATCCCCGCATTCGCAAAATCGACACTTCACCAGCCAGCTACGTTCTCTCTTCTAGTAGGACCGAAAAGTCAGAGTTAACTACGTTCCGAAAATTGCTACACACTGTGGGTAGTCAATACATGTGTATTGAATTCTATTTTTGTTCACGACCCTAATCGGAAGCTGAAAACGTCTCCATTGGAATCTACGTACTCAATTTAGTGACTGCGTGGTGTCGTCAAGAAAAAATTAATGTCCACGCGATCCGCACAAAATGCCATCGGCGAAAGTGAAAAAGTGACTGCGATTTCCAAACTCTAACTTAAAATTTTGCCGGGTGGACAAAGTCCAAAATTTTTTTCAAAGAGTTTGACGCTTCTTTCGACTGGAAATGATCCCCGCATTCGCAAAATCGACACTTCACCAGCCAGCTACGTTCTCTCTTCTAGTAGGACCGAAAAGTCAGAGTTAACTACGTTCCGAAAATTGCTACACACTGTGGGTAGTCAATACATGTGTATTGAATTCTATTTTTGTTCACGACCCTAATCGGAAGCTGAAAACGTCTCCATTGGAATCTACGTACTCAATTTAGTGACTGCGTGGTGTCGTCAAGAAAAAATTAATGTCCACGCGATCCGCACAAAATGCCATCGGCGAAAGTGAAAAAGTGACTGCGATTTCCAAACTCTAACTTAAAATTTTGCCGGGTGGACAAAGTCCAAAATTTTTTTCAAAGAGTTTGACGCTTCTTTCGACTGGAAATGATCCCCGCATTCGCAAAATCGACACTTCACCAGCCAGCTACGTTCTCTCTTCTAGTAGGACCGAAAAGTCAGAGTTAACTACGTTCCGAAAATTGCTACACACTGTGGGTAGTCAATACATGTGTATTGAATTCTATTTTTGTTCACGACCCTAATCGGAAGCTGAAAACGTCTCCATTGGAATCTACGTACTCAATTTAGTGACTGCGTGGTGTCGTCAAGAAAAAATTAATGTCCACGCGATCCGCACAAAATGCCATCGGCGAAAGTGAAAAAGTGACTGCGATTTCCAAACTCTAACTTAAAATTTTGCCGGGTGGACAAAGTCCAAAATTTTTTTCAAAGAGTTTGACGCTTCTTTCGACTGGAAATGATCCCCGCATTCGCAAAATCGACACTTCACCAGCCAGCTACGTTCTCTCTTCTAGTAGGACCGAAAAGTCAGAGTTAACTACGTTCCGAAAATTGCTACACACTGTGGGTAGTCAATACATGTGTATTGAATTCTATTTTTGTTCACGACCCTAATCGGAAGCTGAAAAACGTCTCCATTGGAATCTACGTACTCAATTTAGTGACTGCGTGGTGTCGTCAAGAAAAAATTAATGTCCACGCGATCCGCACAAAATGCCATCGGCGAAAGTGAAAAAGTGACTGCGATTTCCAAACTCTAACTTAAAATTTTGCCGGGTGGACAAAGTCCAAAATTTTTTTTCAAAGAGTTTGACGCTTCTTTCGACTGGAAATGATCCCCGCATTCGCAAAATCGACACTTCACCAGCCAGCTACGTTCTCTCTTCTAGTAGGACCGAAAAGTCAGAGTTAACTACGTTCCGAAAATTGCTACACACTGTGGGTAGTCAATACATGTGTATTGAATTCTATTTTTGTTCACGACCCTAATCGGAAGCTGAAAACGTCTCCATTGGAATCTACGTACTCAATTTAGTGACTGCGTGGTGTCGTCAAGAAAAAATTAATGTCCACGCGATCCGCACAAAATGCCATCGGCGAAAGTGAAAAAGTGACTGCGATTTCCAAACTCTAACTTAAAATTTTGCCGGGTGGACAAAGTCCAAAATTTTTTTCAAAGAGTTTGACGCTTCTTTCGACTGGAAATGATCCCCGCATTCGCAAAATCGACACTTCACCAGCCAGCTACGTTCTCTCTTCTAGTAGGACCGAAAAGTCAGAGTTAACTACGTTCCGAAAATTGCTACACACTGTGGGTAGTCAATACATGTGTATTGAATTCTATTTTTGTTCACGACCCTAATCGGAAGCTGAAAACGTCTCCATTGGAATCTACGTACTCAATTTAGTGACTGCGTGGTGTCGTCAAGAAAAAATTAATGTCCACGCGATCCGCACAAAATGCCATCGGCGAAAGTGAAAAAGTGACTGCGATTTCCAAACTCTAACTTAAAATTTTGCCGGGTGGACAAAGTCCAAAATTTTTTTCAAAGAGTTTGACGCTTCTTTCGACTGGAAATGATCCCCGCATTCGCAAAATCGACACTTCACCAGCCAGCTACGTTCTCTCTTCTAGTAGGACCGAAAAGTCAGAGTTAACTACGTTCCGAAAATTGCTACACACTGTGGGTAGTCAATACATGTGTATTGAATTCTATTTTTGTTCACGACCCTAATCGGAAGCTGAAAACGTCTCCATTGGAATCTACGTACTCAATTTAGTGACTGCGTGGTGTCGTCAAGAAAAAATTAATGTCCACGCGATCCGCACAAAATGCCATCGGCGAAAGTGAAAAAGTGACTGCGATTTCCAAACTCTAACTTAAAATTTTGCCGGGTGGACAAAGTCCAAAATTTTTTTCAAAGAGTTTGACGCTTCTTTCGACTGGAAATGATCCCCGCATTCGCAAAATCGACACTTCACCAGCCAGCTACGTTCTCTCTTCTAGTAGGACCGAAAAGTCAGAGTTAACTACGTTCCGAAAATTGCTACACACTGTGGGTAGTCAATACATGTGTATTGAATTCTATTTTTGTTCACGACCCTAATCGGAAGCTGAAAACGTCTCCATTGGAATCTACGTACTCAATTTAGTGACTGCGTGGTGTCGTCAAGAAAAAATTAATGTCCACGCGATCCGCACAAAATGCCATCGGCGAAAGTGAAAAAGTGACTGCGATTTCCAAACTCTAACTTAAAATTTTGCCGGGTGGACAAAGTCCAAAATTTTTTTCAAAGAGTTTGACGCTTCTTTCGACTGGAAATGATCCCCGCATTCGCAAAATCGACACTTCACCAGCCAGCTACGTTCTCTCTTCTAGTAGGACCGAAAAGTCAGAGTTAACTACGTTCCGAAAATTGCTACACACTGTGGGTAGTCAATACATGTGTATTGAATTCTATTTTTGTTCACGACCCTAATCGGAAGCTGAAAACGTCTCCATTGGAATCTACGTACTCAATTTAGTGACTGCGTGGTGTCGTCAAGAAAAAATTAATGTCCACGCGATCCGCACAAAATGCCATCGGCGAAAGTGAAAAAGTGACTGCGATTTCCAAACTCTAACTTAAAATTTTGCCGGGTGGACAAAGTCCAAAATTTTTTTCAAAGAGTTTGACGCTTCTTTCGACTGGAAATGATCCCCGCATTCGCAAAATCGACACTTCACCAGCCAGCTACGTTCTCTCTTCTAGTAGGACCGAAAAGTCAGAGTTAACTACGTTCCGAAAATTGCTACACACTGTGGGTAGTCAATACATGTGTATTGAATTCTATTTTTGTTCACGACCCTAATCGGAAGCTGAAAACGTCTCCATTGGAATCTACGTACTCAATTTAGTGACTGCGTGGTGTCGTCAAGAAAAAATTAATGTCCACGCGATCCGCACAAAATGCCATCGGCGAAAGTGAAAAAGTGACTGCGATTTCCAAACTCTAACTTAAAATTTTGCCGGGTGGACAAAGTCCAAAATTTTTTTCAAAGAGTTTGACGCTTCTTTCGACTGGAAATGATCCCCGCATTCGCAAAATCGACACTTCACCAGCCAGCTACGTTCTCTCTTCTAGTAGGACCGAAAAGTCAGAGTTAACTACGTTCCGAAAATTGCTACACACTGTGGGTAGTCAATACATGTGTATTGAATTCTATTTTTGTTCACGACCCTAATCGGAAGCTGAAAACGTCTCCATTGGAATCTACGTACTCAATTTAGTGACTGCGTGGTGTCGTCAAGAAAAAATTAATGTCCACGCGATCCGCACAAAATGCCATCGGCGAAAGTGAAAAAGTGACTGCGATTTCCAAACTCTAACTTAAAATTTTGCCGGGTGGACAAAGTCCAAAATTTTTTTCAAAGAGTTTGACGCTTCTTTCGACTGGAAATGATCCCCGCATTCGCAAAATCGACACTTCACCAGCCAGCTACGTTCTCTCTTCTAGTAGGACCGAAAAGTCAGAGTTAACTACGTTCCGAAAATTGCTACACACTGTGGGTAGTCAATACATGTGTATTGAATTCTATTTTTGTTCACGACCCTAATCGGAAGCTGAAAACGTCTCCATTGGAATCTACGTACTCAATTTAGTGACTGCGTGGTGTCGTCAAGAAAAAATTAATGTCCACGCGATCCGCACAAAATGCCATCGGCGAAAGTGAAAAAGTGACTGCGATTTCCAAACTCTAACTTAAAATTTTGCCGGGTGGACAAAGTCCAAAATTTTTTTCAAAGAGTTTGACGCTTCTTTCGACTGGAAATGATCCCCGCATTCGCAAAATCGACACTTCACCAGCCAGCTACGTTCTCTCTTCTAGTAGGACCGAAATGTCAGAGTTAACTACGTTCCGAAAATTGCTACACACTGTGGGTAGTCAATACATGTGTATTGAATTCTATTTTTGTTCACGACCCTAATCGGAAGCTGAAAACGTCTCCATTGGAATCTACGTACTCAATTTAGTGACTGCGTGGTGTCGTCAAGAAAAAATTAATGTCCACGCGATCCGCACAAAATGCCATCGGCGAAAGTGAAAAAGTGACTGCGATTTCCAAACTCTAACTTAAAATTTTGCCGGGTGGACAAAGTCCAAAATTTTTTTCAAAGAGTTTGACGCTTCTTTCGACTGGAAATGATCCCCGCATTCGCAAAATCGACACTTCACCAGCCAGCTACGTTCTCTCTTCTAGTAGGACCGAAAAGTCAGAGTTAACTACGTTCCGAAAATTGCTACACACTGTGGGTAGTCAATACATGTGTATTGAATTCTATTTTTGTTCACGACCCTAATCGGAAGCTGAAAACGTCTCCATTGGAATCTACGTACTCAATTTAGTGACTGCGTGGTGTCGTCAAGAAAAAATTAATGTCCACGCGATCCGCACAAAATGCCATCGGCGAAAGTGAAAAAGTGACTGCGATTTCCAAACTCTAACTTAAAATTTTGCCGGGTGGACAAAGTCCAAAATTTTTTTCAAAGAGTTTGACGCTTCTTTCGACTGGAAATGATCCCCGCATTCGCAAAATCGACACTTCACCAGCCAGCTACGTTCTCTCTTCTAGTAGGACCGAAAAGTCAGAGTTAACTACGTTCCGAAAATTGCTACACACTGTGGGTAGTCAATACATGTGTATTGAATTCTATTTTTGTTCACGACCCTAATCGGAAGCTGAAAACGTCTCCATTGGAATCTACGTACTCAATTTAGTGACTGCGTGGTGTCGTCAAGAAAAAATTAATGTCCACGCGATCCGCACAAAATGCCATCGGCGAAAGTGAAAAAGTGACTGCGATTTCCAAACTCTAACTTAAAATTTTGCCGGGTGGACAAAGTCCAAAATTTTTTTCAAAGAGTTTGACGCTTCTTTCGACTGGAAATGATCCCCGCATTCGCAAAATCGACACTTCACCAGCCAGCTACGTTCTCTCTTCTAGTAGGACCGAAAAGTCAGAGTTAACTACGTTCCGAAAATTGCTACACACTGTGGGTAGTCAATACATGTGTATTGAATTCTATTTTTGTTCACGACCCTAATCGGAAGCTGAAAACGTCTCCATTGGAATCTACGTACTCAATTTAGTGACTGCGTGGTGTCGTCAAGAAAAAATTAATGTCCACGCGATCCGCACAAAATGCCATCGGCGAAAGTGAAAAAGTGACTGCGATTTCCAAACTCTAACTTAAAATTTTGCCGGGTGGACAAAGTCCAAAATTTTTTTCAAAGAGTTTGACGCTTCTTTCGACTGGAAATGATCCCCGCATTCGCAAAATCGACACTTCACCAGCCAGCTACGTTCTCTCTTCTAGTAGGACCGAAAAGTCAGAGTTAACTACGTTCCGAAAATTGCTACACACTGTGGGTAGTCAATACATGTGTATTGAATTCTATTTTTGTTCACGACCCTAATCGGAAGCTGAAAACGTCTCCATTGGAATCTACGTACTCAATTTAGTGACTGCGTGGTGTCGTCAAGAAAAAATTAATGTCCACGCGATCCGCACAAAATGCCATCGGCGAAAGTGAAAAAGTGACTGCGATTTCCAAACTCTAACTTAAAATTTTGCCGGGTGGACAAAGTCCAAAATTTTTTTCAAAGAGTTTGACGCTTCTTTCGACTGGAAATGATCCCCGCATTCGCAAAATCGACACTTCACCAGCCAGCTACGTTCTCTCTTCTAGTAGGACCGAAAAGTCAGAGTTAACTACGTTCCGAAAATTGCTACACACTGTGGGTAGTCAATACATGTGTATTGAATTCTATTTTTGTTCACGACCCTAATCGGAAGCTGAAAACGTCTCCATTGGAATCTACGTACTCAATTTAGTGACTGCGTGGTGTCGTCAAGAAAAAATTAATGTCCACGCGATCCGCACAAAATGCCATCGGCGAAAGTGAAAAAGTGACTGCGATTTCCAAACTCTAACTTAAAATTTTGCCGGGTGGACAAAGTCCAAAATTTTTTTCAAAGAGTTTGACGCTTCTTTCGACTGGAAATGATCCCCGCATTCGCAAAATCGACACTTCACCAGCCAGCTACGTTCTCTCTTCTAGTAGGACCGAAAAGTCAGAGTTAACTACGTTCCGAAAATTGCTACACACTGTGGGTAGTCAATACATGTGTATTGAATTCTATTTTTGTTCACGACCCTAATCGGAAGCTGAAAACGTCTCCATTGGAATCTACGTACTCAATTTAGTGACTGCGTGGTGTGTAGTTAAAAACAGTTGACGATACTTAAGAAATCAATTTCAGAGTGTAGTTAAAAACAGTTAACTACACTAAAGAAATTGCTAAACACGATGGGTGGTCAATTCATGAGGGTAGTAAAAAACAGTTGACTACACTGTAGAAATTGCTACACACTATGGGTAGTCAATTCTAGCGTGTAGTTAAAAACAGTTGACTACACTAAAGAAATTCCTACACACTATGGGTAGTCAATTCCAAAGGGTAACTTTTCGCGAAAATTGGACTCCCAAAAAACTTTCCAAGAAACGAAGCGTCCCGTCCGATGCGTCCGCAATATACGACTTATACTAATAATATATAATGCCAAAAACTCATGTCCGAAAGGTCTTTGATTCGAGACCCAACTGTAAGCTTATGAAAATAAATAAACTGAAACTAGCAAGAATCATATTTGAATGCGTACTTTCAAGCGCAAAGAGACCTTTAATTGCATATCATTTTATTATTCATAGCCTTATTTACAAGCCAAAATAAGTAAGCAGAAGCAACACAGAAGAAAAACTATTTAAAAATACAAATTGTATCTACGAGTTCTTTTCTTGAAAGAAAAAACAGTGTTAAAGCCGAATGAGCCACTGAAAAGAAATGGAATTTCATTCGCATAAATATACTTGCGGGCGTTCAACGCGACAATGCTTTGTTTTTCAAACCGCTATTTTTTCGGAATGGAAAAACAAAAGTACTTTTAACAATAATAAAAACTTTGCTACTAGCTACTACTGATAATGAAATATTTAAGTAGGATAGTGCGGACTTGTTTGTCCTTTTTTCTCGTCGAACCAGCGAAGTTTTTTTTTCAATTTTAGTACAAAAAACGAACGAAATTTGGACAAAAAAATATTGGACGGCGTGAAAATAAAATTTTATTAATTGTTCGAAAATATAATATTGTGACACCGAAAAAGAGAGTGGAAATATATCCAACAGTTAGTCATTATAAAGTTCTCTATGGATGTAACGAGTGACAAGCGAGTGAAAATTTATTGAAACTGAAAGTGGAAACGGAGTGACAGGCGAGTGAAAATCAATGAAACTGAAGGTGGAAACAGAGTGACAGGCGAATGAAAATCAATGAAACTGAAAGTGGAAACAGAGTGACAGGCGAGTGAAAGTCAATGCAACAGAAGGTGGAAAAGGAGTGACAGGCGAGTGAAAATCAATGAAACTGAAGGTGGTAACGGAGTGACAGGCGAGTGAAAACATATTGTGGTCGAATGAAATTTCACAAAATACAGAAAAAAGCTCCACTGACAGTAAAAACAGTGACGCTACATTCATAATAAGACAGTTTTCAATTAACAGCCAAAGTCACTCGGTAGCAGGCTAGGCAGCAACAGTTATAGAAACCAATACAATAGAAAAAATGCAATACAATACAAAGTTGAAGGATTGTGCCAGTCTGCTTGAGAATTCGTTAAACAAAAATTGTTGGATTTCTAGGAAAAAGGAAGACAACTGTCTTTTACCTCTTCACAAACAGCAGCGGGGCCGGACTCGGATCAAACTGCTGCTGCTGCTGCTGCTGATCATCCTCGGAGTCATCCGGCACCAGGGTCGCTGCACGCCGCGGGACGGCAGCTTCTCGAGTCCGACGCTGCCCGCCGGCTGACGCCATGTGACGCTTGACAGCCGCCGCCAGCTGATGATTGACAGGCGCCGGTCTCGGCTGATGAGAATCGAACTTGTCCAAACCGTTGCTGGGGCCTAGGCCCTGCTTACCGATATAATTATTGTTATTATTGTTGTTGCTATGGTTACTGTTAGTAGTATGATTATGATAGTCGCCGTTTTTAACAGCCGCCGAGTTTGGCGCCGTTTTTGGTCGATTTCGCGCCGACGACGACTCGACAATTGGTGGTTGCTTAGCAACTGCGGCGGTTGCTGGCCGGTTGCTATGCGACGATTGCTGCTGCTGCTGCTTCTGCTGCTGCTTCTGTTGTTGCTTCTGTTGCTGACGGGCAAGCATTCGTTTGCGAGTGGCCGCGGATATCTGGAACGAGTGGAGCGGTTTGCGGAAGAAATTGCTTTGGGATCGAAGGGATTTATAGGCTAAATCGGAGGTAAACTGTGAGCGGATCACTGAAGGATACAACATAATTCGGGTTCTAAATGGAGGATTAGAGGGGATTAGGGATCTCAGCGAAGGATCAGAGGGGATTAGGCATCTCAGCGAAGGATCAGGGGGATTAGGGATCTAAGCGAAGGATCTGAGGGGATTAGGAATCTAAGCGAAGGATCTGAGGGGATTAGGAATCTAAGCGAAGGATCTGAGGGGATTAGGAATCTCAGCGTAGGATCAGAGGTGATTAGGGATCTAAAAAAAGGGTTAGAGGGGATTAGGGTTCTAAATGGAGGGTTGGGTAAGATGGGATTAAGAATCTAAATCAATGATAATAATAGGGTTGGCGATAGAAAAAATTCCTAAATGAATAAATTTAAGGAAAAGAATATAACAAAACAAGCCAGCACCATTCTGTTGTTTGCCGCAGGCTGGTGCTGCTGCAGTTCCTGCTGAGCAGTGGCGCCGCCCCCAGCCGCCAACAGCACGAGATGCTGGTGTTGCTTAGACGAATTCGAGTCGTTAGTAACCGCCGCCGCGGTCAGGGTGGCGCCATTCGACGATCCGATGGTGGTCTCGACGCTGGCGGCGCCGCTGGCGCGCTTGCGCAGCGCTTCGATCCTCGCCTGCCTGCTGGCCGCGATGAGGCCGAGCTGCCGGCGCCGCGGCAGGGCAAAGAAAACGTCGTGCAGCTCCAGCAGGGAGGCGCGCAGACTCTTCACCACGCGCTCCTGCAGAGCCAAGTCGCTGATAGCCGCGCTGCCAACGATTGACGACGCGGTCGTCGTGGCCGCCCCGCCAGCGGAGGCGGCGGACTGGCGCTGACGGACAAGGGAGACAGCAAACTCGGCGGTGTCGCGAATGGCTCGAACAATTTCCTGTGGATTCGTTGGGATTTTTGGATGCTTAGAATATCCCTTACGATAAGTTGTTTAAAATCTTTAGATCTGAGGATTCTTGAGGATCTGGGGATTCTTAGGGATCTGGAGATCATTAGTGATCTGGGGGGATCCTTAGGGATCTAGGGGGATCCTTAGGGATCTAGGGGGATCCTTAGGGATCTGGGGGGATCCTTAGGGATCTGGGGGGATCCTTGAGGATCTGGGGGGATCCTTAGGATCTGGGGGATCCTTAGGGATCTTGTGGGATCCTTAGGGAGCTGGGGGGATCCTTGGGGATCTTGTGGGATCCTTAGGGAGCTGGGGGGATCCTTAGGGAGCTGGGGGGATAGTTAGGGATCTGGGGGGATAGTTAGGGATCTGGGGGGATCCTTAGGGATCTGGTGGGATCCTTATGGATCTGGTGGGATCCTTATGGATCTGGTGGGATCCTTAGGGATCTGGTGGGATCCTTAGGGATCTGGGGATCCTTAGGGATCTGGGGATCCTTAGGGATCTGGGGATCCTTAGGGATTTGGGGATCCTTAGGGATTTGGGGATCCTTAGGGATCTGGGGGGATCCTTAGGGATCTGGGGATCCTTTATGGGGATCTGGTCATGTTTAACTTTCTCCAGGATGGAACGACAGATAATCAACCCCCCACAAACAGTCCGAAGATCGCCAACTCGCCTGCACTCGGTCGCTCTGCATGAGGCGTCGCACCAGAAAGCCGCGCCCGATGGCGGTCAGGCGGCACCAGGCCCGGTGATGACGCGGATGCGCGGCCAACTTGAAAGCCGGTCCCAGCTTAGTCGGGTGCGAATTCGACTCGAGTAGGTCGTAGCGACTGTGCCGATGCCGGTGCGACGGAGCCGCCTTGTCGTCTTCGTCTCGGACGGCGGCCAGAGCGGCCTGGGCGCGCAGCAGGCGGCTCTCCTGATCTCGCAGCTCCCGTTCGCATCGCTGACGTTCATCGGCGGCAGCGGCCACCGCAGCTTTGACACCGACGCCGAGGCCGCCGTCAACAAAATCGTGATCGTCGTCGGGCAGGCTGCTCATCGCCGAGCTGCTCAACGAGGCCCGCATGTACTGACCGAGATCCGTGCTCTCAGTTGGCGGCGCCGCCTCCGTGACTGTCGCCTGCTGCTGCTGCTGCCGGTTCTGGATCACGGTGCTCACTAGGGGGTCCTCGCTGCTGGACGCGCTGGCTTTCACGCCGGAATTCATTGTTGATGACAATATCACTTGCTGCTGTTGTTGCGCCTGTTGCTGCAATTTCTGCTTCTGGTAGGAGACGCTCAAGGCGTCTGTTCGCGTCCTTGGCTCCTGCGGCGGCGGCGGTGGCTGTTGGTGCTGCTGCTGCTGCTGTTGCTTCTGCTGAAGCTGCTGATGATGTCGACGCCAGCGCTGCTGATTTCTGGCCAGCAGGAGGCGAAGTTCAACTCGGCAGGCGGCTTCGCGGGCCACCGAACAGGCTGCCGACGTCTCCGAGGACAGCAGCGGCGCTGGCGGCAGCCGAGCGCTGTGCCGGTCGAGTTCCACAATGGCCCGCGCGTTGGCCGCCCGCATTCGGTCCATGCGCTCCGAGTGCAGCTCCAGGGCCAGGTTAAGGGAGTCCAGCTGTTCGAGCAGCTGGCCCGTGCGCTCCATCTGGAGGGATTAGGCGGAGAGGCTGGGTTGATTGCTGCGATTGTTGCATTTCAACAACCTGAGGATCTGGGAGGCTGGCGACTCAGCAACAACCCGAGGATCTGGGAGGCTGGCGACTCAGCAACAACCTGAGGATCTGGGAGGGTTGGCGACTCAGCAACAACCTGAGGATCTGGGAGGCTGGCGACTCAGCAACAACCTGAGGATCTGGGAGGCTGGCGACTCAGCAACAACCTGAGGATCTGGGAGGCTGGCGACTCAGCAACAACCTGAGGATCTGGGAGGCTGGCGACTCAGCAACAACCTGAGGATCTGGGAGGCTGACGACTCAGCAACAACCTGAGGATCACGGAGGCTTGAGGCTCAGTAACAAATTGGGAAAATGTGAAAATTTTAAATAAACAAGTACACGATTCAGCAGAGCTAACAAGACAGAGAAATCGCAAGTAAGCAATTTCATAGGCTAAGTTATATTTGTTATTGATAAACATAGAATAGCATTGCTATAACGCGTACACGCAAATAGTTTTACCCTTACAGTAACATTATGACTCGATTGTAGCAATAGGATATATAGAATAAAAAACACCAGTTAAATAATGACTTCATTAATTAAGATATCTAAATAATTAAGAACACCAATAAAACTAGTGTATTTTAAAGACTAATGAAAAAATGGCACATCCGGTTAACATTAATAAGGATTTTGTTCACCTTTAAAGAAAACTCTTTAGAAAAGTGCAGAAAAACAGCGCTAACAATAGACTAAAAAGGATTAGAACAAATTCAGGTTAATTCATCAGTTCTTTGCCATCCTATCAAACATAAATTCCAACCCAGAGGCACAGGAACAGGATGCCAAATCCCATGAACACGGATGCAACTAGCGAGATGAGAATCTCCTTGAAGATGTCGCGGCTAAATTTATTAGCTGTCACCTCGTAGACGAAGAACCAGGCGGTAAAGAAGATGCCAATGCCCAGCAGTACCAGGGTGAGGTGCGGAAATACGGCCGGGTTGATTGGCGACACATAGCGCACCATGGAATCCAGGGCGATCTAGAAATGGGCATTGTGGCAGTGGATGCACTGAGGTTTCTGATATGTGAAAGATGCATTTAGCAAGTGAAAACAATTTATACAGCTGTTTTGGTTGTTTTACTGCTGCTCTTTGTCCTAAGAAAGTTTAACTTTCAAAATTGCTAACCTTGTTGGTCTTGTGATGAAACTATTTGGATAAATTATTAGTGCAAATGCTTTTATTTTATTGTCTATAATTAATAGATGCAATTTGGAATACAAATTTGCTAAAGTAATAAAACAAAGGCCAAGGACACGCTAGCTATATGTGCCTGTAGTCTGATGGTGGAGACCTGACTTAGGTTGGCCTTTGAGCTGTTGGTGGTTGCAGTTGTTGCTGGGTAAGTGGCCAAGCCTTGAGGTGCAGTCCTTAGTATAGTACTGTGCAACTCAAACTGCAGTGCCGGACTGCCTGACAGTGGCAACAATAGGGTGGGGCTGGACCCCTTAAAACCCCCCTGATGCAACTAGCTATAATCTAAAATCTAATATAATTAGTCAACACTATGATGTCTTGCTAGGGCAATTGTTTGCAATTTTTTTCAATTAGCTCAAAAAGCAATAGAGAACATCAATTAGTGTTATTTGATAGATAAAGATAAGAAGTAAAGGAATTGAGAAAAAACCCAAAATTAAAATTAACAATAAGCTAACTTTAATCAACTTGGTGTGATGCCAATAATGTACAAGTGCATTTGAATAGCAAAATAGAAAAGCTATTTTCTATATATACAAAATTTTATTACTTGCATATGTATATATTGCAACTTGCAAATGATTAATGTTCAAACTTTGGTAGCCTAGCTATTTAATTAAGTATGCTATTTATTTTACTTTAACTAACCAAAATGAATTTTTGTTAAAACTGCTATATGAATAAGCTAGACATTTTGACAAGGTACCATATAGACAAAATTATACTTATTGGCGTGGCAATATAGTATTATAGCTAATAGCCCTATTTAAAGACAAAACCATAATAAGCTAGGCATTATTGGTATAGTACTATAGGGATAATTGTTATGGGACCATGGGAATAAGTATACCCAATAGATTATGTTTGGTTGCAATATGCACAATGGAGTTTAAAATTACCTAGAAATTTGAAATTGTACCCAAAATTGCAACCATATTTTTTGTAATCATACATGTGCAACACCCGACTGACCCGGCTGAATCGGCCGGGTGACAGGCCTGCCAAGCAAGGGACGTCGCAAAATCGCCAATGCAAGTCGAAAAATCACAGATGCAAGTTGCAAAATTGCCAATGTAAGTCACAAAATTGGTGAAAAATGAGGGGGTAAGTCGCAAAATGGAGAAGAATTGGGAAGATTCAGGCAAGAATGGTTCGTGGGACCTTTTTTTTTGGTCCTTCGAAATTTTTGGCCAACTAAGGCCAACTAATTTTTCCACTGACAACCTATGTCGCACTTACACTGAACAACGTTGCACTTTTGGTCAGAAACAATGTTGCACTTACACTAAACAATGTCGCACTGGCCAGGTAAGATTCAGGAGGTTGCGCATGTATGTTTGTAATTGTGATAGCTAACTTTGCTAATTGTTTGTGCAAAAAAGGTCATAGAGTAATGGAGACTATGAGTTTGTTACTTCTACTGAATTATAAATAAAAATTGTAATTTAAATTTCATTTTTATATTTGAATTTGAATTTGAATTTTTAGAAGCCTCTCTATGAAATGCTTGGTGCCCTGATAGTCAAGAATACTAAATGAGATTGAGAATGCAATTTGATGTATCAATATAAAAAATTTTAAATTAAATTATATTATAATGGATTAGGGTTGATATTACAAGTCTGCAACCTATAGTCTGGAAGGTGGCATTTTAGAGGGAAAATTCCTGTGCATATGAAGGGTCTTGGCCTGGGTTTATTTTTTAGATGGGCACAGGATGCAAAATCGCATCATGTTCTTAATTTTAGGATGTGATTTCAGGTTTTGGGATGCAATTTTTTAAAATTCCCATTTAAGAATGTCTTATATTGTGAAGAATTTAAAAAAATCAGGATGCAAAATTGTATCCTATATTGAATTTCAAGATGCAATTCTCAAAGTCAAGATGCTATAGCATCCCTATTGCACAAAAAATAAACCCAGGTCTTGGCGCATATTGGTACACAAGTGGTGCAAAATCGCTAATATAATAGGCAGAATGGCAAAAATGTGGCTACTTTGCAAAGATGTAAAGGAGATTACAAGCAAAAATGCAAAAACGTAGCAAATAGGAAGAAATGGAGTATAAATTGTCCGCGGGACCTTTTTTTGGTCCTTTGAACTTTTGCCCCTAGTAAGCGCACAAATGGCGCTTTGATGGCACTTTGATGGCGCACAGATTGTCCCCCCAAAATGTATTCCAGTGCACATTGTGCCACCTTCCTGACTTCCTGATAGTCGCAACTAAGCAGAAAACACATACATAGGTTTGGAACCCTGGGTGCAAAATGGCATCCTAACTTTAAACAAAAAACCCTGATACCAAATTTCAATAGGACTAAATTTAAAACAAAAAAATTAAAATATTAAGACATTAATAATGAAATATATGACATTTAAATATCAATAGGCCTTTAGTTAATGCAAAAGGGCTGGAAAAGGCATGTTTTTTTCAACCAACTTCATTAGGCAAAAATACTAGTATTGAATGTAATTCCAAAAGAATTTTAGCAATAAAAATGGACAAAAAATATTTAAACTAAAATGATTTAAAAACAACATAATGCCAATGGAAGATTGTTATATAAAAAACGACTGCAATGTATTCCTAAATTAGGAATACGACAAAACTATAGTACTTACCTCCATTTTCCGAAATCAGCTTATAATTTTTACTTTGCAGCAAATAAAAGAGAACAGCAACCAATTTGATCCTGAGTTAATAGGCCTGTCGATGAAAAATAATAGTTCACAGAAACTCACTTACAAGTCAAAATTAGTTGCAAGATGGATATTAAAAACGTGGGAATACCTGTTTTACGTATTTAAAAGCGTAAAACAAAAATTTGACCGCCTGTAATTACTATTATAATATATTTTGACCTATATTATTCAATAAAAAGGTAGAAGTTTTTGTTTGGCAACGTTTAAAATAATTCTTTGGAAGAGAAAGAAATGTTCAAGGACGCCTACTTATAACTAGGTATGAACCTATTACATTTATGATTAATTTACCTATTACAACAGGCCCAAGACGCGCTTTCTATGGCTTAAAGCGCCCCCAGTGCTTCAAAATAAAGTACATTGACTGGTTTCCAATCTCCATGTGACTCCCCACAGCGGCGCACTAGCGATTTACGCCAGCGTCAGAATGGTTTAAGTAAGCAAAAAAAAAGGAATATCGGCTCTGGACTGGCCACGGGATTGACAAGCGGTTATATTACTAACCCTATATTAAATACACAATAACTTATACGCAATAGGCAACCCAATAAGCAACAAAAAAGAAACAAGAGAACAAGCGCGTGAACCGTGATCCTGACGTCACCTGACCTGTCCTTGACCTGCGCAGCGCTGCTACGATTAGCTGAAAAGCGTTAAATCAACAGGGTCATCTGCGGGTCAATGGTGACTTATTGGGGTGGGTGCAGTTGCGCAACAGGCTCCTTAATTGTGATTATCGCTAATATTGGTCGTAGAAAAATGAGATTTACGAGCTACATGGTTGAATAGAGGACGACGCGGTGATTAAGAAAACCTTACGTAACACCGTACATTGTAGTTTAACCTAAAATACACTGTACAGGAGGAATAATCTCCAAGTATGTTTGCGACAATCTAAGTACGTTCCACCTGAGTGGACACAAACAATAGAGCGGAGGAGGGGCTAGGCAGCAAGGTCACCCGTGGTGGCGCAACCCAGGGGTAGAACGATGAGTCACCCGATGAGTCATCCTAATTACGGAAAACAGGCCGTAACACGCCTAGCGGGGAGCAACATGCTGCGGCACGCATAGCGATGGAGCACAGATGGTGGAGAGGGCGAAAAGATCCTGGATGGCCAAGCCAGGATTTCATCACTTGAACTTAAACGTTGTGATCAAGGAACTATAGAAGGTCCTACTTAAGATGTTCTTGGTTGTGATTTTTGCAAAATGCGAAGGTTTTTGTTTGTAAAAAAATTTACAGAATGTGATGTAACTGCGGTCTGGGCGAGGTTGAGGGCACGGAATTTTTCCGAATTCTGCGCACTTCCCCTAGACGCAGCTGCTAGGGCGTCGAGGTGGGATTGGGATCTCTCCCTCTCCTGGCCTCCCCTCTAGCCACGTCCACTCCCGCCCGCCTGTTCCCGTCACCTCCTGGGCTCGGGATGCGCCTGATGGAGCCCTCTTCTCCTGAGTTTTCCCCTCTTTTCACCCTCTTTTGCCTCTGCGCGCGCTCTCTACTTAAAACATGACAAGTCTCCACACCCATGATAATCTGCTCAAACCCTCTATTTCTACCCCCTAATTTATGCTACTAACAGTACTTTCTGCGCATTCTACTAACTTATTTAGTGATTTTCCCCCTTGTTCTCCCCCTTCTTAGTGACACTTTCATTCGCGCCCCTGTTAGCCCCCAACCCCATTTCTCATGCCGTCATCCCCACCTCCGCTTCTATTGTTATTTTTCCTCTAATGTTTACCTTTTTATTGTTCCCCATTTCTGTTTATCTTTCCAATGTTTTCTTGCTCATTGCTCCTCTATTGTTCCCCGTTTTTGTTTGCTTTTCTAATGTTTTCTTTTCTATTGTTCCCTGCTCTTTCTCATTGTTCTCCATCCCTTCTCAACGGCCCCCTCATCATTTGCGCCTCATTATCACCTACCTCCCACCCCTCTCCAGCTTGCGTAATTCCCCGTTGTTCTCATGCGCTGGAGGCCATTTTTGTTGCTCTGATTTCAGCGTCATCAGCCGGCGGCCAATCGAAGAGAGGGAGTCATGGCAACGTGAGATGAGATGGCGGCCATTTTGTATTTTAAGGCCTATTTAAACAGCAGCCTTTGGCCTCCAAAATCCACAGAAGTGGAGCGTTAAGCGTAGAAGCTTAGTCAAGCTAAGTTGAGTTTCGACTCACGAGTCTACGGACTCCGGTGCTGCTTTTTGCCCCTCTGTGGCCCCAGCACCCGGTCTTGTGGCCCTGACGTTGCGAGCCTTAGAGCTCTAGTAGCGCGGCTATTTAGCCCGCCCACCCATTCTCGGCCTTAATGCCCTCAACGTCGGCTTCGAGCCTAGAAAGCAACAGCCTCGGCCTTCGGCCTCGTCGGCGAACAGCCCACCATCAGTGTGTGATACCGCAGCTCCCCTGTGCGTTCAAATAGTTAGTATGCGCAACAGTTCTATTTCACGTGCGCGTGCACGTTGTGTTAATTAACTCTCGCTCTGTCCATCAGCGCACGTTGAATAACAAATATATATATGTACGATCTCGCCCGCTATGAAGGCGAGCCTTTTCTCGCACCGCAAATTAGCCTATTGCCAAGTCATTACATTGGCGTCGCAAGGCCGAACCATGGCCTTTCTACAACTGCCGGCCCCAGAAGCCTTTAGCATCAGAGAAGACCCCCATTCCGTCAGCAATCGTTGGCAAGAGTGGTCGGCGAACCTTCTGCGCTACCTGGCGGCCACAGGCATCACAAATGAAGCACAGAAGCGACAGATTCTCCTCTACACAGCAGGCAAAGAAGTGAGCGACCTGTACAACGAGATCACTGAGCAGTCACAGCCACCAACAGACGGGGAAGCCACGGTCGGCGAACTCATCGAGCAGTTCAGCAACCACTTTAAGGGCCGCGACAATGTAGTTTTCATCCGCTACCAATTTCGCCAGTGCCTCCAAGACGAAGGAGAGTCGATCGACGCCTGGCACAGCAGGCTGTGGAGCGCCTCAGTGGCCTGCCAGTTTGAAGGTCTTCGACAGTCCCTCATCCGGGACCAAATCGTAGCCAGCTGCCGCAGCGAGTCGCTGAGGAAAAGACTGCTAAACATTCACAACGTCAGCCTAGCAGATACACTCCAGCTGGCCAGGACGCACGAGGCTGCTGAGAAGCAGGCAGCCATCATGTCTAGGACAGCGGCGGCCTCCGAAGAAGTCGCACAGCTTCGCCGCCATCGTCATCCGCCGCCAGAACCAGCGCGTGAGCTGCAGCCAGCCGGCAAGTGCATCCGTTGCGGTGAGCCGGGTCACAGGAGCTGCAACAGGGCCCAGGGCAAGCGATGCAGCAGCTGCGGCAAACTCAATCACCTGGCCAAGGCCTGTCTCAGCGGCCGCTCAAAAATCCACGCACTGTAGCCAGAGCAAGATCAGCCAGCTGAAAAGCCAGTAGACGAGGTGTTCTGCACGCTCAACGGCAAGGACGACGGGCCCAAGTTCCTGATCAACATCAACGGAAAGAAAGTCCGCACTCTCATCGACAGCGGAGCGAGCTGCAACGTGCTGGACCTGGCAACTTTCCGCAGACTCTGCGGTGGTGGTACGCCGTTGGCACCTTCAAGCACCAGAGTCTTCGCTCTCGGCGCCAGCGAGCCGCTGGAAGTGGCTGGCCAGATCACGCTGCCGGTGAGAGCGAGCGGCCGCGAGCTGAATGTCACCTTCATCATCATCCGCAGCAGCTGCACCCCGATACTAGGCAGAGTAGCCAGCACGAAGCTCGGCATGCTGAGAGGCGGCCCGGAGGTCAGCAAGGAGTCTGCACTGGTGGCCAGCCTGAGCAAGCCGGCAAGCAGCGAGGACCAGCACCTGCCAAAGCAGCTTCAGCTACAGAGCATCCTGACGAACTTCAGCGACTGCTTCAAGGGCCTCGGATGCGTCAAGGGAGTCAGCGTCACCATCAAGCTGAGGCCTGACGCCCAGCCAGTGTGCCAGCCGCCATCCCGCGTGCCAGTTCACCTGAGGGCAGCCGTCAGCTCGAGGTGAAAAAGTACGCCATCCCGGAGAAGCAGCCGATTCCCACCTTCGAGGAGGTGACAGACGAGATGGCCGGGTCGGTGTACTTCTCAGAGCTCGACGTCGCTAAAGCGTTCCATCAGATCGAAGTCGCCGAAGAGTCCCGAGGCCTGCTAACCTTCTCCACGCCCATCGGCCTCCTTCGGCTTCGCCGCCTCTGCATGGGCTACACTTCCGCATCCGAGATCCTCCAGCGGGTGATGACCTCCGTCCTAAGTGGTCTCCCCGGTGTGCGCTGGGTTCACGACGACATTCTGGTGTACGCAAAGGACATCAAAGAGCACAACGAACGCCTGCGAGACTGTCTGGCTCGGCTGAAGGCCAATAACATCACCATGAACCCCAGGAAGTGCCGCTTCGCTCAACGGGAAGTCGACTTCCTCGCTATGCGACTGTCGGCAGCCGGCATCCACCCCAGCAGCGAGAAAGTGGAGGCCGTCAGCAGCTTCAAGCGGCCGACCAACGCAACTGAGGTCCGCTCGTTCCTTGGTCTCGTCCCCTTCGTCGCGCGCTTCATCAGCAACCTTTCGGACAGGGCTCGGCCGCTCCGGGAGCTGACAAGGCAAGCCACCGAGTGGACGTGGGGCGAGAAACAGGAAGCTGCATTCAACGACATCAAGCAGACGATCGCGAGCAGCCAGGCGTTGGCATTCTTTAACAGCGAGCTGCCGACCCAGCTGATCGTGGACGCCAGCCCCACGGGCGTCGGTGCCATCCTCGCCCAAGTCCAGCCCGATGGATCGACGCGGCCGGTGTCCTATGCAAGCCGCAGCCTGAGCAAAATGGAGCAGCGCTACCTCCAGACGGAACGGGAGGCTCTCGCAGTCAAATACGGCGGCCTGAAGTTTCACCACTACCTTTTTACCGCTTTTTACCTCTGCTCCTGCTGCACCTGCTGCTACTTTCGATTCGGATCTTCGTATCGCCCAGCTCAATATCAACGGCCTGACCTCCAAAGCCACCGAGCTGACCGATTTCCTACACCGGCACAAGATCGACATGGCCGCTATTCAAGAGACCAAACTGCGGCATAACTCGCCCTGCAAAATCGAAGGCTACGACATCGTTCGCCTTGACCGTGCCCGCAACAAAGGTGGTGGTCTCTGCTTCCTCCTCAAGCATGGCATCATCCATCATCATGTCACGCCCATTCCCAGCAGTGAAGCTGACCCCACCGAGGTCCTCTCTATCTCTGTCTCCATAGGCAAGGATGTGTTGCGCCTGCACAAATTCTACGTGCCACCCGCTAGCTCCTGCAGCAGCAATTTTAGTTTCGACCTCCGCAATTTTATCGACCGTCATCAACGCACCAGCTCCGAAATCATCATGGGGGATTTCAGCGCTCATCATGTGCTCTGGCACTCGTCTATCCATGACACGAGAGGTGAAGCTCTCTCCGATGCCATCGCCGCCTCCGATTTTGGAGTCCTCAATGAAGACGCCCCGACGCGTCTGCCATCTAACGGCCAACCTACATCTCCTGACATCACTCTCGCCACTTTCGATATTTTACCTTCTTGCGACTGGAACACCATCACCACCCTCGCCTCCGATCATCTCCCCATCATCATCAACCTGCAAGCGACCTCTAGCGGCCACGGTAATTCAAATCCTTCCATCAAATCCTTCACCAACTTAAAAAAAGCCGACTGGCCGGCTTTCACGAAGGAAATTGAAGAAAACCTCGGAGAAATCGGAAATCGACCAACGTCTTCTCCGGTGAAAAAGCGCTTCGCGACATTATCATCACTGCTAGCAAGCATCACATTCCAACTGGTTGCATCAGACACTTCAAGCCGAATTTCTGTCCTGAAGATCGTCAGCTATGTAATGAACGCGATCACTTACGGAGCAATGACCCTTCCGATCCTCGGATTCAGCTGCTTCAACCGCTCATTGATCATCAACTCCGGGAAACTCGCAAAGCAGCTTGGATTGAGAAAATCTCCAATTTCAACATCAAGAAAAACTGCACCGAACTCTGGCGCACCATCAAATCCCTCGCCGGCAAATCCACCCCGCCTCCTACCACCGGCATCGAATTCAACGGAAAAACTTTTACCAGCCCTAAAGAAATCGCCAACCAATTCAATCGTCAGTTCAACGAAACTCCATCACCTGCGTCGACCCTCAATCGGCAGATCCGTCGTCAAAGCCGCAATCTCTCTACCAGCGACGCTCCCGTCATCACGTCTGACCACGTGGCTTGCGCCATCAGGACCTCTGCTGCCTCCAAAGCTGCTGGTCCTGACGGCCTCTGCCCGATCATGATGAAGCATCTCGGTCCCAAAGGCATAGCCTTTCTTTGCTGCCTTTTCAACATTTGCCTCTCGACTTGCACCTTCCCTGCTAACTGGACCTCCGACAAAGTCGTCCCTCTGCCGAAGGCAGGAAAAGACCCCTGCCAAGGGTCTTCCTTCAGGCCCATCTCCATCCTCTCGCCGGCGGTCAAGCTCCTGGAAAAAGTTCTGCTCCCCAGCTTCCAGGACGCCCTTCCACTGCCCCAATGGCAACATGGGTTCCGGCACGGCAGGTCCACGCAAACTGCCCTTTTCGGCCTGACTAACTTCATTTGCCACGGCCTCAACATGCCTAAACCTGCTCACCGCAGCATCCTCGTCGCCGTCGACCTCCAAAAGGCGTTCGACAAGGTTAATCACACCCTCCTTTGCCAAATGGTGCTCAAGACCGCCCTTCCGCGTGCTCTCGCTCGCTGGCTGCACGCCTACCTCAATGGTCGCTCCACTCGCGTCGAATTTCGCGTTGCCACCTCCAAGTCCCGTGTTCTTCACGCCGGAGTTCCTCAAGGTGTAGTCCTGTCGCCTCTTCTCTTCTTTATGTTGGACCTCCCTCCTCCACCTCAGCACCTTCACGTTACTCAATACGCCGACGACATCTCTATCTGTGCTCGTGGCCCGATCGTCAACCACCTAGCTCCTCTCCTTCGGCCCTACCTGGACCAACTCTGCGGTTACCTCAAAGCTAAAGGCCTTCCGCTCTCGCCTGGCAAATCCACCGCGACTATTTTTACGAGCACCACCCACGAATTTCGTGCTGCACCCCTGCTTACTCTCAACGGCTCCAACATCGCTTACTGCACCAACCCTACTATTCTGGGTGTCGTTTTCGACCCGCTCCTTCGTTTCCATATGCACGCTAAAGCCACCGCCAACAAAATCCGCAACAACACTTACATACTTCACGCCCTCTGCGGATCCTCCTGGGGGCAAGACAAAGAGACTCTCCTCGCCACGTTCAAGGCCATCTGCCGGTCTCATCTCAACTACTGCTGCGCCATCTGGGCCCCTCTTCTTAGAGACACCTCTTGGAATGACCTTCAACGCTCTCAAAATGCTGCTCTTCGTCTCATCTGCGGCTGTCACAGCTGCACCCAAGTCGAGCATCTGCACTCGGAATGCTGCGTTCTGCCCGTTCACTCATTTTTCCGCCATCGCTCGACGCCACTACTCTGCGCCAGCACCACACTGCGCTCCAATCCGCCTGCGTCCAAGCGCACCTACTCCATGCTCCTGTCAACCCGGTCCTCGGGCGCCCTCCTCCCCCCATCGATAGCTCCGAGCTGTTTCTTGACCGTCGGCAGCGCACCACCCTTGCTCAGCTTCGCTCCGGCCATTGTAAGCTGCTCGCCACCTACCAGCACAAGCTCGACCAGTCTCTCTCCCCTCTGTGCCGCAAGTGCGGCGAGACTGACGAGTCCGTGGCCCACATCTTCTGCTGTCCCAACCTGCCGACTGACCTCTCCACCTTGGACCTGTGGATCCGTCCAAAGGCGGCGATCTCCTTCATCGAGACTGCTTTTCCCGGCGCTAGAACCGGCCCCGGCCCACCTTAGGCTTCGGGCTACTACACACACACACACCACTACCTCAGCGGCGCCGGACAATTCAAGGTCATCACAGACCACAAGCCGTTGATTTCGCTGTTCAGCCCGGGATCCCGACCGCCGCCCCGCATCGAGCGCATGGCACTTCGGCTCCAGGACCTCGTCTTCCAGGTGGTATACCAGCCCGGCGCCAGCAACCCGTCCGACGTCCTGAGCCGCCAGCCGCTGCCAATGCCTCCGAACAACGTCGGCGAGAAGGAGGACGCGATTTACGTGGCCACTGTAGTCCGGGCAGCCACGCCAGTGTCCATCAGCCTGGCCACTATCAAGGCGGCCTCCGCCCAAGACGCCACCATACAAGCAGCGCTGCACGCCATCCGTGGCCATCGGTGGGACAACAACGACGCGAGCCTCCGAGGACTCCACTGCGTGGCCAATGAACTGTCCGAGCAGGACGGCCTGCTGCTGCGCTGCAGTCAGCAGTACATGCCAACGACTCTACGATACCGGTGCCTGCAGCTGGCGCACCAGGGTCACCAAGGCATCCGAAAAACACTGGACCGTCTGCAAGCAAAGGTCTGGTGGCCTGGCATGCGAGCAGCCGTAGAAGCGCACGTGGCGGCTTGCATCAGCTGCCAAGCCTGCACCCGCGAAACAACGCCGAATGCCACGCCGCTCAAGCCGACCGAACTGCCGCAGGGCCCCTGGCTCGAGCTGGGAATGGACCTCCTCGGGCCCATCAACGGCAAGTCGCTGCTTGTCTGCACGGACCATTTTTCCAGATTCCCGCTGGTGGAGATCCGACCCAGCACCACCGCCTCCGCCGTCGTCAGGGTGCTACGCAAGTGGTTCAGCGTCTTTGGGCAGCCAATGAAAGTTACGACCGACAACGGCCCGCCCTTCGCATCAGCCGAGTTCAGCAGCTTTCTGGCCGACCAGGGCGCCAGTCATCACCGGATCACACCGCTGTACCCTCAAGCCAACGGCGCCACTGAGAGGTGCAACCAAGGCCTCAACAAGGCCATCCGCGCAGCGATTGTCGAAGGAAGAGACTGGACGGTGGCCGTGGACGAGTACCTGGCAGCCTATAGACGCACCCCGCACTGCGCCACGGGTGTCGCACCGGCCAGCCTGCTTTTCGGCAGGCAGATCAACGACACGATCCCGAGCCTCCAGCATTGGCAGCCCGTCGACGCGACAAGAGACGCCATCGCCGACCGAGACCAGCAGTCCAAGGAGAAGATGAAGTGGCACGCTGACAGACGCTCCAGGGCTGCAGACCACGGCATCCGTGCAGGCGACCGCGTGCTGCGACGCATGCAGTCCCGCCAGAAGACTGACGCCTTCTACGAGTCGGCACCGTGGACCGTGTCCGAGGTGCATGGCGACTCCGTGGTCATACAGCGAGATAAAGTCACCTGCCGGAGGCACGCCACGCAGGTCAAACGACTGCCGGAGCAGCCTGATAACTCCAATGATCAGCCACGGCAGCCGCCTATTACTCAGAGCGACTCCAGCGAGTCGGCGGACCCGATCGCCACCCGACCGCATCCTCGGCAGGCAAAGGACCCGGGCAGGCACTACAACTTGCGCAGAAGCTGAAAGACTGTAATTTACATTTTCTATGGACTGTCCTGGACTTGACTTTGCTTTCGTTTTTCTTTGCATTTGCTGCACGTTTTATTCCCATTATTTTTAAACCACGTGAGGAGGAATGTGATGCCGCAGCTCCCCTGTGCGTTCAAATAGTTAGTATGCGCAACAGTTCTATTTCACGTGCGCGTGCACGTTGTGTTAATTAACTCTCGCTCTGTCCATCAGCGCACGTTGAATAACAAATATATATATGTACGATCTCGCCCGCTATGAAGGCGAGCCTTTTCTCGCACCGCAAATTAGCCTATTGCCAAGTCATTACACAGTGATCATCAGCCAGATCGACAGCCGCAATCTCAGCTCCGGCCTCTCTCTCTCCGTGCCAGCCGCCGGTAAGTTCCCCCGATTATTTTATTGCTTTCCGCCTAGCGCGTATTTTGGGGATTGTTCTATTCTCACCCTTTGCTTTGCACTAGAGAATTGAGCCTATTTTATTAAGTATTTATCTGGCTTCATTAATATTAATTCCGCTGAGTGAGTGTTTAGCTTTGTGCTACTTTAGGTTAGAAATCTGCCTAATCATTACATCCATCTTGTTTTTCACTCCATCTTAATTGGACTGCTAATGGCTTGCTAAGCCTTTCACCTTGGGCGGTGAAGTATGGGGAAATTAGGGGAAACTAGCGAACAGACTCTCGTGGGCGGCTAACCGCGTCTGGCGGCGCGCCTCTGTGTAATGAGCGTATGAGCGGTGTAGAAGCTATGTGCACGTGACGGCGGGTAGAGATAGCAACACCTGGTTAAGCGGACCCACCTCGCACTGAAGCGTTCGAAGTATCAGAGTTCACGTTCTCACCTCACTACTCTTAGTAACATGTTCCCGGAATCTCTCTCTCCGCACCGCCTCCAAGGACTCCCTGCACAAAAGCCCTTCAGTAATGATCCCGGCACTCCCGATAGAAGCCCGTGCAGAGCCCCTAAATCGGCTACGCCCTGCCTCGCTGTTTAGCTAAAACCCCCAAATCAATACCCGGGCGGAGCTCTGGCTTCGTTAGATCTGGAAGGTCATCAGGTGCGCCAGGTCACACAGAGTGGTGGCAGCCTTGGGGCTCATACAATGACCCCAAGACCCAATAAAGGCACCTAAGCTACAGCAGAGCAGGCGTGGGACCTTGCCCTCAGGCCAATAGTTACCCAATTCTAATTAGTATTCTCAGGGCGGGTTTGCACGGTACTGAAGGCCCGTGAGCGTCAGCCTCGGATCATTGGCGGCTCATGGTCATCCTCGTGTTAGTCATAGTCCTCTCTGTTCCCTAAAGGCTAGGGCTACTGCAGGCGGGAAACATCAAATGAAAGATCTGAGCTAAGTTATTGTGCTTTGAGGAGATAGCAACGTACATGCAATACAGTTCCAGCTGATTGACGTTCTTTTTTTTCATTTCAATAATTAAAACTCGGTTAATTTATTACAACAACAAACAAACAACAAATAAGTATACGCTGTCAGCGGAAATAAGCAGCGTCATAGGGCGCGCTTCAAGACCGGGCGCGAACGAAGGCCGCGCGGCCGGCAGAATCGGGGGCACCAGCGTCAGCCAGCAGGCAATCAATGAAACGTCGAGTTCGCGCTTGTCCACGCTGGTAGGGCGCCTGCATAAGCAGTAGCACCTCCTGCACTGGCTCGGGGCAGTACGACTCGGCGCGGATGACGTTGTCTGCAAGCTGAAGTCGGCGACGGCGCAAAAGTTCACTTGGACGGTCCAAGCCTGCGTGGTGATCGAGTACCGCGTTGGAAACCCTCTCGACGTAACCGATCTTGCAAGCACGGTGCGCGCAGCACGACAGCGTGTGCCGCGTCAACTTGCTGCTCGAGCGAGTCGGTCAGCGTCCAGTTCTCGGCGGTACCAAATTAAACTTGCACAAGGACCGCCAAAGTTTTTGCTAAAGCTGCCGAATTTATCGTTTATTAGGCTCTTTGTGCAATTAATTTGCAATTACGTTTTTTACCTTAAATCTAACTTTAAATTTTAACATTAGTTCTTAGTTAGCCCTTAGTTCTAACACTGTCCCGACTGCCATGATGTCATGATGTGAGTCGTGACCCACTAATAGTGTAGCAGTGCAACTAGCAGAATTAGAATTTTTAAGATAAGAATTTTAAACTTAAAACAGCAGTAAATTTTTACAAAAAATAACTTGTTCTCATTTGCAAAGCTAGCCTTATTTGTTAAATTTTATGTGTAAAAATTAAATGTCTTTTAAATTTAGCACATTCCATTCGTGTGTGCTTAATTATTTAGTTTCAGGTTATCTTTTGCTTATGTGTGCTTTGTAACTGGTCGCATTACAAGTAAAAATTGCTAATTGCCATTAAGTAATAACTGGCATCATCAGCTTCTAGCTTAGTAGGACAGTTGCTACAGTTCACAATTTTTCGAAATGTCAGAAATTCCTGATTATGATTCTTCACACGACGGCTATGATTCGCGCGTAAAGATAATTTGCCTTGGAGACAGTGCTGTTGGAAAGTCAAAGTATGTCAAAGTATCTGCATGAAGAAATTTGTAACACTCTATTAGCTATTATAAATAGTGCAACATTTATTTTTTTACAATAAAGATAATACCATAGCCAAGACAAAATTTCTAGGCTTTTAGGGCCAGCATTTTTTAATCAATTTAATAATAATGATCAATCAGTAGTCCTTATAAAATCGAAAATTTTAGCCTTTAATAAGCAATTAAAAGGGCTTATGGTATGTAGAAAAAATTATTTCTACTTTTTTTGCTTATGCTACTTATCCTGGATTTTTTTCTGACTTTTTGTTTAGCTATAGTGTAAGCATTGTCAACCAAACAGGAAGGTCATATTTTTTTCTTAAACAATTTCTACTTAGCTCAATTTGCCATTAGTAGACTATTTAATTTAAAGTTTTTGCAAATAAATTTATATTTAAAATGATTGTAATAAATAGTTTCTATCAGTAATAAATATGCTTTATATGAAGAAGTATCTTTTTAATCTATATTCTTCAATATTAAAAACTGAACAGAACAGACCGGATGGATAAAGTTATTTTCCTCTGTGATTCTTTATTTAACTTATTTTTAATACTAGGCCACTCTGGGTTTATTTTTTGGATAGGCACAGAATGCAAAATTGCATCATGTTCTTAATTTTAGGATGCAATTTTCTTTAAATTCCCATTTCAGAGGTCTTTTATTATGAAGAATTAAAAAAACCAGGATGCAAAATCGCATCCTATATTGAATTTCAGGATGCAATTCTAAAAGTCAAGATGCTAAAGCATCCCTATAGCACAAAAAATAAACCCAGAGGCCACTTAATTTGATACCCTATACTTATAATATAAGCATAAGTTATATTTTCCAATATTTTTTCCAATATAAAAAATAGCAAAATTAAAAAAATAGATATGCTTAAAAGTATATACACTGAGTAAAAAAAGTGTGGTAGCAATCTTAGCCCACTTTAAATCAACACCCGATGTTTACATTGATTTTCAAGGGGCTAAGATGGCTATCCCATTTGTTTTGCAGTACAGTATATATTTCTGTTAAAGTATAACAAAATACAATGGCAAAAATGCTATTATCCTAAAGCATGCATGCACAACTTAGAAAATTTGGTTGGTTGGTACAACTTGGCTTTAACAAAATTTGCAACTTGCATTAGAAAATTTTCAAAGGAGCAAAAAGGTCCTACTAGCCACCTCTCAGCAATACTTTACTTTTTTCAATGTTTTTTGCAAATTTGCATCATTCTTCCCTAATTTTGCAACACCTTAGTTGGATGCCAAATCAGTTGGCCATATAGGCTGACTTGGCCAACTATTGTGCATGTATGTCCTTAAGTATATAATATATGAGCATATACTTTCATCAAGTTTCATTGTATGAAATTTCAAAGTTAAATATGCATCCTATACTTTTTACTAATAAAACAAAACTATGAAATTTTAGCACTATTTACTTTTTAGATCCCTCATTTAGTTGACATTTCTTCACTCTAACTTTTCATATTCAATCTTAGTTTTTTGTCCTTCAAACTCTGCCCTTATAGAATTAATCTAGCTAGTATGCTAGTATGCTCAGTTTGGCCCATAAACTATTGCTCTGTACCATTTTATCTTGGGTTTTGTCATTCAAACTAGGGCTTTGTAAGCCTTGACTCTCAAATGCAGTCCTCCTATAGATATCTAAATTATAAATTTTTGGCCCACATTAATCTAGACACTCTGGCACCCCTGAAGGCTGCAAACTATGAGATGGAAAACTCAATCTCCTCAAACTCAATGGAAACACCTATGAGGCAGGCACTCCAATAATTACGCTAAAAATCCATTGTTTTATTTAAAAATAAACATCTTAAATACTTATATCGGTAAATAATGCTAAAATATTCGCTCCTTTTCTTTTTCCTTTTAGACTGGTCGAACGATTTGTAATGAATGGATAGTATCCTTTTTTAGAAAAAATACTTCCTAGTTAATTAAGGAGAATGTGACAGTAGGGTTTTCATATTAAAATCCTACATAATTTGCTCACCATAACAAATCCAGTTTGTTGATTTCCTTAACATTATTTGATAAAAATCAAACTCAAGCCAACCACAGCAGCTGTCAACTTACGCGCTCACCTTGTTCAAACATGAATACCAACTAAATGGAAAGAAGATTGCTATTGGTAAGATGGTCATGTCATATTTGTGGCCTCACAAGCTATGTCGTTCACTAGTTAATAACTGTTGATTCTTTCACTCGACAGACTTCTGGGACACGGCCGGTCAGGAACGATTCCAATCGATGCACACGTCCTATTATCACCAGGCCCACTGCTGCATTCTTGTATTCGATGTGACTAGAAAAGTGACTTATAAAAATTTGCCGACCTGGTATAAGGAGCTTCGCCAGCATCGGCCAGAGATTCCCTGTCTGTGCGCGGCCAATAAGATTGATGGTGAGTTTATTAGGGATGCGCTGATGGGGAAGTTAAGGTTATCTTCTGTAGATAAGTAGCTTGTAGCTTGCCTTATGACCGGAAGGTCGGGAGTTCGAGCCCCTGCACTAGAAGACAATTTTTGTGCTTAAGCGAGACAACTGGAGAACCTGAAACAAGAGTAAATTGTACACCCGCAGCTAACATGGTCATCACAAAGACCAGCTTCAATTTCCCCAAGAAGCACGGCATGCCCTTCTACTTTGTGTCCGCATCAGACGGCACCAACGTTGTAAAAATGTTTCGCCACGCTATTCAAGCCGCCGTGGAGTACAAGTCCAGCGGCAGCGACATCACCGACCTCATCATGGAGGAGCTCGAGGTGTGTGATTGATGCTGGCTGTTGTTTCTGACCATTCATTTGGAAATAGCCCTACAACCCATTTTAAAATTGCCCTGCAATCCGCTTAAAAATCGCCCTGCAATGCATTTAGAAATCGCCCTGGCAATCCATTTAGAAATCGCCCTACAATCCATTTAGAAATCTCCCTGCAATCCATTTAGAAATCGCCCTACAATCCATTTAGAAATCGCCCTACAATCCGTTTAGAAATCGCCCTACAATCCATTTAGTAATCGCCCTACAATCCGTTTAGAAATCGCCCTACAATACATTCAGAAATCGCCATAAAATTCATTTAGAAATCGCCTTACAATAAATTTCGAAATCGCCCTACAATCCATTTAGAAATCGCCATGCAATCCATTCAGAAATCGCCCTGCAATCCATTTAGAAATCGCCATGCAATCCATTTAGAAATCGCCCTACAATCCATTTAGAAATAGCTCTGCAATCCATTTAGAAATCGCCCTACAATCCATTTAGAAATCGCTCTGCAATCCATTTAGAAATCGCTCTGCAATCCATTTAGAAATCGCTCTGCAATCCATTTAGAAATCGCCATGCAATCCATTCAGAAATCGCCCTGCAATCCATTTAGAAATCGCCCTGCAATCCATTTAGAAATCGCCATGCAATCCATTTAGAAATCGCCCTACAATCCATTTAGAAATCGCTCTGCAATCCATTTAGAAATCGCCCTGCAATCCATTTAGAAATCGCCATGCAATCCATTTAGAAATCGCCCTACAATCCGTTTAGAAATCGCCCTACAATACATTCAGAAATCGCCCTAAAATTCATTTAGAAATCGCCTTACAAAAAATTTCGAAATCGCCCTACAATCCATTTAGAAATCGCCATGCAATCCATTCAGAAATCGCCCTGCAATCCATTTAGAAATCGCCATGCAATCCATTTAGAAATCGCCCTACAATCCATTTAGAAATCGCTCTGCAATCCATTTAGAAATCGCCCTACAATCCATTTAGAAATCGCTCTGCAATCCATTTAGAAATCGCCCTACAATCCATTTAGAAATCGCTCTGCAATCCATTTAGAAATCGCTCTGCAATCCATTTAGAAATCGCTCTGCAATCCATTTAGAAATCGCTCTGCAATCCATTTAGAAATCGCTCTGCAATCCATTTAGAAATCGCTCTGCAATCCATTTAGAAATCGCTCTGCAATCCATTTAGAAATCGCTCTGCAATCCATTTAGAAATCGCTCTGCAATCCATTTAGAAATCGCTCTGCAATCCATTTAGAAATCGCTCTGCAATCCATTTAGAAATCGCTCTGCAATCCATTTAGAAATCGCTCTGCAATCCATTTAGAAATCGCTCTGCAATCCATTTAGAAATCGCTCTGCAATCCATTTAGAAATCGCTCTGCAATCCATTTAGAAATCGCTCTGCAATCCATTTAGAAATCGCTCTGCAATCCATTTAGAAATCGCCCTACAATCCATTTAGAAATCGCTCTGCAATCCATTTAGAAATCGCCCTGCAATCTATTTAGAAATCGCCCTACAATCCATTTAGAAATCGCCCTACAATCCATTTAGAAATCGCCCTACAATACATTCAGAAATCGCCCTAAAATTCATTTAGAAATCGCCCTAAAATTCATTTAGAAATCGCCTTACAATCCATTTAGAAATCTCCCTGCAATCCGTTTAGAAATCGCCCTACAATCCATTTAGTAATCGCCCTACAATCCATTTTGAAATCGCCCCACAATCCGTTTAGAAATCGCCCTACAATACATTCAGAAATCGCCCTAAAATTCATTTAGAAATCGCCCTAAAATTCATTTAGAAATCGCCCTAAAATTCATTTAGAAATCGCCTTACAATAAATTTCGAAATCGCCCTACAATCCATTTAGAAATCGCTCTGCAATCCATTTAGAAATCGCCCTGCAATCTATTTAGATATCGCCCCACTGGCAATTTTTTAATGTTAGTCCGCAACCTAAAAAATTTTTCAGCGCATGGAACTGGAAGAGAGCGAGCAGGCAACGGGTAGCACATGATATGGGGGGGGCAAGTGTACTTTCTGCCACTAATACTTGTTATCAATCTACTCTTTACTTAACAAATACTCTTTGGAGCTGTTAATTGGTTATTTTAATATTCTAGGCAACCAAAGATGTACCTGCCTACTCAATCAATTTTCATTGCGTGTTATTGCTTTATTATTATTCTGTATTTTACTTCACAGTTAGCCAATGTGTTGCAGACTTTGCTTTCATTGTTGTTTCATTAGTATTCTATTTTTAACCTTTGATGAGTGGGTAATGCCTCTACGACTGCTTAAAATGGCTTAGTGTAAACTTTAACCGCTGAGAAAGTTTTGCAATTCTTTCATTTCTGCATTGCTGATAATATCCTTCAGATTTTGAAAATTTGCCCACAAATTTTGTATATTAATAATGAAAACATTCCACTCTCACTGATATTTACAACTTCTATTAAATAATTAAAGTAATTTCAATTTATTATTTATTTTTATTCATACTTTTGTCCTTATGCATAAAAAGCTGTTAGATCATTAAATTAATTTTCCGAACGCCTATGATGCTACTACTGATTTTCTAAGTAGCAAGTGATGGATCAATCGTTAATAGTTGCATCCTAATTACTCAAGTCACCTACTACAAGTAGTAAGGTAGTTTTTCTTTAGTTATTCGCACAAAACCCTATAATTGCAAGGCTGTGATCAGGCTCTCTTTCAGTTTTGAACAAAATTTATTTATGAAAATAATTCTCCTAAACCGTCCATGAAAATGTTTTTTTAGCTAGCTATTGTTTTAGTCCTTTTAGTCTAGAATAATGTATGAACTGCAATTGTGTTTTTTAGTTGCTGAGTGGACTGAATCAGATTGGATAATAAAATCTATGCGTCACGTGACTCTGACGTGGCTGTTTTGAAATGGTTATATAAGTATGCATTTTTGCCATTTTTTAATTCTAGTCATTGAAATGAGACTTTCAGTCCTCTATTCTCTCGTATAAGATTTCAATAATCTATTCTCTCGTATAAGATTTCAAGGAATCTATTCTCTAGTATGAGATCTTCAGGCATCTATTCTCTAGTATGAGATCTTCAGGCATCTATTCTCTAGTATGAGATCTTCAGGCATCTATTCTCTAGTATGAGATCTTCAGGCATCTATTCTCTAGTATGAGATCTTCAGGCATCTATTCTCTAGTATGAGATCTTCAGGCATCTATTCTCTAGTATGAGATTTTCAGGCATCTATTCTCTAGTATGAGACTTTTGGGAATCTATTCTCTAGTACGAGATTATTAGGCATCTATTCTCTAGTATGAGATCTTCAGGCATCTATTCTCTGGTGTGAGATTTTTAGGCATCTATTCTCTAGTATGAGATCTTCAGGCATCTATTCTCTAGTATGAGACTTTTAGGCATCTATTCTATAGTATGAGATCTTCAGGCATCTGTTCTCTAGTATGAGATCTTCAGGCATCTATTCTCTAGTATGAGATCTTCAGGCATCTATTCTCTAGTATGAGATCTTCAGGCATCTATTCTCTAGTATGAGACTTTTAGGCATCTATTCTATAGTATGAGATTTTTAGGCATCTATTCTCTAGTATGAGATCTTCAGGCATCTATTCTCTAGTATGAGATTTTCAGGCATCTATTCTCTAGTATGAGACTTTTGGGCATCTATTCTCTAGTACGAGATTATTAGGCATCTATTCTCTAGTATGAGATCTTCAGGCATCTATTCTCTGGTGTGAGATTTTTAGGCATCTATTCTCTAGTATGAGATCTTCAGGCATCTATTCTCTAGTATGAGATCTTCAGGCATCTATTCTCTAGTATGAGATCTTCAGGCATCTATTCTCTAGTATGAGATCTTCAGGCATCTATTCTCTAGTATGAGACTTTTAGGCATCTATTCTATAGTATGAGATCTTCAGGCATCTGTTCTCTAGTATGAGATCTTCAGGCATCTATTCTCTAGTATGAGATCTTCAGGCATCTATTCTCTAGTATGAGATCTTCAGGCATCTATTCTCTAGTATGAGACTTTTAGGCATCTATTCTATAGTATGAGATTTTTAGGCATCTATTCTCTAGTATGAGATCTTCAGGCATCTATTCTCTAGTATGAGACTTTTAGGCATCTATTCTATAGTATGAGATCTTCAGGCATCTGTTCTCTAGTATGAGATCTTCAGGCATCTATTCTCTAGTATGAGATCTTCAGGCATCTATTCGCTTGTAACAGATTTTCAATAATCTATTCTCTATTATCAGATTTTCCGGCATCTATTCTCTAGTATGAGATTTTCAGGCATCTATTCTCTAGTATGAGATCTTCAGGCATCTATTCTCTAGTATGAGATCTTCAGGCATCTATTCTCTGGTGTGAGATTTTCAGGCATCTATTCTATAGTATGAGATTTTCAGGCATCTATTCTCTAGTGTAAGATGTTCAGGCATCTATTCTCTAGTATGAGATCTTCAGGCATCTATTCTCTAGTATGAGATCTTCAGGCATCTATTCTCTAGTATGAGATCTTCAGGCATCTATTCTCTAGTATGAGATCTTCAGGCATCTATTCTCTAGTATGAGATCTTCAGGCATCTATTCTCTAGTATGAGATCTTCAGGCATCTATTCTCTAGTATGAGATCTTCAGGCATCTGTTCTCTAGTATGAGATCTTCAGGCATCTATTCTCTAGTATGAGATCTTCAGGCATCTATTCGCTTGTAACAGATTTTCAATAATCTATTCTCTATTATCAGATTTTCCGGCATCTATTCTCTAGTATGAGATCTTCAGGCATCTATTCTCTAGTATGAGATTTTCAGGCATCTATTCTCTAGTATGAGATCTTCAGGCATCTATTCTCTAGTATGAGATCTTCAGGCATCTATTCGCTTGTAACAGATTTTCAATAATCTATTCTCTATTATCAGATTTTCCGGCATCTATTCTCTAGTATGAGATCTTCAGGCATCTATTCTCTAGTATGAGATTTTCAGGCATCTGTTCTCTAGTATGAGATTTTCAGGCATCTATTCTCTAGTATGAGATTTTCAGGCATCTATTCTCTAGTATGAGACTTTTAGGCATCTATTCTCTAGTATGAGATCTTCAGGCATCTATTCTCTGGTGTGAGATTTTTAGGCATCTATTCTCTGGTGTGAGATTTTCAGGCATCTGTTCTCTAGTATGAGATTTTTAGGCATCTATTCTCTAGTATGAGACTTTTAGGCATCTATTCTATAGTATGAGATCTTCAGGCATCTATTCTCTGGTGTGAGATTTTTAGGCATCTATTCTCTAGTATGAGATCTTCAGGCATCTATTCTCTGGTGTGAGATTTTCAGGCATCTATTCTCTAGTATGAGATTTTCAGGCATCTATTCTATAGTATAAGATCTTCAGGCATCTATTCTCTAGTATGAGATTTTCAGGCATCTATTCTCTAGTATGAGATCTTCAGGCATCTATTCTCTAGTATGAGATCTTCAGGCATCTATTCTCTAGTATGAGATCTTCAGGCATCTATTCTCTGGTGTGAGATTTTTAGGCATCTATTCTCTGGTGTGAGATTTTTAGGCATATATTCTCTACTATGAGATTTTCAGGCATCTATTCTCTAGTATTAGACTTTTAGGCATCTATTCTATAGTATGAGATCTTCAGGCATCTATTCTCTGGTGTGAGATTTTTAGGCATCTATTCTCTGGTGTGAGATTTTTAGGCATCTATTCTCTAGTATGAGATTTTCAGGCATCTATTCTCTGGTGTGAGATTTTTAGGCATCTATTCTCTAGTATGAGATCTTCAGGCATCTATTCTCTGGTGTGAGATTTTTAGGCATCTATTCTCTAGTATGAGATCTTCAGGCATCTATTCTCTGGTGTGAGATTTTCAGGCATCTATTCTCTAGTATGAGATTTTCAGGCATCTATTCTCTAGTATGAGATTTTCAGGCATCTATTCTCTAGTATGAGATTTTCAGGCATCTGTTCTCTAGTATGAGATTTTCAGGCATCTATTCTCTAGCATGAGATTTTCAGGCATCTATTCTCTAGTATGAGACTTTTAGGCATCTATTCTCTAGTATGAGATCTTCAGGCATCTATTCTCTAGTATGAGATCTTCAGGCATCTATTCTCTGGTGTGAGATTTTTAGGCATCTATTCTCTGGTGTGAGATTTTCAGGCATCTGTTCTCTAGTATGAGATTTTCAGGCATCTATTCTCTAGTATGAGACTTTTAGGCATCTATTCTATAGTATGAGATCTTCAGGCATCTATTCTCTGGTGTGAGATTTTTAGGCATCTATTCTCTGGTGTGAGATTTTTAGGCATATATTCTCTACTATGAGATTTTCAGGCATCTATTCTCTGGTGTGAGATTTTTAGGCATCTATTCTCTAGTATGAGATCTTCAGGCATCTATTCTCTGGTGTGAGATTTTTAGGCATCTATTCTCTAGTTTGAGATCTTCAGGCATCTATTCTCTAGTATGAGATTTTCAGGCATCTATTCTCTAGTATGAGATCTTCAGGCATCTATTCTCTAGTATGAGATTTTCAGGCATCTATTCTCTAGTATGAGATTTTCAGGCATCTATTCTCTAGTATGAGATTTTCAGGCATCTATTCTCTAGTATGAGACTTTTGGGCATCTATTCTCTAGTACGAGATTATTAGGCATCTATTCTCTAGTATGAGATCTTCAGGCATCTATTCTCTGGTGTGAGATTTTTAGGCATCTATTCTCTAGTATGAGATCTTCAGGCATCTATTCTCTAGTATGAGATCTTCAGGCATCTATTCTCTGGTGTGAGATTTTTAGGCATCTATTCTCTCGTATGAGATCTTCAGGCATCTATTCTCTGGTGTGAGATTTTTAGGCATCTATTCTCTCGTATGAGATCTTCAGGCATCTATTCTCTGGTGTGAGATTTTTAGGCATCTATTCTCTGGTGTGAGATTTTCAGGCATCTGTTCTCTAGTATGAGACTTTTGGGCATCTATTCTCTAGTACGAGATTATTAGGCATCTATTCTCTAGTATGAGATCTTCAGGCATCTATTCTCTGGTGTGAGATTTTTAGGCATCTATTCTCTAGTATGAGATTTTTAGGCATCTATTCTCTGGTGTGAGATTTTTAGGCATCTATTCTCTAGTATGAGATCTTCAGGCATCTATTCTCTGGTGTGAGATTTTTAGGCATCTATTCTCTAGTATGAGATCTTCAGGCATCTATTCTCTGGTGTGAGATTTTCAGGCATCTATTCTCTAGTATGAGATTTTCAGGCATCTATTCTCTAGTATGAGATTTTCAGGCATCTATTCTCTAGTATGAGATTTTCAGGCATCTGTTCTCTAGTATGAGATTTTCAGGCATCTATTCTCTAGCATGAGATTTTCAGGCATCTATTCTCTAGTATGAGACTTTTAGGCATCTATTCTATAGTATGAGATCTTCAGGCATCTATTCTCTGGTGTGAGATTTTTAGGCATCTATTCTCTGGTGTGAGATTTTTAGGCATCTATTCTCTAGTATGAGATTTTCAGGCATCTATTCTCTGGTGTGAGATTTTTAGGCATCTATTCTCTAGTATGAGATCTTCAGGCATCTATTCTCTGGTGTGAGATTTTTAGGCATCTTTTCTCTAGTTTGAGATCTTCAGGCATCTATTCTCTAGTATGAGATTTTAAGGCATCTATTCTCTAGTATGAGATCTTCAGGCATCTATTCTCTAGTATGAGATTTTCAGGCATCTATTCTCTAGTATGAGATTTTCAGGCATCTATTCTCTAGTATGAGATTTTCAGGCATCTATTCTCTAGTAGGAGACTTTTGGGCATCTATTCTCTAGTACGAGATTATTAGGCATCTATTCTCTAGTATGAGATCTTCAGGCATCTATTCTCTGGTGTGAGATTTTTAGGCATCTATTCTCTAGTATGAGATCTTCAGGCATCTATTCTCTAGTATGAGATCTTCAGGCATCTATTCTCTGGTGTGAGATTTTTAGGCATCTATTCTCTCGTATGAGATCTTCAGGCATCTATTCTCTGGTGTGAGATTTTTAGGCATCTATTCTCTAGTATGAGATCTTCAGGCATCTGTTCTCATGTATGAGATTTTCAGGCATCTATTCTCTAGTATGAGATCTTCAGGCATCTATTCTCTAGTATGAGATCTTCAGGCATCTATTCTCTAGTATGAGATTATTAGGCATCTATTCTCTGGTGTGACATTTTTAGGCATCTGTTCTCATGTATGAGATTTTCAGGCATCTATTCTCTAGTATGAGATTATTAGGCATCTATTCTCTCGTATGAGATCTTCAGGCATCTATTCTCTAGTACGAGATTATTAGGCATCTATTCTCTAGTACGAGATTATTAGGCATCTATTCTCTAGTACGAGATTATTAGGCATCTATTCTCTAGTACGAGATTATTAGGCATCTGTTCTCTAGTACGAGATTATTAGGCATCTATTCTCTAGTACGAGATTATTAGGCATCTGTTCTTATGTATGAGATTTTCAGGCATCTATTCTCTCGTATGAGATTTTCAGGCATCTATTCTCTCGTATGAGATTATCAAACAGCCAGTCTAGTTGCTGAATATCTCACCGCTCTCATCCGTGCTGTCCACCCCAGGAGTTCCATCTCAACCCCGCCCTGAGCTCGCCAGAGTTCGTTGCCGAATTTTCTAGACGCTATGCGGCAGCCGCCGATAGTTTCTCGGATCCGAGCGGCGTCTTTGATCTGTTCTCCAAACCGTTTCGTTGCGTCCGTCTTCGTCAGCTCCTTGCCAGCGAGCCGGCTCTGGCCGCCGTGGCCTCGGCCGCTGAACGCCTGGCCTACACGCGACGCAGCAGCGACCTGCACCAGCTGGCTCAGTCTGCCGACCTGGCCGAGCCTGCCACCAGGGCGCCGAAGTTGCTGCAACAATTTCGCCAATTCCTGCTTGAAACAGTTCGACCCTGGCTTCAGCGGCTGACCGGATTGGAGCTGAGCGACTCCGAACTGGACGTCACGTGCTCCCGGTACGCCCGCGGCGACTGCCTGTTGTGCCACGACGATCGCATGCTGGGCCGGCGGATCGCCTTCGTCTGGTACCTCGTCGACGCTGATTGGTCGGCTAAAGACGGCGGAGCTCTGGAACTGCTGGGCTCGAAATCCGGAAGCGGCGGGCTGCCTGAACTGGTTGAAGCGTCTCTGCTGCCACAGCGAGATTCTTTCGTGTTCTTCGAGGTGTCGCGGGACTCCTATCATCAGGTGGCCGAGGTAACCAGCGTTGACAAGGTGAGGGGCGCGGGTTTTAGTGAGTCATTTTATTTTTGTCTTTTTGTGATTAAAAATGCTCCTATGAGTCATTTAATTATCTTAACTCCATTTTGATGAGTCACTTCTAGATCTAGTGACCGTTTTGATGAGTCACTTCTAGATCTAGTGACCGTTTTGATGAGTCATTTCTAGATCCAGTTAGCATTTTGATGAGTCATCTCTAGATCTAGTGACCGTTTTAATGAGTCATCTCTAGATCTAGTGACCGTTTTGATGAGTCATTTCTAGATCTAGTGACCGTTTTAATGAGTCATCTCTAGATCTAGTGACCGTTTTGATGAGTCATTTCTAGATCTAGTGACCGTTTTGATGAGTCATTTCTAGATCTAGTGACCGTTTTGATGAGTCATTTCTAGATCTAGTGACCGTTTTGATGAGTCATTTCTAGATCTAGTGACCGTTTTGATGAGTCATTTTTAGATCCAGTTACCATTTTGATGAGTCATTTCTAGATCCAGTTACCATTTTGATGAGTCATTTCTAGATCTAGTGACCGTTTTGATGAGTCACTTCTAGATCTAGTGACCGTTTTGATGAGTCACTTCTAGATCTAGTGACCATTTTGATGAGTCACTTCTAGATCTAGTGACCGTTTTGATGAGTCACTTCTAGATCTAGTGACCGTTTTGATGAGTCACTTCTAGATCCAGTTAGCATTTTGATGAGTTATTTCTAGATCCAGTTAGCATTTTGATGAGTCATTTCTAGATCCAGTTAGCATTTTGATGAGTTATTTCTAGATCTAGTGACCGTTTTAATGAGTCATCTCTAGATCTAGTGACCGTTTTGATGAGTCATTTCTAGATCTAGTGACCGTTTTGATGAGTCACTTCTAGATCTAGTGACCGTTTTGATGAGTCATTTCTAGATCTAGTGACCGTTTTGATGAGTCATTTCTAGATCTAGTGACCGTTTTGATGAGTCATTTCTAGATCTAGTGACCGTTTTGATGAGTCATTTCTAGATCCAGTTAGCATTTTGATGAGTTATTTCTAGATCTAGTGACCGTTTTAATGAGTCATTTCTAGATCTAGTGACCGTTTTGATGAGTCATTTCTAGATCTAGTGACCGTTTTGATGAGTCACTTCTAGATCTAGTGACCGTTTTGATGAGTCATTTCTAGATCTAGTGACCGTTTTGATGAGTCATTTCTAGATCTAGTGACCGTTTTGATGAGTCATTTCTAGATCCAGTTAGCATTTTGATGAGTTATTTTTAGATCTAGTGACCGTTTTAATGAGTCATCTCTAGATCTAGTGACCGTTTTGATGAGTCATTTCTAGATCTAGTGACCGTTTTGATGAGTCACTTCTAGATCTAGTGACCGTTTTGATGAGTCATTTCTAGATCTAGTGACCGTTTTGATGAGTCATTTCTAGATCTAGTGACCGTTTTGATGAGTCATTTCTAGATCTAGTGACCGTTTTGATGAGTCATTTTTAGATCCAGTTACCATTTTGATGAGTCATTTTTAGATCCAGTTACCATTTTGATGAGTCATTTCTAGATCCAGTTACCATTTTGATGAGTCATTTCTAGATCTAGTGACCGTTTTGATGAGTCACTTCTAGATCTAGTGACCGTTTTGATGAGTCACTTCTAGATCTAGTGACCATTTTGATGAGTCACTTCTAGATCTAGTGACCGTTTTGATGAGTCACTTCTAGATCTAGTGACCGTTTTGATGAGTCACTTCTAGATCTAGTGACCGTTTTGATGAGTCATCTCTAGATCTAGTGACCGTTTTGATGAGTCATTTCTAGATTCAGTTAGCATTTTGATGAGTTATTTCTAGATCTAGTGACCGTTTTAATGAGTCATCTCTAGATCTAGTGACCGTTTTGATGAGTCATTTCTAGATCTAGTGACCGTTTTGATGAGTCACTTCTAGATCTAGTGACCGTTTTGATGAGTCATTTCTAGATCTAGTGACCGTTTTGATGAGTCATTTCTAGATCTAGTGACCGTTTTGATGAGTCATTTCTAGATCTAGTGACCGTTTTGATGAGTCATTTTTAGATCCAGTTACCATTTTGATGAGTCATTTCTAGATCCAGTTACCATTTTGATGAGTCATTTCTAGATCTAGTGACCGTTTTGATGAGTCATTTCTAGATCTAGTGACCGTTTTGATGAGTCACTTCTAGATCTAGTGACCGTTTTGATGAGTCATTTCTAGATCTAGTGACCGTTTTGATGAGTCATTTCTAGATCTAGTGACCGTTTTGATGAGTCATTTCTAGATCTAGTGACCGTTTTGATGAGTCATTTTTAGATCCAGTTACCATTTTGATGAGTCATTTCTAGATCCAGTTACCATTTTGATGAGTCATTTCTAGATCTAGTGACCGTTTTGATGAGTCATTTCTAGATCTAGTTACCAGTTTGATGAGTCATGTGATGACCTAATGATAATTTTTATTTGTCATTTCATTGTTCAATGACTGTTGGTTGACGTTGCTATGCATTAGTACATTTCGATATGACTTTTGCCATCGCAGCTAAAATTTGGATTTATTTTTAACTGTCAAATCCCAGGTCCGTCTGTCCGTCCACGGCTGGTTCCGCTTCCCCTCTGGGGACCCGGCCGCCGCTGCTCTTGTAGCTGACAACGAGGTCAACGAAGCCGCCTCCTCCGCGGCGGCGCTCCAGTTGATGCGGCTGGAGGCGCCGCTGTCCGTAGACGAGGACATTGTGTACAAGTGGGTCAACGTTGCCTACCTGGCGCCGGACACACAGGCTGAGATTCGCAGCAGTTTCGGCGATGAGTCGCAAATTCGATTGGACAATTTCTTCAACGACTCCTTGGTAGGCGAACTGCTAGACCAGCTGGCCGAGGCTAGCTGGACTCGGGTCGGCCCGCTCATCAGACGCAACTATGACGTCATTGATGACGTAATTAGTCAACGGGCGCCCCTGATTGTCGAATTGGATCGGCTGTTTCGTTCCGAGGCAATGCTGGTCATCCTGAGCGACCTGACCGGCCTGGCTTTGCACTATGCCAGCTCGGCAGCCGCCCAGCCTGGCGACAACGAGGAAGAATTTGTGAACAAAGACTCTAGCGGGAGTGAGGAAGTTTTAAACAAAGACCTAAAAAAATTTGACGAAGACTGTAGTCAAGAGGACAAATTAATAAACAAAGACCATAACAGTGGTAACAAAGTTGTGGACAAAGACCTTAACAAGCCTAACAAAGTGGCGGACAAAGACTGCAGAGATGTTGGCGAAAATTCCAGCGAGGCCGACGCTAGTTGCCCAGCAAAGCGACGCCGAATCGATGCCGACGGCCCAATCGGCGTCTGCCAGGGCGAATTTCGACGCTGGCGTCGGGGCTGCTACACTCTGATCCGCGACAGCGACTTCAGCCAGGACGGCGGCTTCCTGTTGGACGCCGTCTGGCACTGCGGCTGCACCGGCTGGCGCGAGACAATGGGCGGCGAGACGCATTTCACGTCGGCCGGCGACGGCGAACCCTTGGTGACGGTGACGCCGGAAGACAACTGTCTGAACCTGGTGTACCGCGAGGCAGACACTGTGCCGTTTGTCAAGTACCTGAACGCTGATTCGGCACAGTTGAACTCGGCCGGACAGTTTTTTGATTATCGGGCTTTGTACAGGGAGGCGGAGTCGGGTGGCAAGTAGGAGTTAGGCGCGGCGGCACATTCTTGTTGCTTAGTAGCTAGAGTGGTTTGACGATTCTGTAGATTGGTTTGATCATTCTGTAGATTGGTTAGACCATTCTGTAGATTGGTTTGATCATTCTGTAGATTGGTTAGACCATTCTGTAAGTTGGTTATACCATTCTGTATATTGTTCTGACATTGTGTAGATTGGTTTGACCACTCTGTAGATTGGTTTGATCATTTTGTAAATTGCTTAAAAAATTCTGTAGATTGGTTTGACCATTCTGTAGATTGGTTAGACCATTCTGTAGATTGTTTTGACCATTCTGTAGATTGGTTTGATCATCCTGTAGATTAGTTTGATCATTGTGTAGATTGGTTAGACCATTCTGTAGATTGGTTAAACAATTCTGTAGATTGGCTTGATCATTGTGTAGATTGGTTAGACCATTCTGTAGATTAGATTGACTATTCTGTGGACTAATCAATCTATAAATTTTTCTGACCATTCCATGTGGATTAGTTTGACCATTTTATGTAGAATGGATTGACTAATTTATTGATCGATTAGACCATTCTACCCAATGATTTGTACACTAGATTGCTTCATCAAATCTTTGGGTTGGGTTGACCATTCTGTAGTACACTTTAATGAATGCAAAAAGTAATTTTGTGAAGTAGCGAGATTCACGTCATTACGCCATTACGTCACTCATTTTAAGTATTATGTTGCTAGAACCCGCCAAATTTGGTAGCTAACATTTTTATAGTACTAATAAAAGCTTTCAGTTTGCATTTTAGCCAATTGAAAAAAATTGGTTCTGAAAATCAATAATTTTAATTGAATTTTAATTGATCACTGAATGCACATCCATTGTTAAGATGTTTTCAAACGTATTTCCGCAGCTGTTGCATTTTTGGTGCCGTCCTAGTGACAAAAATACACTGGCTATATAAGTTGTGCGACCGCCTTCCCCTATGACTGCTCCCTGGCGTCTGAGGGTGATGATGACTTGGTGAATTTGAATTTTAATTAAAGGAAGTCTGTCTGCGCTTTTGAATCTTATTTCTTTGTCCGAGTCAGTTAGCAGGTGTACTATTAGAGTAAAAGTGAAAATCACGCGCATTAATTAGCGTTGTCCTTGACGATTAATTCTGGAGTGGCTTTCCTTTTCCTTTTAATTTCCCCTTGGCATGAAACCTGTAACGTGGATAATCTGCTTGGAAAAATTAATTTTTTATTGTTTCAAGTCTCATAGTCGATCGGATCAATTTTCGTCGCCAACTTTAACATTTCTGTGTACTGAAAGGTACATGGAATGGCCAAGACAAAATTGTTGCTTATATAAAGAAATATGTGGCACACAGCTTGCTAATTGTTGGTTTCCTAATCGCTTTATGTTCAGTCTTCTCTCAGACCTTTCGTATCAGCCTCCCAGATACTCAGGTTGATGTTGGAACGCCAGCCTCCCAGATCCTCAGGTTGATGTTGGGCCACCAGCCTCCCAGATCCTCAGGTTGATGTTGGGCCACCAGCCTCCCAGATCCTCAGGTTGATGTTGGGCCACCAGCCTCCCAGATCCTCAGGTTGATGTTGGGCCACCAGCCTCCCAGATCCTCAGGTTGATGTTGGTCGCCAGCCTCCCAGATCCTCAGGCTGTTGGTTGGGCCACCAGCCTCCCAGATCCTCAGGCTGTTGGTTGGGCCACCAGCCTCCCAGATCCTCAGGCTGTTGGTTGGGCCACCAGCCTCCCAGATCCTCAGGTTGATGTTGGGCCGTCAGCCTCCCAGATTTCTCAGGTTAGGCAAGCAATTGACCTTTCTAATCTATGTATTTGAATGCCAAGTTTCTCAAATAGTAACTAGCGTAGAATCTCATTGAAGCAATTGTAAATTAAACTTAATACTCGATTTGCCTCATTTCTGTTTGACCCAAATTTAACGTCACAGCCACGCACACAGAGCGATTATTTCTGCTTTGGTTGATAAAGTATTGCCTTTGTTTTTAATAGTCTGGTTCAATTATAGAGATTGCTTTTTTATAACGTAGCATTTCCAGTACTGTGGGCTCTTTTAAAATTGAAATTTTCTGCCTCAAAATTGACTCGTTCCCATGCAGACATGGTAAATAAAACAGGGTAGCGATTAAATTTTTGCTTGATGGGCTTCTCTAAATTTTTCTAACCTTTCAGTTGCGAAATTAAGTGTTAATATTTGTTCGGATTTGGTCAGCGTGACTGTGCGGTCTACATTTAGTTGAGTCCCTAACCCTGGGCTATTGATCTGTAGGGAAATGACTACAAAATCTAAAACCAGCTCCAGGAGACAATTTGTGTCCTTAAGCAAGGCACTTCTTAATCCCGCATTGCTTCAGTCCACCCAGCTGAGATCGGGTACCAGTTTGAGCTGGGAAAATTTATTGTGGGTGTTGCGGCCCCTCCAGCCCGTCAGGACTGAGCAGCTGTACACAGCTTCCGGATGCGCCGCGCAGCTAGCTGCGGCTGTGCCTTTGACTGTCCATCTGCTCGGGTGTCTAAATATTTTTTTGGTTCTAGAATAATTTCACCACATCTTCCCTCAGCCTAAAAACAAGTAGAAGCGAACGCAAGCGGAAGCTCGATGACGCATTGTCGCGCACTCATCCACCTTCGTTCAGTTTTCGGAAGTACACGAAATTGTGTCCACTGTGTTTCGCTTCGCTGGTGACCGGAGCTATTTTCCAGGAATTCTATTTCAATGAATTGCACTATTGCCTAACAGATATTTGCCCGACCATCAACTCAAACAGATATCTACCTGGCTCCCTCACTTTCTGCTTCCGTTTTTCTGCGATCCCAGCTTTCTCATTTTGGAAGAATTCGTCGAAAAGGAAAATATTCCCCATCCTGATCCCGGGATCGCACATGCTAGCCAGCAAAGCGGGGGGAAGCCTTTCACGACTAGCTAGGGTTGCTGGCGTCCTTGCGAGAGCCCTGCGGTATGTGGCATGACGGATTCCCTGTCTAATGATAATTGGGCTTGGGGCCAGTCTAAAAAGTGCCAGACACTGCTCCGCAATGCCATATTCTGCTCGCAATTCTTTTATGCTTCACTTCGTCGGCTTCCTTCCGTGTCTCTCCTGCGCTGCTGAGCGCTGAGCTGAGCAGAGAGGAGCCGCTTTCAATTTTTTTTTCAAAGAGAGCGTGCTTGGATAACGGATTTAACTCTGATTTCATGGCCAAATATTTTTTTTCAGGGTGAAACTTTGCTCATTATTTGTTAATGTGAAAAATTTTACTGAGTGGCACGAATGTACATTGATAAAAACAGCACGCCTAACCAATCCATTCCCTCACCTCGACTTCCTTCTTATCTATAGTACTTACGAATGTACATTGATAAAAACAGCACGCCTAACCAATCCATTCCCTCACCTCGACTTCCTTCTTATCTATAGTACTTACGGATGTACATTGATAAAAACAGCACGCCTAACCAATCCATTCCCTCACCTCGACTTCCTTCTTATCTATAGTACTTACGAATGTACATTGATAAAAACAGCACGCCTAACCAATCCATTCCCTCACCTCGACTTCCTTCTTATCTATAGTACTTACGGATGTACATTGATAAAAACAGCACGCCTAACCAATCCATTCCCTCACCTCGACTTCCTTCTTATCTATAGTACTTACGGATGTACATTGATAAAAACAGCACGCCTAACCAATCCATTCCCTCACCTCGACTTCCTTCTTATCTATAGTACTTACGGATGTACATTGATAAAAACAGCACGCCTAACCAATCCATTCCCTCACCTCGACTTCCTTCTTATCTATAGTACTTACGAATGTAAATTGATAAAAACAGCACGCCTAACCAATCCATTCCCTCACCTCGACTTCTTATCTAAAGGACATATGGATGTACATTGATAAAACAGCACGACTAACCAATCCATTCCCTCACCCCGACACCTTATCTACAGAGCGCACGAATGTACATTGATGAAAACCAGCACGCCTAACCAATCCATTCCCTCACCCCAACTTCTTATCTAAAAGGACATATGGATGTACATTGATAAAAACAGCACGCCTAACCAATCCACTCCCTCACCCCGACTTCTTATCTAAAGGACATATGAATGTACATTGATAAAAACAGCACGCCTAACCAATCCATTCCCTCACCCCGACTTCTTATCTAAAGGACATATGGATGTACATTGATAAAAACAGCACTCCTAACCAATCCACTCCCTCACCCCGACTTCTTATCTAAAGGACATATGGATGTACATTGATAAAAACAGCACGCCTAACCAATCCATTCCCTCACCCCGACACCTTATCTACAGAGCGCACGAATGTACATTGATAAAACCAGCACGCCTAACCAATCCATTCCCTCACCCCGACTTCTTATCTAAAGGACATATGGATGTACATTGATAAAACCAGCACGCCTAACCAATCCATTCCCTCACCCCGACTTCTTATCTAAAGGACATATGGATGTACATTGATAAAACCAGCACGCCTAACCAATCCATTCCCTCACCCCGACTTTCTTCCTATCTATAGGACATATGAATGTACATTGATACTCGTAAAAACAGCGCATCACAGCACAGCACAGCAAAACAGCCACCGTATATATAGTGCTTAAAATCGCGTCAAACACGCATTAAACTCTGTTTAAGTACTTTATGTCACGTCCGAATTATTTGTGAATTATAGCGCGCCAGACATTTACGCTCGTACGCTCGTATCACGCAAGCCTGATCGACTGGAAAAAAAGCAGACTAAGACACGAACTAAGCTCTTTTTTGAGGCAGCAACTCCAATTGTCTTGCACTGCTCCATCGCCTCTATTGCGACTATAGCTCACTTAAGTCCATGACTCCATCACTGCCCAGCTCTTTGTAAACAGCAGGTGATAGCAGAAAACCTGATCCCGAATCCTGGCGAAGCTGTCAAAACTGTCGCATTACCCTCCCCAGTGGATCAATTGGCGGGGGGTGAAAGGCCGTCTAGAAAGTGACAAGTGAAAATAAAACTATCCTGCGCCTCTACTCATTCACGTTGGAGCCTCAGATTTTGGCTTCATTTAAAATAAACACAGGCAGACAGGCTCTTTAGAGAAAGGGATTGTCCATAATTATCAGATTAAGCCATTCAGGCGTACAGGCAGATAAATCATATTCTGTCAGCTTGCTCAGCTCAGAGCTAAGTCTTGCATGCTGCAACTTCCGCTTTTTTTCTTGAAATGACCATGCGATAGAACGTTTATTACTAATCTTCTTTATTTCCTCAGCGCAAAAAATTGCACGACTACAAAAAAACTACATCTGAAAGCTTAGGAAAAGTATCGCGCAAGCTCGTTGATGGAATCTTTTATTTGTATCCGTTTCTGCCGACACTGTCTGCCTATAGAATTCCCATTAATATTCCCATTCCGCTGTGATCTCCAAGTGTGACTTTAATGCTCTCATATAAAGGCACGCTTGGCGTAGTGCAAAGCTGATTATATCAAAATACAAGCTGGCTGCATGGCGCTGCCTTTCACAATTCCATGCATATTTGAGAATATTCTTCTTTATAATATGGCGTGGAAAATCAACAAGTATTTATTTCGTCTTTTGTCATCAGTTCCGCTTCCATCCGAGCGGACATAGCAATAGTTCAAAAAAGATAAGCCCCTTAGCAGCGTTCCAAATCTCTAATTAATTATTTTTTTAATCACGCACGGATGTGTTTGGATTAATTTTCACCAACCAAAACTAATACTTCCCTTTTTTCTTCGGTAAATGCCTTTTTCGAATGAAAGAAAGTGAAGTACCAAATCGTAAAAGTGATTATTTTGGCAGTGTTGGGCACAGGTTCGATGCTCCGATAGTATTTTAGTAATTTTTCACTGATTTGCGCTATCTATACTGTGAAAATAATAAAAAACCGAAGTTAATTTTCCGGCTTTAATGCCAATAGGTTGCGTTATTTACGAAGTTTGTTAATTTGCATGTAAAATGGCGGGAATTCCCGTATATATTTAATTGAGTGAATGGAGTAACATCATTCTTTCATTTCATTCTATTGCATTTCAATTCAATACATTCGAATCATTATTTCTTTGTAATTCTAGGTCGTAGTTCTATGCTTCTGTTTTTTACTTGTATTATTAATTTATCATTAAAATTTTAGACAAGTCAAGTAAGCCATACGGTTCAAAGCATCGGATGCCCAACACTGAATTTAGGGAATGTAGAATTTGGTGATTGTGACATCCCTCACCGTGCTGTGCAGAGGCGAGCACTGAAAAACTGGTTCCATGCCACTCTTTCTAAAATTAGCCATGAAAAAATAGTAACTGTAACGCATTTACGGACTGCATTGGGGGTCTTATGTACACAAAAGATCATTAGCTTTTATGAAACATGGGTTCTCAAAGACTCAAACACAGTGCGATATATATCAACTGTATTGTCAGACTATTATTTCACTATGAAGGGCGGGACGTGCCTAAAACTTGACTCGCGAAAATCACCGCTCACTGTTCATTGGCTGCTATTTTTAGCTACTCCTCATGACTAAATGTACACTTCTACTGGTAGATTTTCCGAAGAAAGAACGCTAGGTTGGCTAAGAGGGGTAGGAAAAACTCGGAGGGACGGCTGACATTGGGCTGGTATAGGGGTCTGATTGGGTTGAAAAACCTGCAGCCAATCAGCATTAAGCGATGATTTTGTGAGCAAAAGATCGGCAAGTATCAGCCTAGCAATCCAGTTGCTATATATCGTACTTGACTGAAACAAAGTTTCTTAAAGATACTTATGCTGCTTTTGCAAATAGCCTGTTATTCACCCGCCAATGAAAGTACTAAATATATTTAAGTGTGACCTTTTTGTAGGGATGTCAGGTGACTAGATCAAGCACGATTTTTTACTCTTTCTTTCTAATTAGTTAAATAACAGCCGGATGAACACAATATTGTCAATTCCAACTTTCTCGGAAATTTGACTTGCTGTTTCAATTTCAAGTGTCAAAAATCACCGTCGCAGTAAAACAAATATTTCATCTTCATCCTAAATTATAAGAGTTGGCCTGTATTGAAATCTCCTAAGCTGATGATTTATGGAGGGTAGGGGGGGGCACTTGGCAGCAGGAAATTCGACAAGGCAAGATTGTCCTGTCGAGTCTGCCGCCATCGATATCCAGGGATTCGGAATTTTGCCTCCTTGTTTTCAGTCTTCGAGACTTGCTAAGAAATAATATTATAAATCGAGCTGGCTGTAAGCGCCTCACGTGGGTGGCACTTTTATTATCCCCTCCTCCCACCCATCATTTTTTTCTGTCGCATTTTGAAACGGATGAAAATTAAATTATAAAAGCAGGCCCGAGTGATAGCAGCTTCACAGGTTGGTTGAGCTTTTCAGCTTCAACTGCTTTATACATTGTTGCTATTTCAAGCGCCTATTTGAAATTTAAGCTGCAAAAATTCTCTTTTTGCGTTGAAAAAGTGCGCACTGCAGTGCCATTGAAGGTTCACTATTCTGCTCTTTTAAATTGACGAGTTTATGTAGCTATTCAGCTTTCGATCCCATATTTTCAAAGAGAATCATCAGCGAGAATTAGTCTCTGTTCGAGAATCATCAGCGAGAATTAGTCTCTGTTCGAGAATCATCAGCGATAATTAGTCTCTGTTCGAGAATCATCAGCGATAATTAGTCTCTGTTCGAGAATCATCAGTGAGAAAAGTCTCTGTTCGAGAATCATCAGCGAGAAAAGTCTCTGTTCGAGAATCATCAGCTATAATATTTCCTTGATAGTCTAACTTGCTACTTTTTTTAAATAATTCAATGTGAAACTTTCGACTGTATTTCCCAGACATACTGATGCACTGCGCGCTCCCAACTTTGTGGAGTTCGCAATAATGGCGTGGCGGGTTCGAATGTAGGAGAGATTCGTGCTCTCGTTGCCTTCCTCTGTCCCTCTCTCTCCCAGCCTCTCAGCTGCAATTTCTGTCCGACCAGTTCGCTAAGTAGAGGGCATGTCAGAAATCGCCCCCCCTCGCCCCTTTGTATATTAATAGATGAAGCCATAAAATGAATAGACAAGTGCAGCTCAATAGCTGATCACGTGTTTGCCTTATCACACGTTTCACTCTCAAGCCATCTCATTAAGAGCAAATAAAATCTGACAGGGACGTCGAGCTGGCTCTCCAAAGGTAGCCAAATTAGCTAAAAAGAGACATCTAGTACCTTTTTCTTAGAAATAAGTTATAGACGAGTGCTCCAGATTTAGAGTCGAATAAAAGTTAGTTTATTTAGGATTACTAGCTTTGATTGGGAATATGCTCCCCCTATTAACAATAGCGGTCTGGAAGCCACACAGTTCGTCACAGAATAATTTGCCCAATAAAGCTTGAAGAAAGAAACAGGCACCGCTCTCATTGGCTGCAGCCGCTGCAAAGCCGGGGATTAATGCGGATACTCGCCCCCTCCCCCCCGATCTCAAAGTCCAGCTGCAACAGGATCCCTCCATAGCAACTCCATAGCAACTCCATAGCAACTCCATAGCAAGTCTCGCACCAAAAGTCTGCCGAATGTCGACAACCACGGAGCCGCCCAGTCCGGCGCTGAACAGCTCCACGCCGATGATGTGCAGCCCGACGTACAACGGGGTGGTGCCGATTCTGGCCACCGACTTGGGCATCAACGCCGCCGCGTTCTGCACCAACCTTCTGGCTGTGCTCATCCTTCGAGCTAATCGAGACCAATCAAGGATGCGAATTATGTTGTACTTTCTCTCCGTGGTCGAGTGCTGTCAACAGGCTGTGTCAGCGCTGTACACCATCGCCACCCTGACTGTGCGCGCCATCATCTGCTTCACCGATCAGGCCGACCAAGCCGATGGTCTGAAGAGTCCGCCGAAACTGCTAGAAGTGTTTAGCGACGCGAGAATTGTTGCCATCTTTGGTGAGACGGGTGTGAGATTGGGATGGAGATGCTGGATGGGATTCGGGCTGCGAAACTGAAACTGGAAGAGTTGGTTGTGCTTGAATGCGAGGAGGGGGTGTCAGGGAGGGCTGGGTATGGGTAGGGGGTGTCAGGGAGGGCTGGGTGTGGGTAGTTGAGTGTCAGGGAGGGCTGGGTGAGGGTAGGTGAGTGTCAGGGAGGGCTGGGTGTGGGTAGGTGAGTGTCAGGGAGGGCTGGGTGAGGGTAGGGGAGTGTCAGGGAGGGCTGGGTGAGGGTAGGGGAGTGTCAGGGAGGGCTGGGTGAGGGTAGGGGAGTGTCAGGGAGGGCTGGGTGAGGGTAGGGGAGTGTCAGGGAGGGCTGGGTGAGGGTAGGGGAGTGTCAGGGAGGGCTGGGTGAGGGTAGGGGAGTGTCAGGGAGGGCTGGGTGTGTGTTGGGGGTGTCAGGGAGGGAGTAGGAACTAATAACTAATGGCAATTTAGTGTTAACACCTAAGTATTAATGCATTTTAGGCGACATTTAGAAAAAGTGTGCTGGAGTGACATTCTAGCTAGACAGATTATCCGGTTATCAACAATGCTTAGTTAAACATGGGATAGCTTCCCACAAACCACTCTCTTACCTGAAAGTTATCACGCTAAAAGAATTGGGTTAGAGTTGCGATCATTAGCTCCATAGTATCCTCTGTGTGTGTGTGTGTGTGTGTGTGTGTGTGTGTGTGTGTGTGTGGAATATTGTCCTGCCGAGTAAATAGAGTTTACCAGACACCCTGTGATAGAAATAAATTCATAGTGGCATAACAAATAGTATTGAATACGTGTAAGTCTCACGGCTTTGTTATATCCTTTGCAAAGTGCAAGCTCAGCTGGAGTTAGGGAGTCGGCCATGGAAAATTCCCACATATTAATCCGTAAGATTGATCTCATATTCTCTATCTCTGTCTCTGCGCCATTCAATTAGTTTTCCCAAAACAGGCCGAGAAGAAATTGTTAATGCATCCCGCCCTTCGCTTGCCCACATTTGCATTCGGTATGCGTGGGCCGCAAGTCAGACAGTGCCAAGTAATCACTCAAACACAATTGCAGTCCGAGCAGACTGGCTGTCAGCTTTTCCCCCTCTTTGAGCATATTTTGTTTTTGAACTAGGCTAAAGGCTGGATTTCTCACCTTTCTCGGCCTGGCAACTACTAATATTTGACAGAAAACATGCGAATTAGGGAAATTAGGAGGAAAAGTTGAAGGGCTCAGCGGGAACTAGTGAGTTTGCTTTATCTTTAGCGAAGCAAATGCTGGGACTGATGAAGGACAGAAAATGGGAATGAAACACAGTTGGATGGTAGACAAGGCGACTCAGATTGAGGGTAGATGCTGAAGATAACCTGCAGGTCAGAGGAGCAGTTGCATGAGTCTAAAAAGCTAATCTATAGAAACAGACGAAAAACTTTTCTTTGTGTCGACTGTGCGTTTATTGTGTCAGCTTCCTTGAGCCAAGCTGAACTTTTATTTGATAAAGAGCTTTTTTAATGCAGCCGCAGCTTTCACTTTCTGCGAATTTTCCTTGAAGACTCCGACCAAGGATTTCTTCATCGTTTGATTGGGAGGGAATTTTTCCTTTCATGCAGCCTGTAGCAAATAAAGTTCTTTTTTTGTCCACCTGACGGCAAACCGCTGCATAGCCCTGGCTGACCTTGAGTCTAATAGCCTAAGCATGTAGGCTTTGCAAACAGAGTCCTAAAACGCACACAAATTGCTGCTTTTATTTTAAGCCCAAGGGAAAATCTATTCTTTGCCTCAGTTTTCCTCGACGAAGCTTTGAGTTCTTAAAAATATGAGTTTTCCTTCGCATCCTTCTGCGCTACTACGAGCCGTAAGTAGTAGCTGCTAAACTCCCGGGGTAGAAGTATAATTAACCTTACATCACCCAAATGACTGCTGATTACACCTCACACCTAGCCCACTAACTCTTCTTAAAAACAAGAGACTGACTAATTAAAAACTCACACCTAGCCCACCAACTCTTTCTCAAACAAGGGACTGACTAATTAAAAACTCACACCTAGCCCACCAACTCTTTCTCAAACAAGGGGCTGACTAATTAAAAACTCACACCTAGCCCATCAACTCTTTCTCAAACAAGGGGCTGACTAATTAAAAACTCACACCTAGCCCACCAACTATTTTTTAAACAAGGGACTGACTAATTAAAATCTCACACCTAGCCCACCAACTCTTTCTCAAACAACCCTTTCTCATATCCAAGCCCACCACCTCTTTCTTGCTAAAGTACTGTCTAATAAAAATACAAACCCGAGCGTACAACATCATTTTGCCAGATATAACTGGCCAATAAGAAAGCCTGGAATGGCAACACAAAATCATACCCAGAATGTCTGGCCAATCAAAAAACTATTATCAAGCCCAGCCAGTAAATCTTAGTCTTCAAAAGGGCAACTAAATTTAAGGGCCCATCAATCAAAACCTTTCCGCCATATTCCTCTATGACGTCATTTTGACGTGATGAGGGCTCATAAAAATTGTACACAAAAATTAATAGATGCGCGCCATAACATCAAATCCACTTTCAGTGCGGAATTTCTGGGTGGCCCTGATCGCCATCACCAGATGGGACGCCGTCGCCAAGCCGCTGCGGCCCAGATTCAATGCCTACGGTCGGAACGCTTTCCTGGGAATTCTGTCCGTGATCTTGGCCTTTGCCAGCCTATTAATAGTGCCGCCGCACTTTATCAACGATGTCTGCGCGATTTCGCGCTACTACACCTTCTACAGCTGCGCCTCTAACGTGCTGCCGTTCATTGTGATCCTCAGCTTCGGCTGCATGACCATCATCAAGAGTGGCCGACTGCCTCGACAGCTGCACCTGGGCAATCAACACCAACAGCAGCAGCAGCAGATCAACCGTTTGAATTACTATCGACAGTGCCACTACACAGTGGCGCACTACCAGTATCGTCACAATCAGCACGTGCACCATCATCACCATCATCATCACCATTTTTCTGGCGGTGTTAACAGGCCACTGCGGGGTCACAAGTGAGTTATTCTAAATGTTGTATTACAGAGTGAGTTACAAATATGATTATAACAATTCTGATGCGTCTAGAAGGCCCGAAGCAATTCGCAAAAGCAACAATCCTCGTTGAAACTCTCCGCAGGGCCAATCAGTCTTTGATGCGCCGCAAACGCACCGTGACCAAAACAATTTTCACCTTGCTCGGCGCTTTCCTCATCTTCGAGATTCCATTCTTCACCATGGCCAGCATCACCAACTTGGCCATGTGCCATGGCAGCGTGTTTAATTACGCCGAGCACCACGGCCTGATCCTTCAGCTCATGTTCCTCAGCTACCTGCCCGCCAACCTTGACTCGTTGTGCAACTTTTTCATCTACTTCGCCTGCTACACGCCGTTCCGTCGCAAGGCCAGACAGTTTTTCCGGCTTCGAGTCCGGGCCGCCCCGGCTCTGTCCGGCAGTCGGGGCGGCGGCTGCGGCATCGGCGGCGGCATCGGCGGTCGGGGCGGATGCATTGGCGGCGATTTCAGCATTGGCCGGGCAGGAGGCGACGCCAACCGTCTGATCGGAGTTGGAGCTGCCGACAAACCGGCTTTTGTGGCTGCCGCCGCTGCTGCTGCCGCCGCCGCCGCCGCCGCCGCGGCCGCCGCTGCCACATCTGGCGCCGGGTGCAGCGGCTCCACATCTGCCGGCTCCGCGTCTCGAGGTTGCAACGTCGTTGTCGTCACAGCTAACAACTGCTGCGACGACAATTTTGATGATGACGACGTGATGGTTGGGGACGATTGCGAGGACGAGTTGGTGAGCGGCGCGGCCGCGTGCGGTCGGCGGGAACTGTGCCGGATTCTGGAGAGCGAGGCTTCATCCACGGAGTCCTCGCCGGCGCATCGGTTCTACTATGGTCGGAGAGAACAGATTTCCAACCAGGAGTCGGCGACCGAGCTCACCATCACGTGATTTGGTTTTATGACGCAATTTTTGGCTGATTCTTAGACATTTTTAGGCAATTGCGTCGTTCGTGGTGGTTCGTTTGAGCACGGTTTCTTTTTCTAGGCCTGTTGCTCATTAGGACACCAGACTTGTTAAAAGTGTGGCTCATTTGACATTCGGTCTATTCGACACGCGACTCATCCGACATCTGACTCATTCGGCACGTGACTCATCCGGCATGTGACTCAACCGGCACGTGACTTATCCGGCGCGTGACTCATCCAGCGCGTGACTCATCCGGCAAGTGACTTATCCCGCATGTGACTCACCCGGCACATGATTTATTCGGCATGTGACTCATCCGACATCTGACTTATTTAGCACGTGACTCATCCGGCGCGTGACTAATCCAGCGTGTGACTCATCCGGCACGTGACTCATCCAGCGCGTGACTCATTCGGCATGTGACTCATTCAGCACGTGAGTCATCAGGCACGTGACTCATTCGATGCATGATTCATCTGACTCCTTGTGAATCGGACTCCTCAAAATCTTAAAAATAAAAAACCATAAAAATCGGTTAGATATCAAGTATCAGCTCTTAATCTTTTGTCTAAAAATTGTACTTTTTAGACATCGCTACTTTTTTCTGCGCAAATTTTTTTTGTTTTTTTTCTTTTGAATAAGAAAATGATTTTAATCATAAATTATTTTTAAAAACGGTGAATTTTCTCGTTAAGAAGCGAGAAAACCTTCAAACTTCATTTTTAATTAACAATTGCTCAAAATGCGCTACCTTTTTGTGCTCGTTAAAACTGCACTTTTTTCAGCAACTTGTCGTGCTTATTACACTGTCCTAATAGCTAACAAAAAATGCAAATTAACCTAATAGTCTTCTTTCTCTGCTCCCCTAATTCGTGACAAATCCTAGTTGACCCAAAAATTTCTGCCCTAGTTTTTTAACGACTTTAAATATATTAAAATTAATGTAAATTTTGGTGTTAAAATGCTGTAGGTATGCTTATAGTAGAGACTTGGATACAGTGTTGTCGCATTTTTACCGATTGAGAATTATTTTTAACGACATTTTTATTTTTATTTTTATTTTGTTTATCTACGGCATATGTTAGTAGTTATAAACTATAATGCATCGTTGTCAGCTGATGTGTCAGTCCAATATGATTGCGTAATAACAGCAGGCCAGGAACCAATAATTAAGTTTTTTTTTCGTTGGTAAGATGTGTCGAAAAATTGTAGAACAAATTTATTTTCAAATATAAAAAAATTATTGTTGTTGTTTTATTGTCCCCGGTTTCAGTTAGCTTTGTATATTATATGCGTTTGTCCCCTGTAATAAAAAATCAGAATAAAAGCGAATTATTGAGGTTGAAAATGCTCGTAAAGTGCAATCCGCCCAGAATACACACGTTGAATATTTTCTGTCTCATTCATTTGTTCCTAGTCTGAATTTTCTTTACTGTCTGCTCTCTTACGATTAAGCCACAGCTACGAGTACAGGCAAGGGGGAGGGGAGCCACAGCTACAGGCAAGGGGGAGGGGAGCCACAGCTACTGGCAAGGGGGAGGGGAGCCACAGCTACTGGCAAGGGGGAGGGGAGCCACAGCTACAGGCGAGGGGAGCCACAGCTACAGGCAAGGGGGAGGGGAGCCACAGCTACAGGCAAGGGGGAGGGGAGCCACAGCTACTGGCAAGGGGGAGGGGAGCCACAGCTACAGGCAAGGGGGAGGGGAGCCACAGCTACAGGCAAGGGGGAGGGGAGCCACAGCTACTGGCAAGGGGGAGGGGAGCCACAGCTACAGGCAAGGGGGAGGGGAGCCACAGCTACAGGCAAGGGGGAGGGGAGCCACAGCTACAGGCAAGGGGGAGGGGAGCCACAGCTACAGGCAAGGGGGAGGGGAGCCACAGCTACAGGCAAGGGGGAGGGGAGCCACAGCTACAGGCAAGGGGGAGGGGAGCCACAGCTACAGGCAAGGGGGAGGGGAGCCACAGCTACTGGCAAGGGGGAGGGGAGCCACAGCTACAGGCAAGGGGGAGGGGAGCCACAGCTACAGGCAAGGGGGAGGGGAGCCACAGCTACAGGCAAGGGGGAGGGGAGCCACAGCTACTGGCAAGGGGGAGGGGAGCCACAGCTACTGGCAAGGGGGAGGGGAGCCACAGCTACTGGCAAGGGGGAGGGGAGCCAAAGCTACAGGCAAGGGGGAGGGGAGCCACAGCTACTGGCAAGGGGGAGGCGCCGAAGCTATCGGCAAATATCCCAAATTGGGAATTTGCTTCTGTCTAAATATGCGAATCCAAACATTGTCATCGACTTTTTTATTATTTATGAACAGTCGAATAGTTAAAGCAAAGGTAAGTATTTTTCAAAGCTTATTTTGCAAATTCTTTGCAAATTATTATTTTGCTGATGTTTCACTTTCAATAGAGAAGCCATTTTTAAACTTCCTTTAAAAACTTGAAGAACTAAACGCCCTGTTATTTATCGATAGCTACGAGCTACATTGACGGCTGCCACGTGGAGTTGACAATGTAGGGTTGGTGAGATGGACCCTTGTTTGCCTATCAATTTGTCGATATGAAGTTACTCATCTGTCAGAAGTTATGTATAATATTACACAGTTTACACTGGAGAATTCGATCCTCATGCCATCCTTGCTTCTCTCACCTGTCACTCTCACCTTTCCAGTTTCTTCTTCTACGTATTTGCTTTTCCGCTAGCAAGCGAAGCATCAACGTGTCGCTTCTCCCGTTCTCACTTACTTGCAATCCCATATCGCCCCCAAGGCGTCCCTGTTGGATGCCTGTCACAGTCTCTAGCCTAAGGACGGGACACTTCGTTTCTTAGAAAGTTTTTGGAGTCCAATCTTCACGAAAAAATACACTACGGAGATAGGAAATTTGTAGATTTTCGACATTAAATTAAAGATTGCGCTCGATTGGAAGCAGATGAACTCATATTTTGATATGTGATTCCTGCCTTCTTACTCTATCGAACTCGTACGGCTTTATTTTTGATCAATTGATCTTCCTATTATTTTTATTGATATTGAATTACTTTAGTCAAAAACTACTAAATGACAAATTGCCTATGCAGAGAGTGGACCAAGTGACTGGATCAGCAAAGTATTCAGCAAAGTACTTGATTAGAAGAGGAGCAGAACCTGCCCATCGGGTAAAATACCATTTTATTGAAATCATAATTTTCGACAAATTTTTACCACTGGAAATAATTTGAAGATCAATATTTCACAAATCAAGACGTGCATAATTCAATAGAGTAAGAAGGCAAGAACCACATGTCAAAAGATGAGATTTGCATCTGCTTCCTTCCAATGGAGCGCAATCTTTAATTTTATGTAAAAAATAAGCAAATTTCCTATCTCCGCAGTGTATTTTTTCGCGAAGATTAGACTCCAAAAACTTTCCACGAAACGAAGTGTCCCGTCCGCCTCTGATTGGCTGGGCCGCCAATTGGACCGGCGCAGAACACAATGAGATCATAAAAATCTGTAATGCTGAAAGTGCAGTGCTTGCTAGTGCAACCGTCGGCAACAATTAATCACACTGTGTCCGTGGCCGCTTCAGCACTGAACTTCACCGCTCCATCTGGCGTCAACAAGCGGAGGCCAGGAGGGCGACTACAATGTCGTCCGCGTCATCGCCAGCAGCAGCAGCAGCAGCATCGACGGCGACGTGATGCTTCGACTTTCGCCAGCGTCGAAAGCCGGCGGCGGCCCAGCCAGCCGGAAGCTGCTGCGCCTGCAGCCTCACCAGCATCAGCACAGCCGGCATTCTTCGACATCATCACAGCGCTGGACCTCCGGCGGTGTCGGCGGCGGTGCCAGGGTCTTGGTAGCCATGCTGCTGTTCTGCTCGGCAACCTTCATCCTGTTCCAACTTCTGGTTGCTAGGGCAACGCTCAGCCGGCGAAACTCGCTGCTGTTGGCCGACTCGCCAGCTGGAGACTTTGGCGGCGTTGGCGCCCGTCAGCTGCTCGGCGAAATGCCCGGAGCTGCTGGAACGCTCGATGGCAAAGCTGGCGCCGCCGCTGACGACCAGCGACCCGAGCGGGTGCTGCGGTGCCTCCGCGCTCTGGACGAGGAGCTCCGGGCTCTCGTCTATCAGCCGGTGCCGTCTGTGGAGAGATTCACCGCTGAGCTGACTGCCGAGCTGGCGCGGATTCACGACGGTCCCGACGGTGTCCGGGGCGGCAGCTGCGGTCTGTTGCCAGGGCGGCATCGGGTCGCCAGGGCGATTCGGAATTCCGCGCTGTCCACCAGTGCGCGGCTGCCCGCCTGTCCTCTGCCTGACGCTCCGAGTGATCGCCTGCTGCGCTGGTTCTATCGTGAGTAGCTGTCTGTCTGTGTGTCTGCCTGTCTGTCTGTCTGTCTGTCTGTGTGTCTGCCCGTCTGTCTGTCTGTCTGTCTGTCTGTCTGTCTGTCTGTCTGTCTGTCTGTCTGTCTGTCTGTCTATGTGTCTGTCTGTCTGTCTGTCTGTCTGTCTGTCTGTCTGTCTGTCTGTCTGTCTATGTGTCTGTCTGTCTGTCTGTCTGTCTGTCTGTCTGTCTGTCTGTCTGTCTGTCTGTCTGTCTGTCTGTCTGTCTGTCTGTCTGTCTGTCTGTCTGTCTGTCTGTCTGTCTGTCTGTCTGTCTGTCTGTCTGTCTGTCTGTCTGTCTGTCTGTCTGTCTGTCTGTCTGTCTGTCTGTCTGTCTGTCTGTCTGTCTGTCTGTCTGTCTGTCTGTCTGTCTGTCTGTCTGTCTGTCTGTCTGTCTGTCTGTCTGTCTGTCTGTCTGTCTGTCTGTCTGTCTGTCTGTCTGTCTGTCTGTCTATACCCATGAACGCCTGTGTCTCTAAATGCTGAAAGTTATGTTTGTACATCTATGTCTATCAGTTTAGTATTTAGCTGACATAAAAATCTGTCCGTACATAACTCAGCCAAAACTGGCATAAAATCTAATTTCTAGTCAGAGCTTTAATGGGAAGAGAACTTCTACTTCCCCAGTGGAGTGAACACCCCATGTACAAGAAGAAATCAACAGAAATAACGAACAAATGTCGCCGCGAAGACAGGCCTGTAATCCCTAAATAGGACTGCCGCCCCTAAGCCGCGTGTAATTCTGCCGCAGCGGGCAGACTTTGGGATTACGGAGGAAACCATGGGAATTTTTTTGCGAAGTGTATTTATTACTTTCAAAGAACTGTTGAACCTCTCTGATTGACCCAGTATCCCGCGCAGCATGGAATCTGAGGCATTCGTCAAGCCATAATTGATTCGCAGTTTTCTGCAGTTTAGTCACAGCCCCACTCTTTCAATATTGACGGCCCGCCTACTCTTGCTGGGCCGGGAAGTTTAAAACTGCTCCCTAGCGATTAATCGTTGTCGTACATATGGGATCTGGAACTCTCTCCTGCTTTTTCCCACACTATTCCCGCTTCCCAATTGTCGTTCCCATTCTATTCCACTCTTTCTTGTTTCTATTGTTTAAAATAAGCTCTGTGTGTGTGTGTAGTAAGTCCTACCCCGCTAACTGCACTATGCCTTGGCCGACGCCATTTGGGGGAATTACTGAAATACTATTATGGGAGATCGATTTTGTTTGCGAATAGAAAGGGGAGATAGGGAGAAACGCTGAACCCCTCCATAGCCAGGGGTGAGGGAGGGTCAATAAAAGTCCCGAGGTTGCTTTGAGCTGAAAGCAACTGCTGCGCGCATCCTACTATACATCGGCTGGTTGGGAGGGAGATGACGAATGAACCGACTAAGTTTTATTGGGATAATTTGGCGACTGTAAAGTTTTAGTATGAAAATTGGATTGAACTTTCTGTGTCTCTCCATTCAGAAATCATGCTGCACATTTGCTTGTTGGAAGGGATGGCGCATCCGAGGGCTGTGTACTTGACGGGATCGTGTGGCTGCAACACCCACACTAAATTTTCCCAGCTTAAACTGGTACCCGATCACAGCTTGGTGGACTGAAACAATGCAGAATTAAGTGCCTTGCTCTAGGACACAAATCTGTCTCCTAATTGATAAGACCTCTTCATAGCTCATATGAAGCGAGTGAGCCCGAAATGACTTTCGGGCATAAAAGAATTTTAGAATAAGGTTTTAGAATAAAGTTCTATTAGTAGTTGATTTATATCAAAAGGTCAGAATCGTACTTAAAGAAAAGTACAGAAGTAAAAAACAAACAATTTCTATTAATTGAAAAAGCATTGACAATTAAAGTGCTCCGCCCTTTCTTGCTGGGTAAAAAAGAGCTGATGAATGGCCAGAATCTTCTATTCTATATAGATGAAGACGCTTGACTGTGCTACCTGTACTATTCTAAGCCTTTCTGCCTTTATTCTGTGGCCGTGTTACGGCACCTGGTGTCAAGAACTGGGATGGTGGCCTTTGGCCAAGAAGCCAAGCAAGCAGCTGTAATCCCCAACATCCCCACTCCGACTGTGCTAACTCCGTGTGAATGAGTGGCTCTGTCGCATTGCTGCTGCTGCTGCTGCTGCTGCTGCTGCTGCAAGCGAGAGCAAATGTCTCCTTTTATTTACGTTGGATCCCCCTAAACAGACAGAAGGACAGGCTGCTGGGGGAGAGCAAAGGAGGAGGATGGCAGGGTCGCGGGCTGATGCCTTTCGCGGACACCCACGCTAAGCACTTTGCGGATTTTTATGCAAGAGACAGAGGCAAGCTCTGCGGGTGTTCCTACGTCTGCCGGTGTCGCGTGGGATAATTGTCCTCTCCAGCATCCCACTGAACCCCCCCCTCTTCCCCCAAACTAAGCCTGTCTGAGGCAGCAAGCTTAGGGCTGCTAAAGTGGCAATTTGCTATTGCTAGAACGGCCTCTTGCTACACTTGAATTTTACTACGCAGCAGCCAGCCAGTGTAGCGCTGGGACTGCGGCATTCTATTTGATTAAAATTTCCCTTAAATCTTCGCCTCATCTTGTTTAGTTTAGCCAGCCTCTCCTGGCCTTGAGCCAAAATTTTAATTTCTCTCGGAAAATTAAAAAATACTTTCAAGGCGAAGAGCTGGCTGGGATTTTTCTCTTAGTGCTAAACCATCCCTCCCTAAACTCCACGCCTCTTCATGCTGCCTTCACTCTCTCCAAGCTTGCTTACCGGCTTCTTCCCTCTTGTCGATCCTCTTAAAATTAGGGAAGAACGAGGGCGTGAGAGAGAAAGAGAGGGAGAGTGGCGTCCTCCAAGTGTGAGAGCTTGTGCTTGCCCCTGGCTCTCACATCGGCGTAACCATATAGAGCTGGGATGCGTTGAGCGGGGTGAGTGCCAAATTATGGTGACTAAAAAAATACGAAATACGCGCCGCGCTGGAGAAAGTTGGACGGGGTTGGACCCGGACCTGCCCAACTCAAGTTTTTGGTTTGAGAGCGAGGAAGATTGGAGTGAACCGGAGTTCAGGTGCGCCAACCAGAATAGCAATTGTCCTCACTGTAGAATGAGGTCTGCTAAGGTCACTAACTGGGGACCAGGGTGGGCAAAGCCAAGTGGGAAGAGGGGCTTTGATTGGTGATCCTCCGATTGCTCCGGCACCGGAGCACTGCCTCAACTGCTCAAAGCAGATTAGTGGACAAGAGAGGGGATAAGGGAGACAGTAAGTAGATAAAGGCGGTAGGAAGCAGATAACAGGAGGGAGGAGACTGAGATGATAAGAAATGAGTTGAAAGAAAGTCAAATCGCAGAAATCAGAATAGGTATTTGGTGAAGTTGCCATCCCGTGAGCTGGATCTGTGATCCAAGCACAGCTAATAATTACGCAGAAATGGGAATTAACCTCAGAAATTAAGCTGAAATTTGTCATAGTAATCCCTGCCTTTAGATGATCTGACTGAATCTGTCGGGCACGAAAATTATCAGATGATAGATTTTTATCTGCAACTGCAACAAAATAAAAATTCGCACGCAAGCCATGGTTGCAAGGGCTAAAAAATATTGTAACGAAATTGAAATTGGCCCCGCAGTCGGAGACGGAAATTCAGTGTAACATGATGCGATCTTTCAAACCGAATTGAAATCAATTTTAACTTTCTCGATGCTGCTGAGTCGATCACGATAGGCTTGGCATTTTCTTAAAAAAGGAAGTTTCAAATTTACAGACTTTCAACGTATTGGGTTGCTATACGTTACTCAGAGAGTTCGAATGAAAAATATTTCTAAGAATTTATTATCATACACACTGACTGCATGCACTTTTAACTACTCAGTAATTGACTCATCGTAGCTAGAATAATGCTTAGCTTTTATTGTTTAAATGCTATTTTTTAAGCAACACTATAACTATTAGATATCGGAATATGCAATAATATAATCTTATTAGTAGTTCTTAGAACTATAGAAAAAGAAGAGAATAGAATCATAATTTTGAATAAAAGTTAACTTAATTCATTGAAATTGAATTAATTATCAATTATAGTGATTTTTTATTATTCTGCAGTATAATTATTTGTTTATTATTTATTAGTGTTTGTTTAATATTAACTAACTACGATTATATGAAAAAAAATGAATTAATTATTTAATTACTCAAAAAATTCTACCATTGATGAACTTTAAATGTGCGTAGTATTAATTAATAACATATATTATAGTACAAATCGTCATTGCATTTAGGGATTTTATTCCAAATTAATAAAATTCTCATCAAAAGCATCGTAAATATTTTCAGCTTAGAATTATACTTACAGGTGTAATAAAGAATGTGCTTGAAATAATAAGTACTTCGAAAGAGTATGTACAAATTGTGCTGCGAAAAATTATTTACTCTACATATCGGAAAATTGATTGATGGATAATCGTTGTAGTTCGTACTGCTCCACAAAATGAGCCCATAGTCCGTCGCGTTTTATTGGGATTTTAATCCTGCAAAAAATTATCAAAAATAATTACAACACCGCCTTTATAGTCAGAGCTTTGCTTAGCCGCCTCAGAGGCCTCCTGAACTGAAATCATTAGCAAGAGCTTGTCCGATAATCAGCTACTAGTTCATAAGAGTGGAAATATGTGTTAGCAGTGCGCGTGCTCGGAGACGAATGGAGACTGCAGACTCCGAGAGGAAGGAGCCAAGAAGACAAAATTAGAGTGAAGAAATGCACTGGAGCGGAAAAGTTAGTTCTTTTTTTTCGTTAGAGATTGATTGATTGAGGAGAGCCTAATGAGCGACCTCCCCACTCGAGTCATTTCTGCTCAGGGTACGCGGACTCGACCCCTAGCTAGCTCGGCTTTTTACCATAACTTTTTGAGCAATGGTTCTGGGTGGATCCTCTCCCTCTTGTCTCCATCCTCTCCCTCTTGCCACCATCCTCTCCCTCCTATCTCCATCCTCTCCCTCTTGTCTCCATCCTCTCCCTCTTGTCTCCATCCTCTCCCTCTTGTCTCCATCCTCTCCCTCCTATCTCCATCCTCTCCCTCTTGTCTCCATTCTCTCCCTCCTATCTCCATCCTCTCCCTCTTGTCTCCATTCTCTCCCTCCTATCTCCATCCTCTCCCTCTTGCCTCCATCCTCTCCCTGTAGCCTCCATCCTCTCCCTCTTGTCTCCATTCTCTCCCTCTTGTCTCCATTCTCTCCCTCCTATCTCTATCCTCTCCCTCTTGTCTCCATTCTCTCCCTCCTATCTCCATCCTCTCCCTCTTGTCTCCATTCTCTCCCTCCTATCTTCATCCTCTCCCTCTTGCCACCATCCTCTCCCTGTAGCCTCCATCCTCTCCCTCTTGTCTCCATCCTCTCCCTCTTGTCTCCATCCTCTCCCTCTTGTCTCCATTCTCTCCCTCCTATCTCCATCCTCTCCCTCTTGTCTCCATCCTCTCCCTCCTATCTCCATCCTCTCCCTCTTGGCTTCATCCTCTCCCTCTTGTCTCCATCCTCTCCCTCTTGCCACCATCCTCTCCCTCCTATCTCCATCCTCTCCCTCTTGTCTCCATCCTCTCCCTCTTGTCTCCATCCTCTCCCTCTTGTCTCCATTCTCTCCCTCCTATCTCCATCCTCTCCCTCTTGTCTCCATTCTCTCCCTCCTATCTCCATCCTCTCCCTCCTATATCCATCCTCTCCCTCTTGTCTCCATCCTCTCCCTCCTATCTCCATCCTCTCCCTCTAGCCTCCATCCTCTCCCTCTAGCCTCCATCCTCTCCCTCTAGCCTCCATCCTCTCCCTCTAGCCTCCATCCTCTCACACTCCTCTATCCTTCCTCTCTGATTTCTGGCCATTTTGGTGTCGCTCCATCAAAAATTTCCTTTCCCTACCTCCAGCTATTTAGTGCTGCATCCCGGCAGAAAAATATATTGAAGTCGCAATGGACGACAGACCAGGACGTCCTTCAGTCCGAGCTGTTCCATCAGATAAAACAGGGCACGCATCGGGTTTCAGTCACTTCCAGCTTCTGCGACTGCAGCCAGTCTTCAACCTGTCCTGCCCTTTTTACCTCTTTTCCCAGTTTTTTTGCCCCATTTTTTGCCCTTCCCATTGAACTTGAAGCCGCAAAGTTAGAAGAACTCGGGGAACTTGTGGGTCGATGCGTAATCAAGTGCCGCGATCAGTTCCGGCTGGATCGAAAATGGGCCAGCTCTATGCAATAGTCTCTAAAGCAGCTGAGTCGTAAAAGTACTCAGCAGTTTTCTGCTCCTTTATGACTGATTTATTGCCGCTTAAATAATCCTCATACACTCATCAGCTATCTGCAGCGCCTCTTGCTTCTTCTCTTGCCACTATTCACACTATCTGGCACTGGGCTCACCCTACAGTCAGTGCCTTGGTTCAGCCAGTTTAGCAGATTTAGGATTAGACAGATAGATAGATAGATAGATAGATAGATAGATAGATAGATAGATAGATAGATAGATAGATAGATAGATAGATAGATAGATAGATAGATAGATAGATAGATAGATAGATAGATAGATAGATAGATAGATAGATAGATAGATAGATAGATAGATAGATAGATAGATAGATAGATAGATAGATAGATAGATGGATAGATAGAGAGATAGATAGATCGATAGATAGATAGATAGATAGATAGATAGATAGATAGATAGATAGATAGATAGATAGATAAGATAGATAGATAGATAAGATAGATATAGATAGATGGATAGATATGTTAACAGCAGCTCACGAGGTTTCGCTCCTTCTATTGACTGAGAATGCGGAAATGCAGATAAATATTTCACCCCATCCTGCCCCTCTCGCTCTCTGTGCCTCTCAGCGGTTCCAATCAATCACGTATCCGACTTGCCTGAGCGCTTGCCCAGAGCCATCATGTGAGATGGGGCGAGGAAGGAATTGGGAAGACTCGGGCTCAAGTTATTCCCCTGGGGAATGGAAAGGCGAGGGCGAACTCGAATAAAGCGAAAGGAATAAAAAATGTAGATTTGATGAAGGAAGTCCACAGCAGACCAAATATTCTTTTTCAGCTGCAGTTTGTTGATAGACAAATTCTTGAAGCTTCTTAAACTGGCCTATTAAGTGCCTTCAGCGACTTAAGTGGATCTCATTTGAGGCTGTTTGATCAATGCCTACCGATATGTAGAGTTGTATGTTATTTCTACTTCTTCAGCCCACATCTGACTAAGAATGCCTGTGAAAATCAAATTCATCCCGATTATCCTATCCAAAATTATCCCCAAAAATTGCATAGCAAACTAAGCAAACACAGGGTGGTCCGACCGCATCATGAGGAGGCCACGTTTCATTCATTGGTACGGAGCAAACCGCTCTCTATCCCTGGGAGGCATGGGGTATACTTGGGAGATTGGGAGAAATTTTATCCGCATGGTCAAAAACTGAAGGCAGGAAATCTATCCAGCTATTAGTGACGAACGATGCTATCACAGGGACACAGAAGGCACTTGATGTCTTCTGCTTTTGGCAGCAGCAATAAACCGCCAGCGCCAGCGCATATTATTGCTGATCCGTGTCTGTCTCCGTCTGTCTGTTTGTCTGTTTGTCTCCCTAGATCCGCCCGCAGCAGCCTCCCGCATCAATGCACAAGAGGACCAGGAGGCCTGGCCTCACCTCTCCAATATCCCACAGAAATCCTGCAGAATAGGATCCGCATTGGGCGACCCTACCTTACCCGCTGTTTCCCAGGCTTAGCCGAAACCGGTCCTGTAAATTTTTCGAGACCTTTTTATTTCATTTTGTCCGAATGATATTCCACTTTTGTGGCCCTTGGGATAAATTTGTCAAACAGTGGCAGGCAAATCATGGATTGTTTCTGTCCTACAACACGATTCAAAGTCGGCTGTGACATTTGATTGAAATCTCTGCGATTGGTGACAAGAAGAATGCAGAGAAGCGAAATGCAGATGTTGATATAAAATATGGGAAGTTTAGAATTAAAAAGTGAATGAAGAATGAGTGGAGTTGAAAAATTTGAAAAGATACTGTGGAGTAGATACGGTGGAGTAGATAGCGTGGATTAGATATTGTGGAGTAAATAATGTAAAGTAGATACTGTAGAGTAGATATTGTGGAGTAGATACTGTGGAGTAGAGACTGGGGAGTAGATACTTGGGAGTACTGTGGAGTATAGAACAGAGCAGAGATGCAAATCATTCGTCTCAGAGCAACCAGGCATTCCCACCTCAACCACTTGCGCAGGCGGCAACGGGACAGATGGCAGCGGCGCCGAGTCGCACTGGATTCCTCCTTGGGGCGCCGACCCTCTCGTTGGCGGGCATCACTCGCCGAGCGATTGCACAGCGGGCAAATCGGTGCTGATCCTGGTGCCCTACCGGCAGCGGGCGGAGCACCTGGCTGCGCTGATGTCTTACCTGCACCCCATACTGCAGCGCCAGAAACTCTGCTACAGCATTGTGGTTGGAGAGCAGGTGATGCTTGCGGCTGAGACTCATTTCGGTGCAATAACAAAGACTCATTTCGGTGCAATAACAAAGACTCAATTCGGCGCCATAAGTAAGACTCATTTCGGTGCAATAAAAAAGACGCATTTAGGCGCCATAACAAAGACTCAATTCGGCGCCATAAGTAATTGACTCATTTTAGTGCCATAACAAAGACTCAATTCCGCGCCATAAGTAAGAATCATTTTAGTTCCATAACAAAGACTCAATTCGGCGCCATAAGTAAGAATCATTTTAGTGCCTTAACAAAGACTCATTTCGGCGCCATAACAAAGACTCAATTCGGCGCCATAACTGAGTTTAATGGAATGTCCTTGAACTGCTAATCAGTCCATCGCAAAAATTATTTCATTCACGTGACAGCTCAGTGTTCAATGAAGTCAATTTATCTTGATGCCCTCGTCTCAATCAGCTTCGAGTAACTTCTCCGTCTATTCACAAACAACATGCGGAAGTCCGTCCCTTCATTTCTTTACCCAGCTTCCCGAATTCCTTCCGCTCCATCTGACCAAATCTGACCCACCCTCCCCGCGCTCCAAGCAACTGGGGAAAAAGGGGGTAAAAAAAATTCGCCCAAGAAAAGAGCCGCAGCGCCTCGAGGCAAATGCGAAGCATAGAGAGACGCGTGGTAATGAAATTTCACAATGCTCGCCCGCAAAGATCCGAAACTGCTTCGTCTGCTTGGTAGGCCAGTTCAGCTCTTGGCGCAGGGGTTGGTTGGGCTGTGTGGGCAAACAGGACTCAAAAGGATTCGGTTCGTACGGAACGGGAATGCATTGGGACGCGGGGTTGATTGCAGCTGGGTGGCATAAATTTGGATGAAAAGGAAACGGCTGAGTTCGGGGGCTCGGAGAATTCCCATGCCATTTTATTTGCCTGGATCACAAATATGCAGCGACTATTCTAGCAATGTCACTCTGTCTGAGTCCCTACTTCTAGCAATGTCACTCTATCTGATTCCCTACTCCTAGCAATGTCACTCTATCTGATTCCCTACTCCTAGCAATGTCACCCTGTCTGATTCCCTACTCCTAGCAATGTCACCCTGTCTGATTCCCTACTCCTAGCAATGTCACCCTGTCTGATTCCCTACTCCTAAAAATGTCACTCTGTCTGATTCCCTACTCCTAGCAATGTCACTCTGTCTGATTCCCTACTCCTAGCAATGTCACCCTGTCTGATTCCCTACTCCTAACAATGTCACTCTGTCTGATTCCCTACTCCTAACAATGTCACTCTGTCTGATTCCCTACTCCTAGCAATGTCACTCTGTCTGATTCCCTACTCCTAGCAATGTCACTCTGTCTGATTCCCTACTCCTAGCAATGTCACTCTGTCTGATTCCCTACTCCTAGCAATGTCACTCTGTCTGATTCCCTACTCCTAGCAATGTCACTCTGTCTGATTCCCTACTCCTAGCAATGTCACTCTATCTGTCCCTACTCCTAGCATTGTGACTCTATCTGTCCCTACTCCTAGCAATTTCACTCCGCCTGAGTCCCTACTCCTGACAATGTCACTCTATCTGAGTCCCTACTCCTAGCAATGTCACTCTGAGTTTATCACTACTACTATAAGCGTCAACCAGTATGCAAAATTGTTATAGTCACTCTTTCATAACCTGCTTATAATTTTTCAATTATTACACGTACTCTTCCCTCTCTGCACTGTGTAAAACAGGCCAACAGTCTTTCCGTGACACATCGTCACTCGTGTGGTATCCCAGCTGTCAAAGTTGGCGCCTAATCAGCAGCTTCATCTACGGGTCCATGCTCGCTCTCCCAACCTCACACATCCTTGCTCAGAGCTAGCGCTCCACCCGGCTCAGCACTGCAGCAGCTCTCCCACTTACTCATTAATTCCTTAGCCAGTTTTTCTTATTTTCTCAGGCCAAACATTCAATTTCCCATCGTTAAATAATTAACTAAACAAGACCAGCCGCAATGATGAAGGAGGGCAGCTTCTCCATTTTTTAGGTGGGAGGGGAATTTTCTGATAATGCAATGTAGCTACGGGGACAGTGCAGAAACTCTGGGTCTGAAATGCTTGCATATTTATGAGGAGTTGCAACCTGGGTGAATGCGCCCTTTGACCGTGAACTGCTCACGGCTGTTTACTTGAGGATCTTACTCAAGAATAGATATTTCTTAATTCCATAATTATTTTTTCCCTTCAACCCATCAGTACGGGAACGCCACGTTCAACAAAGCCAAACTGATGAACGCCGCTTTCTTAGAAAGCGTACGCCGATTGCGCCGTTTTGATTGCGTCATCTTTCACGACGTCGACCTGCTGCCAACGAATCCGTTTGTGCCCTACCACTGCCCGGCCTACCCGCGGCACAACAGCGTCTCCATTGACAAGTTCGGCTATTCGTAAGCCGTCTCTATCCATCTCTATCTACCTTTATCCATTTTTACCATCTCTATTCGCCTCTTACTATCTTTATGGAGATGGATATCCATCTCTATCCATCTCTATCCATCTCTATCCATCTCTATCTGTCTTTATCCATCTTTATCTGTTTTTATCCATCTCTATCCATCTCTATCCATCTTTATCAATCTCTATCCATCTCTATTCATCTCTATCTGTCTTTATCCATCTCTATCCATCTCTATTCATCTCTATCCATCTTTATTCATCTCTATCCATCTCTATCCATCTCCATCCATCTCTATCCATCTCTATCTATCTTTATCCATCTTTATCTATCTCTATCCATCTCTTTCTATCTTTATCCAACTCTATCCATCTCTATTTACCTCAACCTAACTCTATCCATCTCTATTTGTCTTTATGCATATCTATTCATGTCTATCCATTTTTATCCATCTCTATCCATCACTAAAGCCGATAAGCAAACTAATATTCTGAAATATCCGATTTCCCAGGCTCCCCTACAAGCAGCTGGTTGGCGGGGTGCTCGCCATGCCGGTCCGGCACTTCCTGAAGGTCAACGGCTACTCAAATCTGTTCTGGGGCTGGGGCGGCGAGGACGACGACATGGAGGCCCGGTGAGCTCGCTTAGGGGTTTCGTGGAGGTCTATTCTAAAGATATATAATTTCCTTTTTATTTCCGAATTTTTGTTGAAAATTCGTTTATCCTACTATAAGTAGACGAATCAATGCACAAAAATGAATGTAATTTAAAATAAATTTTCCTTGAAATCTGCAGAATCAGTTCGGCTGGCCTGCTGGTGACGCGGCCGAACCCTCGATTAGCTCGTTACCGGATGATTCGGCACCAGCCTCGCAAGGAGATTCTGAACGAAGTCCGGTACAAACTTCTTTACCTCAGCTCCAAGAGATACCGGCTGGACGGCTTGAACAGCCTCAACTACAGCCTGGTGGCCAGCCAGAGCCGCCCGCTGTACACCCACTTCCTCATCGATCTGGGTCAGCCGCCGAAAAGTTCTGAATTTTATTGACACCGGCGTCAGATCTGGCTGAATGATCGGAGGAGGAGGGGCAGATCTGGCTGAATGATCGAAGGAGGGGAGGGGCGGATCTGGCTGAATAATCGGAGGAGGGGCGGATCTGGCTGAATAATCGGAGGAGGAGGGGCGGATCTGGCTGAATGATCGAAGGAGGGGAGGGGCGGATCTGGCTGAATGATCAGAGGAGGAGGGGCGGATCTGGCTTAGAGATGGGGGAGGTGCAGATGGGGATAAATCACCTCCCATTCTCCCAAGTGTAAATTGCTATTATTCTAAGAAATCTGCGTACAAAATCAAGAATCACTGCATGAGACGAAATTGCACTTGCTTTATAAATACAAAACTATTTTGATTTTGTCGCACTTTTGTTATGCAGACTAAATATCTGAGCCGTATTTGTACTTTCTTAGCATTTCTTATTCTATAAGCTAATAATCAATTCTAAATTCTAAGCTTCTAAGTCGGAACTTTGACAATTCCGACTTATCTTTATGATCATCCTTGTAAATCTTTACACCGAATCTCTCATTTGGCTTACTTTCACTTCTGTATGCTCTATATATTTTGTTATCAATTTGAATTTCTAAATGACAAAAACTAATTTTGTATTTCCGCTGTTAAACAGCTGCCGTCTGCCAGCGCTTGCAGCAAGTACTACATTAAAAAGAATATTTTTAGCGAGTGTCTTCTAAATTCCGGATGCTAAGAAAATATCTGTGAGATAATTCTTTAGTTAGCAGGCTGTGTACACAAAAAGGCGCAGTTTCTCAGCCATGTCGCTATTATAATGAAAGCTAGTGCTGTAATTCGCGAAAATAGCCGCTGCGCTCTGCTGTAGAAAATAGAAGCTTACTCATTTCTTAGAATTATTTCATCTGTCTGCCTGCGGAAAACAATAAACAAGAGAGAGCGTTTCAGTCGCGTGATGATGGCCTCATACACTTACGGTGGCCCTCTAATCTGGGGCTTGAAAAGCAAAATTTGGAGAAGCAAAGAGTCGGCTCTGTTTTTCTTTTATTTTAGGATGGATGGTCGTACGAGTGCTTACGAGTACCGTGCAAGCAGCGCTCGCCTAGGGCACCTTAACCCCTCGTCAGGTGTCTATCGCCCTTCCAGTCCTATGACTCCAGTTTTTGTCGGCCTGTCCAAACACACAGCTCTTCTGTTAATTTGGCTACCTATAGCCAATTTTTCTGCGCACAAGTTGCTGTAAAAGGCGGGTAGACGGCCAACGTACGTCTTGGCTAATTAAGCTGAGCGTGGTTTATCCACCAGCGCCACCTCCGCTTCTCGGCCTGCATGCGTACGCTATAGGTTGTAGCCATTGGCACCCCCCAGTGAACTACATAGCTTATGGCGCATATATGTTACTGAACCGTACAAGGGTTGGAATCTAGAACTTCTCTCGCGCACAGTATTTAGGCTCTACTGTCAGATTATTCGCCTTTCGCAAATTCAAGTGAACTTGTCGATTAAAAGAACAGTAGCCATGCTTCACGCCATTGAGCCCATGATCTGGCAGGCCTTGCAGACTTTGAAAGAGCCCAATGAGGATGCCGTGAAGCGATCCAAGCTACAGGTAGCCTTACTCAAATATGTTTTATTTTGAATATTTAAGTGTGTTCTGCACAACGTGGCATGTTTATGTATGTAAAATCGTATGAGAGCTGGTGACCTATAAGACTTAGATACTTCGTATGTTATAGTGTGACGTATTATACTCGTAATATCATGGCGTGTTATTTGCATCGCAGTATTCTGTTTGGTATGGCATGGTGTGTTCAAGGTCATTTTGTCTTGTGTTGTCACTGACAACCCTCCACCAAATCGACTTGAAGGTTCTGTCACACAATCTGTCAGCTGATGGCGTCCTTGCCGAGCTGCTTCAAATATTCGACAACTGCGCACCAAAGGACATGGAAACTGTCGAGTGTCGTCTGTACCTCGACAACGTCATTCACGAGGCCGTTCAGACTCTGGTGAAGGAAAAGAACGAGAAAGAGCAGAAAATTTGCGTCGAACGAGTTCACCAGGTTTGCTGGGCTCTCTGTCGTACGCAGGTCAAGGATCAAAAGCCCTCAATGATGACGGATGAGTGCACGAAAATCTGGTGGAAGATTTTCACCACATTTGCCGAGCGGGACAGCCAGAATGAGCGAACTGTGTACCCGGTGGTCGTGGACTGGGAGGAGGTCGACTACTGGGCCAATGTAGTCCTGAAGGTCATGGCCCTGCCAACAAACACCCAGAGCCGCAAGGAACGGGAAGTGATGGGCAGTACACAGCTGAATTTTCAAGAAGCTCTGGTTAGATTCAACGCTAAGCTGAACGAGAACAATTCCATGTACGTGTTGAATGCGGAAGGCAAGCCGGACCTGGAGTACGTTGAGAACTCGATGCAGGAGCTCAACATTCGCCTATTCGAAGGAATTCACCTCAATGTGAGTTGGTCGACAAATGATTGAGTTTTAAGTTAGCTATCAAAATCGAATCCAAAGTAAAAAAATCAAGCCTCCCGAATTTCGATTTTCAACCAACATGTCAGGGCTTCCTGCTGCGAGTGAAGAAGGGCAACGCCCAGCACCCGAAATGGTGCGTGCTCTACCAGCGCGGAATGGCGTTTGCTGACAATCCCGCCGAGGTGGACAGCAGCAGCCACAGACTGTTCTTCCCGATCGGCCAGTGCACCGAGGTGAAGCCAATCTACGACAAGAGCAACCGGCCTGTACGATTTCAACTGAAGAACGGCAAAGACTCCAAGGAGCCAATCACATTCGAGGCAAATAATATCTCAATCAGGAATAAGTGGGTGACATGTGAGTTTTAAATGGACAACAAATAGGTTACTTCGGACCCGAAAACTGAATTTGATTGTCTAAATGCAATCATACGAGCGTAACGTCTTTATAATGGTCTTCTGACAGACTTTTTACCTACTAATGTCTTCTTACATCTCATTTAGGAGTAAGTGAATAAGTGAGTACTCGCTCACTCACTCAATCAGTCACTCAGTCACTCGCTTAGTCACTCACTCAGTCACTCGCTTAATCACTCACTCAGTCACTCGCTTAATCACTCACTCAGTCACTCGCTTAGTCACTAACTTTGTCACTTGCTTAATCACTCACTCAGTCACTCGCTTAATCACCCACTGATTCACTCACCTAATCACTCACTTAGTCACTCACTTAGTCACTCGCATAATCACTCAATCAGTCACTCGCTTAATCACTCATTCAGTCACTCGCTTAATCACTCACTTAGTCACTCGCATAATCACTCACTTAGTCACTCGCTTAATCACTCATTCAGTCACTCGCTTAATCACTCACTTAGTCACTCGCATAATCACTCAATCAGTCACTCGCTTAATCACTCATTCAGTCACTCGCTTAATCACTCACTTAGTCACTCGCATAATCACTCAATCAGTCACTCGCTTAATCACTCATTCAGTCACTCGCTTAATCACTCACTTAGTCACTCGCATAATCACTCAATCAGTCACTCGCTTAATCACTCATTCAGTCACTCGCTTAATCACTCACTTAGTCACTCGCTCAATCACTCACTTTGTCACTTGCTTAATCACTTACTTACTTACTTACTCACTCACTCGTATAGACTTGAAAGCAAATCTAACTGTGAAACCTCCCCCAAAAGGTAGCAATATTTTTAACTGCTCAAAGTGCAGGCCTCCGTTATCAAACCAAAACCAAATCACTTCACACTCCGTCCGACAGCCATAACCTGTCTCAAGCACGGCAAGCTGCCGGACTACGAGAAAGATTTTATCAATCGGAGAAAAATGCGCATCAGAAATCGCCAGTTCGAGATCGAGGCCAAGGAGACAATGAGACGTCAGAAGGAGCGAACTAAAAAGGTGAGCGATTCGATTAGATAAGGTGAAAAGAACGGAGCTAAACTTCTGGTCAATATGCTAACAGCCCCTTGCTATCTGCTCGCTCTGGACTGAAATAGACCACTAAGAAGACTGGGGCCTCAACTACGAGTATAATTTGTTTCTTATCAGCATCAGTTGAGCTTTATAAACTGTTTTGGCGCTGCCTCGACACAGTTATATTCGTTAGATCATCGATAAAATACACAAATGATAGAGCTAAAAATGGGTTCAAATCAACAAACACCTATCAATCAACAAACACCCCTCAATCAACAAACACCCCTCAATCAACAAACACCCCTCAATCAACAAACACCCCTCAATCACCAAAAACCCCTCAATCACCAAACACCCCTCAATCACCAAACACCCCTCAATCACCAAACACCCCTCAATCACCAAACACCCCTCAATCAACAAACACCCCTCAATCACCAAACACCCCTCAATCAACAAACACCCGTCAATCAACAAACACCCCTCAATCACCAAACACCCGTCAATCACCAAACACCCCTCAATCACCAAACACCCGTCAATCACCAAACACCCCTCAATCAACAAACACCTGTCAATCACCAAACACCCGTCAATCACCAAACACCCCTCAATCAACAAACACCCCTCAATCAACAAACACCCCTCAATCAACAAACACCCCTCAATCACCAAACACCCCTCAATCAACAAACACCTCTCAATCAACAAACACCCCTCAATCACCAAACACCCCTCAATCACCAAACACCCCTCAATCAACAAACACCCCTCAATCAGCAAACACCCCTCAATCACCAAACACCCGTCAATCACCAAACACCCCTTAATCACTAAACACCCCTCAATCAACAAACACCCCTCAATCAACAAACACCCCTCAATCAACAAACACCCCTCAATCAACAAACACCCCTCAATCAACAAACACCCCTCAATCAACAAACACCCCTCAATCAACAAACACCCCTCAATCACCAAACACCCCTCAATCAGCAAACACCCCTCAATCAACAAACACCCCTCAATCACTAAACACCCCTCAATCACTAAACACCCGTCAATCACTAAACACCCGTCAATCACCAAACACCCCTCAATCACTAAACACTCGTCAATCACCAAACACTCCTCAATCACCAAACACCCCTCAAGCCACTCAAACAAAACCCGTCAACCCCCCAATTCAGCAAGTGGACGACATGGCTGCGGCGATGAAGGAGGCCCAGGAGCGGCACAAACTTGAGGCCGAGCAAATCCAAAGCGCATCAGCTGAGCAGCTCAAGGTCATAATAAACGAGAACGAAAGTCGGATGGCGGCGCTGATGAGCCAGATAACAGAGCTCGGGCAGCAATACGAGGCCGAGAGAAGCCTCCTCATCGAGCAGCACGAGCGGGAGCTGCAGCAGCTGGTGCAGCAGCATGGTCACCAGCTGGGTTCAGTGCAGAGTGAACTCGAGTCCGAACTGGCTGGGCTGAAAGCCATGCTTGAAGCTGAAAGAGCAGCTAATAAGGTAACCAAGCAGCAGTTTTAACTGGCCAATAATCAATTGTTTTTGATAAAAACAGAATGTTTTTTGTGTCACTCCATTTGTCAGAACGAGCTTGACAAGCGCGACGCTCGGATTGTGGAGCTGGAACAGGAGGTTGCGCGGTTGAAAAGTCTGCTAGAGAGGCTCACAAAAGAGAAAGAGGTTGGTTAAGTGCCTCTTTAAGTTGGCAAGCAGGTCAGTCAGTCAGTCAGTCAGTCAGTCAGTCACTCACTCACTCACTCACCCTGTCAGTCAGTCAGTCAGTCAGTCAGTCAGTCAGTCAGTCAGTCAGTCAGTCACTCACCCTGTCAGTCAGTCAGTCAGTCACTCACCCTGTCAGTCAGTCAGTCAGTCAGTCAGTCAGTCAGTCAGTCAGTCAGTCAGTCACTCACCCTGTCAGTCAATCAGTCAGTCAGTCAGTCAGTCACTCACCCTGTCAGTCAGTCACTCACCCTGTCAGTCAGTCAGTCAGTCACTCACTCACTCACTCACCCTGTCAGTCAGTCAGTCAGTCAGTCAGTCAGTCAGTCAGTCAGTCAGTCAGTCAGTCAGTCAGTCAGTCAGTCAGTCAGTCAGTCAGTCAGTCAGTCAGTCACTCACTCACTCACTCACCCTGTCAGTCAGTCAGTCAGTCAGTCAGTCAGTCAGTCAGTCAGTCAGTCAGTCAGTCAGTCACTCAGCCTGTCAGTCAGTCAGTCAGTCAGTCAGTCAGTCAGTCAGTCACTCACTCACTCACTCACCCTGTCAGTCAGTCAGTCAGTCAGTCAGTCAGTCAGTCAGTCAGTCAGTCAGTCAGTCAGTCAGTCAGTCAGTCAGTCAGTCAGTCAGTCAGTCAGTCAGTCAGTCAGTCAGTCAGTCACTCACCCTGTCAGTCAGTCAGTCAGTCAGTCAGTCAGTCAGTCAGTCAGTCAGTCAGTCAGTCAGTCAGTCAGTCAGTCAGTCAGTCAGTCAGTCAGTCAGTCACTCACCCTGTCAGTCAGTCAGTCAGTCACTCATCCTGTCAGTCAGTCAGTCAGTCAGTCAGTCAGTCAGTCAGTCAGTCAGTCACTCACCCTGTCAGTCAGTCACTCACCCTGTCAGTCAGTCAGTCAGTCAGTCAGTCAGTCAGTCAGTCAGTCAGTCACTCACCCTGTCAGTCAGTCACTCACCCTGTCAGTCAGTCAGTCAGTCAGTCAGTCAGTCAGTCAGTCAGTCAGTCACTCACCCTGTCAGTCAGTCACTCACCCTGTCAGTCAGTCAGTCAGTCAGTCAGTCAGTCAGTCAGTCAGTCACTCACTCACTCACTCACCCTGTCAGTCAGTCAGTCAGTCAGTCAGTCAGTCAGTCAGTCAGTCAGTCAGTCAGTCAGTCAGTCAGTCAGTCAGTCAGTCAGTCAGTCAGTCAGTCAGTCAGTCAGTCAGTCAGTCAGTCAGTCACTCACCCTGTCAGTCAGTCAGTCAGTCAGTCAGTCAGTCAGTCAGTCAGTCAGTCAGTCAGTCAGTCAGTCAGTCAGTCAGTCAGTCAGTCAGTCAGTCAGTCAGTCAGTCAGTCAGTCAGTCAGTCACTCACCCTGTCAGTCAGTCAGTCAGTCAGTCAGTCAGTCAGTCAGTCAGTCAGTCAGTCAGTCAGTCAGTCAGTCAGTCAGTCAGTCAGTCAGTCAGTCAGTCAGTCAGTCAGTCACTCACCCTGTCAGTCAGTCAGTCAGTCAGTCAGTCAGTCAGTCAGTCACTCACTCACTCACTCACCCTGTCAGTCAGTCAGTCAGTCAGTCAGTCAGTCAGTCAGTCAGTCAGTCAGTCAGTCAGTCAGTCAGTCAGTCACTCAGCCTGTCAGTCAGTCAGTCAGTCAGTCAGTCAGTCAGTCAGTCACTCACTCACTCACTCACCCTGTCAGTCAGTCAGTCAGTCAGTCAGTCAGTCAGTCAGTCAGTCAGTCAGTCAGTCAGTCAGTCAGTCAGTCAGTCAGTCAGTCAGTCAGTCAGTCAGTCAGTCAGTCAGTCAGTCAGTCAGTCACTCACCCTGTCAGTCAGTCAGTCAGTCAGTCAGTCAGTCAGTCAGTCAGTCAGTCAGTCAGTCAGTCAGTCAGTCAGTCACTCACCCTGTCAGTCAGTCAGTCAGTCAGTCAGTCAGTCAGTCAGTCAGTCAGTCAGTCAGTCAGTCAGTCAGTCAGTCAGTCAGTCAGTCAGTTAGTCAGTCAGTCAGTCAGTCAGTCAGTCAGTCAGTCAGTCAGTCAGTCAGTCAGTCACTCACCCTGTCAGTCAGTCAGTCAGTCAGTCAGTCAGTCAGTCAGTCAGTCAGTCACTCACTCACTCACTCACCCTGTCAGTCAGTCAGTCAGTCAGTCAGTCAGTCAGTCAGTCAGTCAGTCAGTCAGTCAGTCAGTCAGTCAGTCAGTCAGTCAGTCAGTCACTCACCCTGTCAGTCAGTCAGTCAGTCAGTCAGTCAGTCAGTCAGTCAGTCAGTCAGTCAGTCAGTCAGTCAGTCAGTCAGTCAGTCAGTCAGTCAGTCAGTCAGTCACTCAGCCTGTCAGTCAGTCAGTCAGTCAGTCACTCACCCTGTCAGTCAGTCAGTCAGTCAGTCACTCACTCACTCACTCACCCTGTCAGTCAGTCAGTCAGTCAGTCAGTCAGTCAGTCAGTCAGTCAGTCAGTCAGTCAGTCAGTCAGTCAGTCAGTCAGTCAGTCAGTCACTCACTCACTCACTCACCCTGTCAGTCAGTCAGTCACTCACTCACTCACTCACCCTGTCAGTCAGTCAGTCAGTCAGTCACTCACCGTGTCAGTCAGTCACTCACCCTGTCAGTCAGTCAGTCAGTCAGTCAGTCAGTCAGTCAGTCAGTCAGTCACTCACTCACTCACACTGTCAGTCAGTCAGTCAGTCAGTCAGTCAGTCACTCACCCTGTCAGTCAGTCAGTCAGTCAGTCAGTCAGTCAGTCAGTCAGTCAGTCAGTCAGTCAGTCACTCACCCTGTCAGTCAGTCAGTCAGTCAGTCAGTCAGTCAGTCAGTCAGTCAGTCAGTCAGTCAGTCAGTCACTCAGCCTGTCAGTCAGTCAGTCAGTCAGTCACTCACCCTGTCAGTCAGTCAGTCAGTCAGTCAGTCAGTCAGTCAGTCAGTCAGTCAGTCACTCACTCACTCACTCACCCTGTCAGTCAGTCAGTCAGTCAGTCAGTCAGTCAGTCAGTCAGTCAGTCAGTCAGTCACTCACCCTGTCAGTCAGTCAGTCAGTCAGTCAGTCAGTCAGTCAGTCAGTCAGTCAGTCAGTCAGTCACTCACCCTGTCAGTCAGTCAGTCAGTCAGTCAGTCAGTCAGTCAGTCAGTCAGTCAGTCAGTCAGTCAGTCAGTCAGTCAGTCAGTCAGTCAGTCAGTCAGTCAGTCAGTCAGTCAGTCAGTCAGTCAGTCAGTCAGTCAGTCACCCTGTCAGTCAGTCAGTCAGTCAGTCAGTCAGTCAGTCAGTCAGTCAGTCAGTCAGTCAGTCAGTCAGTCAGTCAGTCAGTCAGTCAGTCAGTCAGTCAGTCAGTCAGTCAGTCAGTCACTCACCCTGTCAGTCAGTCAGTCAGTCAGTCAGTCAGTCAGTCAGTCACTCACTCACTCACTCACCCTGTCAGTCAGTCAGTCAGTCAGTCAGTCAGTCAGTCAGTCAGTCAGTCAGTCAGTCAGTCAGTCACTCAGCCTGTCAGTCAGTCAGTCAGTCAGTCAGTCAGTCACTCACTCACTCACCCTGTCAGTCAGTCAGTCAGTCAGTCAGTCAGTCACTCACCCTGTCAGTCAGTCAGTCAGTCAGTCAGTCAGTCAGTCAGTCAGTCAGTCAGTCACTCACTCACTCACTCACCCTGTCAGTCAGTCAGTCAGTCAGTCAGTCAGTCAGTCAGTCAGTCAGTCAGTCAGTCAGTCAGTCAGTCAGTCAGTCAGTCAGTCAGTCAGTCAGTCAGTCAGTCAGTCACTCACCCTGTCAGTCAGTCAGTCAGTCAGTCAGTCAGTCACTCACCCTGTCAGTCAGTCACTCACCCTGTCAGTCAGTCAGTCAGTCACTCACTCACTCACTCACCCTGTCAGTCAGTCAGTCAGTCAGTCAGTCAGTCAGTCAGTCAGTCAGTCAGTCAGTCAGTCAGTCAGTCAGTCAGTCAGTCAGTCAGTCAGTCAGTCAGTCAGTCAGTCACTCACCCTGTCAGTCAGTCAGTCAGTCAGTCAGTCAGTCAGTCAGTCAGTCAGTCAGTCAGTCAGTCAGTCACTCACTCACTCACCCTGTCAGTCAGTCAGTCAGTCAGTCAGTCAGTCACTCACCCTGTCAGTCAGTCAGTCAGTCAGTCAGTCAGTCAGTCAGTCAGTCAGTCAGTCAGTCAGTCAGTCAGTCAGTCAGTCAGTCAGTCAGTCACTCAGCCTGTCAGTCAGTCAGTCAGTCAGTCACTCACCCTGTCAGTCAGTCAGTCAGTCAGTCAGTCAGTCAGTCAGTCAGTCAGTCACTCACTCACTCACTCACCCTGTCAGTCAGTCAGTCAGTCAGTCAGTCAGTCAGTCAGTCAGTCAGTCAGTCAGTCAGTCAGTCAGTCAGTCAGTCAGTCAGTCAGTCAGTCAGTCAGTCAGTCAGTCAGTCAGTCAGTCAGTCAGTCAGTCAGTCAGTCAGTCAGTCAGTCAGTCACTCACCCTGTCAGTCAGTCAGTCAGTCAGTCAGTCAGTCAGTCAGTCAGTCAGTCAGTCAGTCAGTCAGTCAGTCAGTCAGTCAGTCAGTCAGTCAGTCAGTCAGTCAGTCAGTCAGTCAGTCAGTCAGTCAGTCACTCACCCTGTCAGTCAGTCAGTCAGTCAGTCAGTCAGTCAGTCAGTCAGTCAGTCAGTCAGTCAGTCAGTCAGTCAGTCAGTCAGTCAGTCAGTCAGTCAGTCAGTCAGTCAGTCACTCACCCTGTCAGTCAGTCAGTCAGTCAGTCAGTCAGTCAGTCAGTCACTCACTCACTCACTCACCCTGTCAGTCAGTCAGTCAGTCAGTCAGTCAGTCAGTCAGTCAGTCAGTCAGTCAGTCAGTCAGTCAGTCACTCAGCCTGTCAGTCAGTCAGTCAGTCAGTCAGTCAGTCAGTCAGTCACTCACTCACTCACTCACCCTGTCAGTCAGTCAGTCAGTCAGTCAGTCAGTCAGTCAGTCAGTCAGTCAGTCAGTCAGTCAGTCAGTCAGTCAGTCAGTCAGTCACTCACCCTGTCAGTCAGTCAGTCAGTCAGTCACTCACCCTGTCAGTCAGTCAGTCAGTCAGTCAGTCAGTCAGTCAGTCAGTCAGTCAGTCAGTCAGTCAGTCAGTCAGTCAGTCAGTCAGTCAGTCAGTCAGTCAGTCAGTCACTCACTCACTCACCCTGTCAGTCAGTCAGTCAGTCAGTCAGTCAGTCACTCACCCTGTCAGTCAGTCAGTCAGTCAGTCAGTCAGTCAGTCAGTCAGTCAGTCAGTCAGTCAGTCACTCACCCTGTCAGTCAGTCAGTCAGTCAGTCAGTCAGTCAGTCAGTCAGTCAGTCAGTCAGTCAGTCAGTCAGTCAGTCAGTCAGTCAGTCAGTCACTCAGCCTGTCAGTCAGTCAGTCAGTCAGTCACTCACCCTGTCAGTCAGTCAGTCAGTCACTCACTCACTCACTCACTCACCCTGTCAGTCAGTCAGTCAGTCAGTCAGTCAGTCACTCACCCTGTCAGTCAGTCAGTCAGTCAGTCAGTCAGTCAGTCAGTCAGTCAGTCAGTCAGTCAGTCAGTCAGTCAGTCAGTCAGTCAGTCACTCAGCCTGTCAGTCAGTCAGTCAGTCAGTCAGTCAGTCAGTCAGTCAGTCAGTCAGTCAGTCAGTCAGTCAGTCAGTCAGTCAGTCAGTCACTCACTCACTCACTCACCCTGTCAGTCAGTCAGTCAGTCAGTCAGTCAGTCAGTCAGTCAGTCAGTCAGTCACTCACCCTGTCAGTCAGTCACTCACCCTGTCAGTCAGTCAGTCAGTCAGTCAGTCAGTCAGTCAGTCAGTCAGTCAGTCAGTCAGTCAGTCACTCACCCTGTCAGTCAGTCAGTCAGTCAGTCAGTCAGTCAGTCAGTCAGTCAGTCAGTCAGTCAGTCAGTCAGTCAGTCAGTCAGTCAGTCAGTCAGTCAGTCAGTCAGTCAGTCAGTCAGTCACTCACCCTGTCAGTCAGTCAGTCACTCACCCTGTCAGTCAGTCAGTCAGTCAGTCAGTCAGTCAGTCAGTCAGTCAGTCACTCACTCACTCACCCTGTCAGTCAGTCAGTCAGTCAGTCAGTCAGTCAGTCAGTCAGTCAGTCAGTCAGTCAGTCAGTCAGTCAGTCAGTCAGTCAGTCAGTCAGTCAGTCAGTCAGTCAGTCACTCACCCTGTCAGTCAGTCAGTCAGTCAGTCAGTCAGTCAGTCAGTCAGTCACTCACCCTGTCAGTCAGTCAGTCAGTCAGTCAGTCAGTCAGTCACTCACTCACTCACTCACCCTGTCAGTCAGTCAGTCAGTCAGTCAGTCAGTCAGTCAGTCAGTCAGTCAGTCAGTCAGTCAGTCAGTCAGTCAGTCAGTCAGTCAGTCAGTCAGTCAGTCAGTCAGTCAGTCAGTCAGTCAGTCAGTCACTCAGCCTGTCAGTCAGTCAGTCAGTCAGTCACTCACCCTGTCAGTCAGAGTCAGTCAGTCAGTCAGTCAGTCAGTCAGTCAGTCAGTCAGTCAGTCAGTCAGTCAGTCAGTCAGTCAGTCAGTCACTCAGCCTGTCAGTCAGTCAGTCAGTCAGTCACTCACCCTGTCAGTCAGTCAGTCAGTCAGTCAGTCAGTCAGTCAGTCAGTCAGTCAGTCACTCACTCACTCACCCTGTCAGTCAGTCAGTCAGTCAGTCAGTCAGTCAGTCAGTCAGTCAGTCAGTCAGTCAGTCAGTCAGTCAGTCAGTCAGTCAGTCAGTCAGTCAGTCAGTCAGTCAGTCAGTCAGTCAGTCAGTCAGTCAGTCACTCAGCCTGTCAGTCAGTCAGTCAGTCAGTCACTCACCCTGTCAGTCAGAGTCAGTCAGTCAGTCAGTCAGTCAGTCAGTCACTCACTCACTCACTCACCCTGTCAGTCAGTCAGTCAGTCAGTCAGTCAGTCAGTCAGTCAGTCAGTCAGTCAGTCAGTCAGTCAGTCAGTCAGTCAGTCAGTCAGTCAGTCAGTCAGTCAGTCAGTCAGTCAGTCAGTCAGTCAGTCAGTCAGTCAGTCAGTCAGTCAGTCAGTCAGTCAGTCAGTCAGTCAGTCAGTCAGTCAGTCAGTCAGTCAGTCAGTCAGTCAGTCAGTCACTCACCCTGTCAGTCAGTCAGTCAGTCAGTCAGTCAGTCAGTCAGTCAGTCACTCACCCTGTCAGTCAGTCAGTCAGTCAGTCAGTCAGTCAGTCAGTCAGTCACTCACTCACTCACTCACTCACCCTGTCAGTCAGTCAGTCAGTCAGTCAGTCAGTCAGTCAGTCAGTCAGTCAGTCAGTCAGTCAGTCAGTCAGTCAGTCAGTCAGTCAGTCAGTCAGTCAGTCAGTCAGTCAGTCAGTCAGTCAGTCAGTCAGTCACTCAGCCTGTCAGTCAGTCAGTCAGTCAGTCACTCACCCTGTCAGTCAGAGTCAGTCAGTCAGTCAGTCAGTCAGTCAGTCACTCACTCACTCACTCACCCTGTCAGTCAGTCAGTCAGTCAGTCAGTCAGTCAGTCAGTCAGTCAGTCAGTCAGTCAGTCAGTCAGTCAGTCAGTCAGTCAGTCAGTCAGTCAGTCAGTCAGTCAGTCAGTCAGTCAGTCAGTCAGTCAGTCAGTCAGTCAGTCAGTCAGTCAGTCAGTCAGTCAGTCAGTCAGTCACTCACCCTGTCAGTCAGTCAGTCAGTCAGTCAGTCAGTCAGTCAGTCAGTCAGTCAGTTAGTCAGTCAGTCAGTCAGTCAGTCAGTCAGTCAGTCAGTCAGTCAGTCAGTCAGTCAGTCAGTCACTCACCCTGTCAGTCAGTCAGTCAGTCAGTCAGTCAGTCAGTCAGTCAGTCAGTCAGTCAGTCAGTCAGTCAGTCAGTCAGTCAGTCAGTCAGTCAGTCAGTCAGTCAGTCAGTCAGTCAGTCAGTCAGTCAGTCAGTCAGTCAGTCAGTCAGTCAGTCAGTCAGTCAGTCAGTCAGTCAGTCAGTCAGTCAGTCAGTCAGTCAGTCAGTCAGTCACTCACCCTGTCAGTCAGTCAGTCAGTCAGTCAGTCAGTCAGTCAGTCAGTCAGTCAGTCAGTCAGTCAGTCAGTCACTCACCCTGTCAGTCAGTCAGTCAGTCAGTCAGTCAGTCAGTCAGTCAGTCAGTCAGTCACTCACCCTGTCAGTCAGTCAGTCAGTCAGTCAGTCAGTCACTCACCCTGTCAGTCAGTCAGTCAGTCAGGTCAGTCTGACATCCCGCAGGAATCAGCTGTCAGACACAGCAACGAATCACAGCAGGCAGCCGCAGAGCTGGCCAAAGAGAGACAGGAAAAAGAGCGGCTAGGTGAAGAGAGCAGCCGCCTTGCTGGTGAGGTGGCTCAACTCCGAGCTCAGCTGAGTGAGTCGCAGCAGCTCAGTCAGGAGAACCAAATCGTCCTTAGCAAGCTGACTGAAGAGAACGCTGAGCTCAAGGACAAGACGGAGCAGCTTGAGGTCAGTTGTGCTCCCGAAATGAAATGATTAAAAATAATAAATGTAATTTGAATCTAGAAGAATTCTTCAGAAAAAGTTGAGCCCTTATGGAGCTGTGATTGCAACAGTCACTAAGGTTATCGCCATTAAAATTTTTTTTAGAAAAATTCTCAAAGATTTCTGATCTATTCCGAAAAAAATCTCACACAAAATTGTTTGCTTGATTGCGTAACATTGATTAAATTGAAATTACCTTAACTGAATCAATAAAATTAAACAGAAAGCAGTGATTTATCGCTAAATAATGCACTAACAATAATCACTATCTTAGGCTAAGATTCGTCGCAATGAGGTCAGGCGTCTGACCACCGTGACCTCGGAGAACTGCGAAGAGGATGAGGTAAGATTTATGAAATATTCGAAAATATATTGACAGGCTTGAAATCAGCTGATGAAGGCAACCAAACCAACCCGCCCTCAGCTTCTATGCGATGCCATATTCCGAGAGACGGGTCTGAGCCGGCAGGACCAACTTGTCGGCGAGAGAATCAACCAGTTCAGCATTCAAACCATGGCCATCAAGGCTGATGCAGCCCAATAACTATATAGCCAGTGCTTTTTTCCCCTAAAAAAAATACTTGCGTTTTTCCTGCTCACTGACTAACCCAGTTTTGTGTTTCTATGCACTAGCTAAATTTGTTATTGTCTTGGTAGGATGTCAGGCGGGAGCTGCACAATCTAACCAGCGTCAAGGAGTCCATGGAGAAGAACTACGAGGCCCAGTTGCAGAAGTACAGGCAAGGGGGCGACGGCGGCGGTGGCTCCAGCCACCGAGGTCCCGGGTTCGACACCACTGTCAGGCTACGCAGCAAAACAGGAGTGTGAAGGCTGGATGACTCCTCTATAATTTTCTGAATTATAATAGTACTTGTGTTTTATTCAAGTCTAAACTGCAAATTATGAATTTAATTCATGATTTTTTAAATTATCCCAGAGCTATAATTTCCCATTTGTCTCTAATTAAAATACTGGTACTGAATTTGTCATTATTTCACTGTAACCAAGCTTATTGTTGCTCTCCAACATTGATTGCGCAATAAAGCGACTCAATATTTTCCTTGCATAAACGGACCAATCCATCACTCACTTGTATATTAATTAATGGCAATTTTGTCACCTCACTACATCATTCTTGATAAAGTTTTTCTACTAAATATTTATTTACTTGATGCCTACTACTATTGTACTAAGTAGTATAATCGTGATTACCAAACGTAAAAATTCCATTGAAATAATATTTCAAGAATTTGACATTGTAATTCTCTGACTTATTCAATGATCACGTATGTTGCTTTTGAAAATAAATAAATTGAGCAAAAGAGCGTCACAGTGGGACGATTTTAAATCACATTTCAGCACCAAATATATCCGTTTATAAAGAGAGTCTAAAATAAATTTTAAATTTAAACGTGATTCTCTGACATATCTAGAGATCGAGCGATCGTACAAAAATGTCAATTTTTCTTTCCAACTTATTATAAGTCAACGTTGAGACTTTTCAATACTTCTGTAGCCTTTCGAATTTCCAGTTGTCGTTAAGCTGGCCTTTTCAATTGGTTTTGTTCCTGAAGCCGCCTCAGCCACCTTCTCCACCGTCTGCATCATCGGCCGGCCTCTGGTGTCGAATGGCAGCAGCGACGCGGACACTGTGGCTAGCAGGGACACGCCGGCGTAGGTGAGCAGGCCGGCCATCACTGAGTAGTCGGGGAGCAGCACCTGGGCAACGAATGGCGATAGCAGGGCGCCGATGCGCGAGGCGGCGCAGCAGATCCCCATGCCCAGGGTGCGAATGGTGGTCGGGTAGGCCTCGCTGGTGTAGATGAAGCCGCAGATGAAGGCGGCTTGGGAGCAGCCGCGACAGAGAAGAAGCAGGGCAACGAGCAGGTTGGGTGGCATGCAGAACAGCATGGAGACAAGCAGGATGCTCAGTACAGCGGTATTCGATGCAAATACAGCCCGTCGGCCGCAGGTGTCTATGAATAGCACGATGATCAGGTAGCCAAGGAACTCTCCGAGTGTGGCAAACGCTGCCCCAGCGTAATCCGCCCTGCTGAGAGCCTGGCAACATTCTGAGCTCGAATTGTCTGGCGAAGCCGGACTCATCTGTTGGAGATTCTGCAGGCAGCGGTGCCGCTGCCCCGGCAGCTCGATGCTGAGCAGAATAACTCCATAGTAAAGAAATCCATTGCAGAACCAGGCGGTGAGACACAACAGCGTCAACCTGTTGTGAGTAAATAATATTAATAATAATCTGCAGGAGGGCTGTAGGCACCTGGATGCTTGAAGCGACATTGTCCTACAATCAGCGATTCATAGCCAATTGCGCTGACTCCTGAAGCGCGTTCATCAGTCACACTAAAGACGGTATGCAGGCATAGACACACACACACACACACGGGTGGACAAGCGGTTATCCAACAATGTACACTCTCACAAGAAGGGGGTTGCCTTCTTTGGGCTTAAATTGCGCAACTGGCCCATAGCCCAACCAATTCGAGCGCAAGGCTCCAAATTAGTGTGACCCCCTGTACACGAAACCACGCCAGGGAAAATAAACAACCTACAACGCGGGGTTGAACCTGGATCAGGTTCGCACTACACCGCCAAGCTTCCCTCAACCTGTTGTGAGATGTAATCTTAAGGTTTTAGTAAAAATGTCGATTGAAACGAGCGTGTCGCAGAGTCAACAGACGTACCTGGTCAGGGTTGAATTGGCAAATAACAGATTCAAGTCGGCTCTGGATTTTTTTGCTGAGAAATCAACCAGTGGTCCAGTCAGCTCGGGACGCCTGTTGCACCTTGCAACTCGATTCAACAGTTCCAGAGCCTCTCGATGTCGTCCAGATGCCAGTAGGAATCTGGGAGACCGAGGCAGCCACCCGAATAATGGTAGAACGAGGAACATAGGAACAGCAGACGCTGCCAGCATCCTTCTCCAGCCGTCCTCGGGTGTTTGAACTCCGTCGGAGCCAAGAAATAACCAGGCGATCAGGAACTCCAGTAAGCCGCCCAGCGTCCACAGTGACAGCATTCCGATTAGAAAAGCTGCTCTGTACTTCACAGGCATAAATTCTCCTGTGAGAGTGACCGAGACTGGAGTGAGGCCTCCGACAGCAAATCCTAAAATACCTCTCAGGATGAGAAGCCAAGCGAAATTCGGCGACGCAGCCGACAGAGCTCCGTAGTAGGCGATCAGGCACGCGCTCAACAGCAGGGCGTTCCACCTGCCGTACCGATCGGAGATCGCTCCCAGAATCGGAGCTCCGATCAGCTCTCCGATGAAGACGCAGGTAGCCAGCCAGGCGATCTGGTGAGACGACAGGTGCCACTGGCACTGCACGCTGCGTCCCAGAAACGACAGCAGAATCATCTCCATAGCGTCAGCCGCCTGCATGGTGCCGCATATGGCAACCAAACCGATTTGAAAGCGTCCGAAACCGATGGTCTCAATCGCGGCATCGACCGTTAGTCCATTTTGCGGCATTGTTGTGCTCAGTAGAGAGCCAGCTTTCTGTCAGGCTTATTATGTACGATCGAGTAAAATTTAACTCAGTGTGCTACAATTTAACTCCATTTTCGTTTGACTGAGCTTCTTCTCTCCGTCTATAATTTCACTCCGTCTGGCTTATTTTCCTACCCTTGAAAGTCAGTGCTCTGATCGATAATACTTGCTGACTTCTTTCCCCTGTACAAGTACAATATTGCAAGGTTAGCTTACGATTCACGAAATAATGGGTGCTAGAGTGAAGTCGCTTGGGTGTATGAATGTACATTTTGTTAGTTATTCATTTCGATCCAATTTTCAGACATTTGAGTACGCAAATGAAAAAATAAGCTTTTTAATGTGATCATTTCAAGCTGCTAGCGGGCTCTTCAAGACCTTCCTCGCCTTCAGGAGCATTGAAACTTCTGTAGGTCTTCGGCAATTCCTCCATCATAAGGCCGGCATCTTCAGCAGCAGCGGCAGCCGCCTCAGTTTCCTCCACCGTCTGGCTGAGCGCCCGTCCCTTCGTATCGAAGGGCAACAATGCGGCTACTGCGGTCGCCGCGGCGGACACGGCTGCGTAGATGAGCAGACCCGCGCGAACCGAGTATCCAGGCAGCAGCACCTGGGCAACGAACGGAGTGAGCAGGGCGCCGATGCGCGAGGCGGCGCAGCAGACTCCCATGCCCAGGGTGCGAATGGTGGTCGGGTAGGCCTCGCTGGTGTAGATGTAGATCGAGGTGAAAGCGGCGCAGGAGCAGCCGCGTGCCAGAAACAACAGAGCGGTGAGCAGCTTCTGAGGCATGCAGAACAGCATGCAGACGAGCAGGACGCTCAATGCGGCCGTGTTAGCTGCCATCACGGCGCGTCTGCCAATGATGTCAATCAATAAAACGATGATCAGGTAGCCGAAGAGCTCCCCGAGAGTGGCCAGCGCCGCTGTTTCGTAATCGGCACTGCTGAGCGCCTGGCAACACTCGGAGCTGGACTTGCCGGGCGAGGCCAAGCTCATCTGGCCGGGGCTCTGCAGGCAGCGGTGAGGCAGACCGGGCAGCTCCGTGGTCAGCAACACCAGACCGTAGTATAAGAAACCACCGCACAGCCAGAACAGCAGGAGCAGAGTTGTCAGTCTGCGGAATTATTAGGAAAAGTTTATAACAGCTCAGCTCCAGTTTGCTAGAGTTACCAGCCGAGATAATCAGCTTACCGAATCAGTGTACGATTCGCAAACAGGCTATCTATATTGGCCCTGCCCTTCTTGGTGGCAGCATTGGTGATCGGTCCAGTCAGCTCGGGACTCCTGTTGCTCCTGGCCGCCCGATTCAGCTGCGCCAGCGCCTCAGCCGGCCTGCCCGATGCCAGCAGGAATCTCGGCGACCGAGGCAGCCAGAAGAACACGGGCAGGATGAGGAACAGCGGCACGGCGGTTGCGGCCAGCACCCGTCTCCATCCGTCGGGCTTGAGAGCACCATCGGAGCCGAGCAGCAGCCAGGCAATAAAGACTTCGAGCAGGCCGCCAATAGTCCAGAATGTCATCATCACAATAAGAAATGAGGCCCTGAATCTGACTGGCAGAAATTCGCCAGTGAGAGTGGACGTCAGCGGGATGAGTCCTCCGATGGCGAATCCAACAAAGCCTCGAAGTGTGAGAAGCCAGGTGAAACTGGGCGATCCAGCCGACAGAGCTCCGTAGTAGGCGATGAGGCAGGAGCACAGCAGCAGGGCGTTCCACCTGCCGTACCGGTCCGAGATCGCTCCCAGAATCGGTGCTCCAAAAATGGTCCCGATGAAGACGCAGGTAGCCAGCCAGGCGATCTGGTGAGACGACAGGTGCCACTGGCACTGCACGCTGCGACCCAGAAACGACAGCAGCACCATCTCCATGGCGTCAGCCGCCTGTACGATTCCGCAGACGGCCACCAGACCCAGCTGGAATCGACCGAAGCCGATCTTTTCGATTGCCGCATCGACTGTCAGGCCGTCTCCATCCTTGCTAGCTGATTGGGACATGCCTGCTTGGCTGATGCCGACTTAACTTGTTCGAATATTAGAAACTACGCCTTTTTCATCTGGAGGGTACCTTAAGTTCAAATCGTTTCATGGGTTTTGTTATGACTGAAGAGAATAAAGTTGTTGAAAACTCAGTAAGCTTATGCTTTCTTTTAGTTCGGTCTTTCCTGCGTCAAAATGCGCCATAGTAGGCAGGGAGCCCTGGTGGGCAAGAAAAATTCACGTGTTTTTTGTCAAGCGTGTCTCGCTCTAGGCTTTTGTGGATGTGTGCAGATGCACATTCTGATAAGAGGGGTAGAGAGCTGTGAATTTTTTTCTTCTGAATGCAGTCACTCGTGCATGGACAATGGATGAGTTGGTCAGAACTTTCCGTCCATTTTTCTGTTCACAGAATCTAGGTAACAGTAGCAGTAACGAAAAATTGGAGAGAATAGCCTTTTAAGATGCTATAAGAGCCTAGTAGTAGTAGTAGTAGTAGTAGTAGTAGTAGTAGTAGTAGTAGTAGTAGTAGTAGTAGTAGTAGTAGTAGTAGTAGTAGTAGTAGTAGTAGTAGTAGTAGTAGTAGTAGTAGTAGTAGTAGTAGTAGTAGTAGTAGTAGTAGTAGTAGTAGTAGTAGTAGTAGTAGTAGTAGTAGTAGTAGTAGTAGTAGTAGTAGTAGTAGTAGTAGTAGTAGTAGTAGTAGTAGTAGTAGTAGTAGTAGTAGTAGTAGTAGTAGTAGTAGTAGTAGTAGTAGTAGTAGTAGTAGTAGTAGTAGTAGTAGTAGTAGTAGTAGTAGTAGTAGTAGTAGTAGTAGTAGTAGTAGTAGTAGTAGTAGTAGTAGTAGTAGTAGTAGTAGTAGTAGTAGTAGTAGTAGTAGTAGTAGTAGTAGTAGTAGTAGTAGTAGTAGTAGTAGTAGTAGTAGTAGTAGTAGTAGTAGTAGTAGTAGTAGTAGTAGTAGTAGTAGTAGTAGTAGTAGTAGTAGTAGTAGTAGTAGTAGTAGTAGTAGTAGTAGTAGTAGTAGTAGTAGTAGTAGTAGTAGTAGTAGTAGTAGTAGTAGTAGTAGTAGTAGTAGTAGTAGTAGTAGTAGTAGTAGTAGTAGTAGTAGTAGTATAATTGAATATAAAAAATGCACTTAAAATATGTTTTGTCTTTCAGTTTCCTAATAATACTAATAATAATAGTTCAGTTTCCTATTTTCATTATTATGCAAGACTGCTGCAGCGTTGATAACAAAACATGTTGCTTTTGTAGTAGTAGTAGTAGTAGTAGTAGTAGTAGTAGTAGTAGTAGTAGTAGTAGTAGTAGTAGTAGTAGTAGTAGTAGTAGTAGTAGTAGTAGTAGTAGTAGTAGTAGTAGTAGTAGTAGTAGTAGTAGTAGTAGTAGTAGTAGTAGTAGTAGTAGTAGTAGTAGTAGTAGTAGTAGTAGTAGTAGTAGTAGTAGTAGTAGTAGTAGTAGTAGTAGTAGTAGTAGTAGTAGTAGTAGTAGTAGTAGTAGTAGTAGTAGTAGTAGTAGTAGTAGTAGTAGTAGTAGTAGTAGTAGTAGTAGTAGTAGTAGTAGTAGTAGTAGTAGTAGTAGTAGTAGTAGTAGTAGTAGTAGTAGTAGTAGTAGTAGTAGTAGTAGTAGTAGTAGTAGTAGTAGTAGTAGTAGTAGTAGTAGTAGTAGTAGTAGTAGTAGTAGTAGTAGTAGTAGTAGTAGTAGTAGTAGTAGTAGTAGTAGTAGTAGTAGTAGTAGTAGTAGTAGTAGTAGTAGTAGTAGTAGTAGTAGTAGTAGTAGTAGTAGTAGTAGTAGTAGTAGTAGTAGTAGTAGTAGTAGTAGTAGTAGTAGTAGTAGTAGTAGTAGTAGTAGTAGTAGTAGTAGTAGTAGTAGTAGTAGTAGTAGTAGTAGTAGTAGTAGTAGTAGTAGTAGTAGTAGTAGTAGTAGTAGTAGTAGTAGTAGTAGTAGTATAATTGAATATAAAAAATGCACTTAAAATATGTTTTGTCTTTCAGTTTCCTAATAATACTAATAATAATAGTTCAGTTTCCTATTTTCATTATTATGCAAGACTGCTGCAGCGTTGATAACAAAACATGTTGCTTTTGCACATTTATTTATTACTTATGCGTTTTAAGAATGAAGCACGAAAATAAAATGCGAATGCGAATCGACCTTATTGTAGTAGGAAAATGTATGCCATGACTGACTACTTGCTTAGCAGGATTCCATGAGCTGTGTCACACAGGTAGGGCTACCTCGAGCCGCTACCGTCCAAACTGCTGTAGGTCTTCGGCACATCGTCCATCATCAGTCCGCGGTCTTCAGCAGCAGCAGCAGCAGCACCACCACCACCACCACCCGACTCTCTAGACTGCGACGCTAGAATAGCTGATTCAGTCTCTTCCACCGTCTGGAAGAGAGGCCGACCCTTGGTCTCGAAGGGCAACAGCCCGGCAGTCAGGGCGGCAACAAGAGACACGCCGGCGTAGGTGAGCAGGCCGGCCATCACTGAGTAGTCCGTGAGCAGCACCTGGGCTACAAACGGAGTGACCAGGGCGCCGATGCGGGAAGCTGCGAAGCAGACCCCCATGCCCAGGGTTCGAATAGTGGTCGGGTAGGCCTCGTTGGTGTAGACGAAGCCGGTGATGAAGGCGGCTTGCGAGCAGGCGCGGCAGAAGAACAGCAGCGCGGTGAGCAGACTCTGCGGCATGCAGAACAGCAGGCCGACGAACAGCACGCAGGTGATGCCCGAATTCGACACCATCACGGGACGCCTGCCGCAGAGGTCGCTGAAGATGATGATGATTAGGTAGCCAACGAACTCGCCAAGAGTGGCGAAGGCTGCCGTTGCGTAATCGGCATTGCTGAGCGCCTGACAGCAGCTGGCGCCCGACTTGCCTGGTGAAGGCTCGCTGAAACGGTCCAGGCTCTGCAGACACCGGTGCGACATTCCTGGCAACTCTGTGGTCAGTAGGACCAGGCCAAAGTAGGTGAATCCTTGGCAGAACCAGTACAAAATCAGCAGCAGGGTGCTTCTGTTTGTGTAGGGAGGATAGATAAGATAAAAACTGTGCTTTAGTAAAAAACACAAGTTCCGTTTCAGACATTTTGTGGAGTCTAACGCACCTGGTCATAGTTTGATTTGCAAAGAGGCCGCTGAGGTCGGCTCTGCTCTCTTTGGCCGCAGGATTTGTGATCGGTCCAGTCAGCTCAGGCCTCTTGTTGCTCCTGGCCGCCCGATTCAGCTGCCCCAGCGCCTCAGCCGGCCTGCCCGATGCCAGCAGGAATCTCGGCGACCGAGGCAGCCAGAAGAACACGGGCAGGATTAGGAACAGCGGCACGGCGGTTGCGGCCAGCACCCGTCTCCATCCGTCGGGCTTCAGAGAACCATCGGAGCCGAGTAGCAGCCAAGCTAAAAATACCTCAAGTAGGGCTCCAAGAGTCCAGAAGGTCAGCATGACGACCAGAAGTGAGGCCCTGAATCTGACTGGTAGAAACTCGCCAGTGAGAGTCGACGTCAGCGGTATGAGACCTCCGATAGCGAATCCGACGAAGCCTCGTAGCAGTAGCAGCCACGGGAGGCTGGGCGATCCAGCTGACAGAGCTCCGTAGTAGGCGATGAGGCAGGAGCACAGCAGCAGGGCGTTCCACCTGCCGTACCGGTCCGAGATCGCTCCCAGAATCGGTGCTCCAAAAATGGTCCCGATGAAGACGCAGGTAGCCAGCCAGGCGATCTGGTGAGACGACAGGTGCCACTGGCACTGCACGCTGCGACCCAGAAACGACAGCAGCACCATCTCCATGGCGTCAGCCGCCTGTACGATTCCGCAGACGGCCACCAGACCCAGCTGGAATCGACCGAAGCCGATCTTCTCGATTGCTGCATCGACTGTCAGGCCGTCTCCATCTTTGCCAGCTGATTGGGACATTTCATAAAGTGTCTTCTACCTTCTAGCTACTTATACAGCCGGGTCAAGCTAATTTACTAGTTCGCTTTTGTAGGGCGGAAAACTAAAAACCTGGAAAACGTGCGCCTCAGTCCAACTGTTGTCTCAGAAAGCTAAATTTATTTTCAAACTCTTCTCCAACCTAGAATTTAAGCTAAAGAGTTTTTTAGTTTTCTCAATAGAAGACAGTCTAACTTTTTTTCATTACTTGTTAGATGGAATTCTGAGGGGCAGTGAGTTGTGAGGTAAGTAACGAAGCTGCGTCTCGGGGTTTTTGTGCGTACAGATGTAAGCACACAGCTCCGCACACAGAACAATAGAAACATTATTATAGTACGAAGCAAAGGAGCCATGAGATTGAGCCTGACAGTATTTGAGCACTCTTGAGAACACTCTTGAGATTAGCGGGCCGGAATGTAGTAAAAAACAACGTTCAATCAGGCAGTTAACAAAAATATGAAATGTCCATCATCACCACGTGATAGATAATCCACAGTGCCATATATCTATTTAAATAGCGAATTCACAAGTAGTACGAAGTGCAAGGTTTTTTTAAAGAATTGCTCAATTAAAGCAGAAAAATGTCTGCCACAGTTTAGAAATCAAGAGAATAGAACAATCCGATCGAGTAGGCTTCCTCGAAAACACCAAGTCTGATTTGGGAGGTGCAGGTGTAGAATGGGAAACGTTGGAAATTGTTTTGTTCCGAAGACTTCCAGTCAATTATGACGCCCAATAAACCCGAGCTGATGACAGTGGGATGCCGCTGGGACTATCCTTCGGACTCCTGAGCATCCGCCTGAGCATTCAGGCTGTTGTACTTCTTGGCGTCGCCAGTGAGTCGGAGCCCGTCGACCTCCGACGCCGTCTTGTCTGTCGATTTTGAAGGCGAGTTTTTCGCCGCCTCGTCGACCTCCTCCACTGTTTGCATCAGCGAGCGGCCTTTCGTGTCGAACTGGCATCAGGGCGACGGCAACCGTAGTCACCAGGGCCATGGCGGCGTAGGTGAGCAGGCCGGCCATCACTGAGTAGTCGGGCAGCAGCACCTGGGCAACGAATGGGGACAGCAGGGCGCCGATGCGCGAGGCGGCGCAGCAGACGCCCATGCCCAGGGTGCGAATGGTGGTCGGGTAGGCCTCGTTCGTGTAGATGTAGATCGCCGTGAAGGCGGCGGCTGCGCAGCTTCGGGCAAAGAAGAGCAGCACCGCCAGCAGTTTGGGCGGCATGCAGAACAGCATGCAGATGAGCAAGATGCACAGTACACCGGTGTTCGACCCGATCACGGCCCGTCGGCCGCAGGTGTCAATGAACAGGATAATCACTAGGTAGCCGAAGAATTCTCCCAGAGTGGCGAAAGCCGCCGTTGCGTAATCAGCACTGCTGAGCGCCTGGCAACACTCGAAGCTCGATTTGTCTGGCGAGGCCGGACTCATCTGTTGGAGATTCTGCAGGCAGCGGTGCGGCTGGCCAGGCAGCTCGGTGCTCAGCAACACCAGACCGTAGTAAAGGAAGCCGCCTCCAATCCAGATAATGATTGACAGAATGGTGAGCCTGCAAGAGGTTTCGGGGCGGGGAAATGTGGAGAAGTTTCCAACATTAAAACCGAATTATCAGCACGAGTAGTCTTTGACCGAGACCCTACAGAAAGGAAAATTTTCCTCAACGATCTAACGAATCCATCCTCGTAATTTGTTATCGAATGTAGTAGGTTGTAGCGGTCATCGGCGCACGGCAAGAGTGCAGCTGCACTCACGCTACCGCCCAGCCAGCTTCTACCCAATGGCTTACCCCTCCTCGCGGCCAGCGGGCACCAACCCCCTGCTAGATAAGCCGGGGGATTCTGATTGGCTGGGGGGTGACATTGATAACTTGGCCACTTATTGTATGTGGGCACCACCTCCCCACGCGCCCAATCTGGTCTCACTGCTACTTTGCATGTACACTAAGCGCCAAAAAAACGGATACCCCTTTTGGAAACAGGGGTGCTAAAATTTTTCTCAACCACATGGTTACATGACTGTAGGGTTGGGCTACGAGTAAATAACAAAGGGAGGGAGGGAGGAAGCGAAGGAGAAGTTAAAATCAACTGGGCCAGTCACCCCACCACCCACCCACCCCATCCACTAAAACCCAGCCCGCCACTTGAATTGAAGTTTGCAACTTGAGACAGGGCAAGAGGGAATCCGTCTTTTTGGCGGATGGTGTAAAACCAAGTAAACCGCCAGCCATGCTCTTGGCACTTCTTTTCCAGAAAAGTCCTCGAGAAAAATACAGTACCCAGGAAAGCACAACAAAATGGTCCCTACCTTGTCATGGTCGAATTGGCAAACAGCCCCTTCAGACTGGCCCGCTCAGCCCTGGCCGAAGTGCTGCTGATCGGTCCCGTCAGCTCGGGCCTCTTGTTGCTCCTGGCCGCCCGATTCAGCTGCGCCAGCGCCTCATCCGGCCTGCCCGATGCCAGCAGGAATCTCGGTGACCGAGGCAGCCAGAAGAACATCGGCAAGATGAGGAACAATGGCACAGATGTAGCGGCCAGCATCCATCGCCAACCGTCCGGCCTGAGAGTGCCGTCGGAGCCGAGGCAAAGCCAGGCGATGAAGACTTCAAACAGACCGCCGAGCGTCCAGAACGACATCATCACAATGAGAAATGAAGCTCGAAATTTCACGGGCAGAAACTCGCCAGTGAGAGTGGACGTCAGCGGAATGAGTCCTCCGATGGCGAATCCGACGAAGCCTCTGAGAATGAGGATCCAGGGGAGGCTGGGCGACGCAGCCGACAGAGCTCCGTAGTAGGCGATGAGGCACGCGCTCAACAGCAGGGCGTTCCACCTGCCGTACCGGTCCGAGATCGCTCCCAGAATCGGTGCACCGATCATTGTCCCGATGAAGACGCAGGTAGCCAGCCAGGCGATCTGGTGAGACGACAGGTGCCACTGGCACTGCACGCTGCGACCCAGAAACGACAGCAGCACCATCTCCATGGCGTCAGCCGCCTGTACAGTTCCGCAGACGGCCACCAGACCCAGCTGGAATCGGCCGAAGCCGATCTTCTCCACCGCATCGTCGATCGTTAGTCCGCCGCCAACGCTGGCGCCTCCTCCTTTGTCGTTAATCGGCATGTTGTCCTGCTCAGAACTGTTTCTACAGTGAGAACTATCAAGAAATATCAAACTGTCTTGAAGACAAAATTCCTTTTACTTGTACGCCTTAAAATTTGTCCAACTACCAAGAAAGATCAGAGAGTTGTGGGTGGGCGAAAGCCAAGCTAAAAGCCGCCTCAACTGCTGGGGTGCGTTATAGAAGAAGCGGGGGTAGAAGGCCGAGAGCCGCGCCAGCTGTCGCTTCAAATATTTTGAGGAGTAACTGGGGGGCTGGCGTTTGAATGCGGGCTTAATCCAACGCACACAGAAAATAAATTTTTTTTCACATACCAACATTTAAGACTGACTGTATTGATTATTTCCTTGCATTTACTGATTAGCTCATTGGGATTGTTAGTTCTGCCCCCGTGGGAGCTCATTGGCGGGGGACAGTCCACACTGTGGCCTGTTGCTATGGAGGAGACATGATTTGGTTAAGATAGTTCGAAACTGGGTTTTGAGAACAGGCGAGAGAAAAACTGTCATTAACTGAACTTGATGCAATGGTCGTGATCTCAGGGTAACAATCGAATAATCAAGTCGAAAAACAACAACGAAAATTACAAAAACAGCAAATCCTTGTCAAGGATGACCACTTTCAATTTTCCAATTTTGCAGTTTTATTACAGTCACACTTCACTCCAACCTTTCCGACTGAGAAAATGCGAAAATGAAAAAAAAACAGAAATTTTTTTTCACGGCTTGATTCGTTCAGAAAGAAACGCGCGGGTAGTACGCGGGTGGTTTGGCTGGAGGGCGTGAAAACAAGCCGTCATTCAGCGAATGAGGTTCAACATAGTCCGATTGAGGTAGGCCCGCACGCTCAGCAGCGCCAGGTAGTGCTCAATCTCCGGCAGGATGTCGTCGGCGAGGGTGGCCGACCGCAGCGTCGGCACAATCGGGCTGGTCTGGCTAAAGTGAGCCGAGAAGTCAAACAGGGGCAGCTTCTCTGGCTGGATGATTTCTTTGATGGCTTCCACCTGGACGTTCGTTGTAAAGCCGCTTGCACCACACCTTAGGGGGGTGGGGTTGGTTTCCTATTGCAGTCACGTGACTTGCGGTTCCCTGACAGTCTCCTAACAGTCACCTGACGGTTTTATGGCTATTTCTGTTATTTTTCTAGGTTTGCATCAATCACGAGACAAACTAGTTTTCTATTAAAAGTCTGTCAGGTCTGTCCGAATAACTTTTTCTTAGAAGCAAGTAGCAAATTAGGGACGGCGTCTCACCCGGAACAGGTGAAAAATTTGATCGAACAAATCGGGCCGATAAAATCGCATTAGTTCCATAGTGAAATCGGCCAGTGGATTGTAGATTAGCTTGTTTGCGCCGCCTTCCAGCTCCTAAAAATTTTTTGTGCTTCCAGCTATAGTCAGCAAATCTTAGAAAGTCATACAGTTGCCATATTGTAGGAAATCCTAACGTCACTGAGAAAATTCTTAGTATCACTAAGGGAAATCCTACAGTAGCCAAGGTTAGTTATGGAAATCCTAGTCAATAAGGGAAATCCTACCATCACTAAGGGAAATCCTACAGTCACTATAGTCTATAGGAAATCCTAATGTCACAAACGAGATTCCGACAGTCACTAAGGGATATCCTACATACAATCACTAAGAGAAAATTGACAGTCACTGAGGAAAATCCTATAGTAAATCAGGGAAATCCTACAGTCACTAAAGGGAATCCTAATGTCACTATGGGAAATCCTAATGTCACTAACGGGATTCCTACAGTCACTAAGGGAAATCCGACAGTCACTAAAGGAAATCCCAGTCACTAAGGGATATCCTATAGTCACTAAGGGATATCCTACCGTCACTAAGGGAAATCCTAATGTCACTATGGGAAATCCTAATGTCACTAACGGGATTCCTACAGTCACTAAGGGAAATCCGACAGTCACTAAAGGAAATCCCAGTCACTAAGGGATATCCTATAGTCACTAAGGGATATCCTACATAGAGTCACTAAGGGAAATCCTACCGTCACTAAGGGAAATCCTACAGTCACTAAGGGATAGCCTGCATACAGTCACTAAGGGAAATCCTACAGTCACTAAGGGAAATCCTACCGTCACTAAGGGAAATCCGACAGTCACTAAAGGCAATCCTACAGTCACTAAGGGATATCCTACATACAGTCACTAAGGGAAATCCGACAGTCACTAAGGGAAATCCGACAGTCACTAAGGGAAATCCTACCGTCACTAAGGGAAATCCGACAGTCACTAATTGGAAACCTAAATCGCTAATTTCAATGAAACCTGACACCAATAAGGGAAATCCAACTCGCAATACGACCCACATGGAAGTATTTCAAGCCCAGCAATCAATAAAATCGGACGCAGCTCCTCACATGCATATCGTGAACTTCCACCTTCCAATAGCACGGGGGACTCTCGCTCCAGCAGCCCTGCTCGATGTGGGGCGGCACCCAGTAGGGCCTGGACAGGCCAGTCTTCTGATTGCCCGTGTAATTTGCCGAACGCTTCAAATCAATGTAGCACACCTCCTTGATGGCCATCTTCTTGTTCTCCTCCATGCTGAGAGAGTAGACTCGCCCGGTGATGGCGGCTGTGTTCAACAGGTTCGGCACCTGCTGCAGCTGCGACGCGGTGGCCGAAGCTTTCTCTTTCGGCTTCAACTTGTGATGATTGTTGACAAGATCGGCCGACTCAATCGGCAGCTCAGCCGACCGTCGACCGCTGCGCTTGCAAACCCCGGCGACCCGCGAAATCGAATGCGCCATCGCTTGCGAACCATGTGGGATCAATGCGTTGGCGAATTAATGGCCAGCAGAAGGATTATAATTTTTTGTGTGATCAAAACTGTCTATGGCCATAGGCGTCGTGATTTAATTTTTCGAAGTTTAGAATCATTAGGTCACGTGACTGGTTTTCAAAATCAACCGATTGCGTAATATTGATTAAATAAGACTAATATAGTTTTCAAATTTATTGTAGCTCTCAGGGATTATTGCAAGGACACTTTAAGTAGAAGGACGGGACACTTCGTTTTGTAGAAAGTTTTTGGAGTTCAATTTTCGCGAAAATTGAACTTCCAATCTGCTTCCAATCGAGCGCAATCTTTAATTTTATGTCGAAAATCTGCAAATTTCCCATCTCCGTAGTGAATTTTTTTCGCGAAAATTGGACTCCAAATTTTTCAAGAAACGAAGTGTCCCGTCCTTCTATTTAAGGTGCCATTTGATTGAAGATCAGCAAAATGGCAATATTTTTCGTTTTTAATTTAGTTGTCCGAAGGGCGATATGGGCTAGACCGAAGTAGAAACTACTGAAAGTATATTTTTTGTGTTGATTTTAAGCAACAGATTCAGGGTGAAATTTCTTTTATTCCTACTAACAGTAGACTGCGGACATGGTAAAACTATTTCTTATATAAAATAAATTTATATTGCATACATTGGTTGCAATTGTAGGAGATTTGTCATTGTACTTGCATTTTGCTTTGCAATTTTGGGCTGAAGGTCTAGTTTTAATATTAAGTTGGATATATCGTATTAATCGCACATGAAGACGGTAAAACCCCTAACTAAAAATATATGCGTCACCCCTTCCACTCGTGGTCGGTCGGCTTTTCCACCAGTGTTCTAAAAATAGAAGCACACAAGTGACGGCTTCTCACAAGTTGCTGCCAAGTAATGCCGCGAACCCGTACAACTATAATAACTAGCTATAGGGCATTCTCACTGCCATTTATCCAGCTTAACCAGTTTAGCAAGACACAGTACACCAGCACTACTTGTTCTGGTTTAGAAGACGTTGGTTGGCAAGCCAGTTAGTTTCCTGTAGTGTTTAATTCGCTTCAGAAGAGACTAAAAGCAAAAAAATAAACCGAACACACAAAGAGTTTTCTCCATATATGATTCAGAAATTCGAATAATTCAGGTTTTTCTTCAAAGCGCAGGTTTTTTTGTTTTCAGAAAAAAAGACCAAAAAAGGTGATTTTCGCGATTTCTTCTCCGCCATACTAATATAGCTTTTAAGCAGCCGATAGTTCAGTCGATCAATTTTAGAGTTAAAATGAAAAAGCTTGAAAATTTTTTAGTCATAATTTCTCGGAGTCTGGGGAAAAAAGGTGTCGCATTATTATACTTAGTACATGGGATAGGGGATTAATATAAGGGAGGCGGTAAGCGGCAAAGCCTTCATATTAAAGAGTTCGCGCACAGGAAAACACACACAAGCTTAAAATCACCGAACCCGTCACACTTCACCCGTCAATCCATCTGGCGGCGCCCGTCTAAAAAAAAAAAACTGATTACAAAATCCTTCACCGACCGGGGGGATGTTAAGCTTAACGTAATAATTTTTAGTTTTGTCAATAGTTTGACGCTAACAAGTCAGTCGGTTTTGAGAATCGGTCGCTTCAAAGCTTGTCCAAGAAGCGATCAAGCGGCGGGATGCCCTCCTGCAGGCCCTTGCGCTTGCGCGTGTCCAGCACAATCTGGTTGGGCTTGGTGCCGGCGTTCAACGGGTCGCCAGGCATCACCTGCCAGTGGTCGAACACGCACTGCGGGAAGGCTTGGCCGCCTGTGGCCTGGCGCAGGTCCGAGGTGAAGCCGAAGCTCTCATTAACTGGCAGGTGGGCCTTCACGATGAACATCGGCGTGCCGGTCACCTGCGGGTTGAGCAATCAGCTGCTGCCGTACAGATCCGCCCAGGCCCAGATCAAACAGCTGCCAGAATCACTCACCTGCTCCTCGGAGAAGACGACACCGCGTCGGCGATTGAGCACGCCGTAGATGCCGCCTACAGCGTTCTCCGGGCACTGGATCTCGCACAGGTACACCGGCTCCAGCAGGGCCGGCTCGGCGGTCAGCACCGCGGCGTAGAAGCAGCGCCTGGCAGTCGGGATAATCTGGCCGCCGCCGCGATGGATAGCGTCGGTGTGCAGGGTGACGTCGGTGATGTCGAATCGGCAGCCGCGCATGTTCTCGTCGCACAAGACGCCCTCCTTGGTGGCCCACTGGAAGGCGGCCACAACGCTGTCCTTGATCTCGGCCAGGTACTGCACACCCTTGGTGACGTCAACAACCAGATTGGCTCCGTTGGTGTCCGGGCCGAAGCACCAGATCTTTCGAGCCTCGGTGACGTCCCAGCCGTAGGTGTCGGCTAGGATGCGGCCGCGATCTTTGATGTCCTGGCGGGGCGCGATCTTGCCGTCGTCGATGTCTTTGCACAGGTCCTCGTCTAGAGGGCGGGCCTTCATGTACAGCCGGTTGTGCTTGTTCGGCGACTTGGACAGAACCACCTGGTTGCTCTCGTTGGTGACAGTCTCTCGGTAGGACACCACGGGATCGCCAGTCTTGATGGGGATCTGGGCGTGATCCTCTTCCAGATCTTTGAGACAGATCTCCAGATGCAGCTCGCCGGCGCCAGCGATGATGTGCTCGCCAGACTCCTCGTTGTAGATCTGCACCATCGGGTCCGACTTGGCCAGACGTTTCAAGCCTTCGACTAGCTTAGGCAAATCCGACGGATTTTTGCAGTCGACGGCGACACGAACGACGGGCGACACGCTGAACTTCATGACGCGCATGTTGTGAGCGGCGGCGTACGTGGTGATGGTGCCGGTCTTCACCAGGAACTGGTCGACGCCGACCAGACCGCAGATGTTGCCGCAGGGCACGTCCTCAATAGGCTCGGTGTAGCGGCCCATCATAAGGATGGTACGCTGGATGCTCTTCTCAAACAGGTCGTCCTTCTTGCCCGGCGTGTAGTTCGGGCCCATGATGCGCACCTTGGAGGCGCTCACAACGCCGGAGAACACGCGGCCGAAAGCGTAGAAACGGCCCTTATCGGATGTCGGCACCATCTTGGAGACGTACATCATTAGGGGCGCCTTCGGGTCGCAGGTCTTGATGCCGATGGCGGCCTCGTCGTCGTGCGGTCCTTCGTACAGGAGCTCCATGCGGTAGCGCTGGGAGGTCACGGGAGAAGGCAGGTGGATGGCAATCATCTGCAGCAGGGTGTCGCCAGCTGGAAGCCATTTGCGCATCATGACCTTCAGCAGCGGCTTGCCGGTCAGCTCGCGCTCCTCAGCGTCTAGCTTGATGTTGAGCTTCTCGGCCAGTTTCATGCCCTCCTCCTTAGGCTGATCCATCACAACGTCGAACATCTGTGGCAAATTTGGTTAGTTTGATTTGAGAATTAAACGGATGGATTAGGAAATGAAATGACAACTAGTAGCAACTGGTTTCGTAGATCAGACGAACTGAATCCTCATTTAATTAGTTCAGACTGGGGCAGTATAAGGTCATCACATAGTACGATTCTGAAGTGGCTAATTAAAACCAAAGAGCAACAAACTGTATTTACCTGGTAGATTGGGTTCAGCACAAACTGGATGAAGCCGCGAACGCACTTGTCATTCTCCTGGGTTTTCACCCACTTCCTGGTCTCAGTATTGTAGAAATTGTCTCCCCACAGTCGCTTCATCAGCTTCTCCGGCTCGATCTTGAACTTCGTGGCGTAGATCTCGGCGAACTGCTTCAGCGTGAAGGCCCAAGCGTGCAGGCCGGAGCCGAATCCAACGGTGCCCTTCTCCGGCGACACGAAGATGTTGCCCATCGGGCCGCTCTCCTCGCCGAACTGGGCGATAATCACGTTGATGTTCTCCACTACTCGCTGGAACTGCTGGTACAGATCCTCCTTGCCTTTCTTGAGCGTCAGCAGCGAGCAGTCCATCTTGTTCATGAACAGCACCGGTTTGATGCGCTCAGCGATGGCCTGACGAAGCACAGTCTCGGTCTGCACGCACACACCAGAGTTGCAGTCAACAACGACGAGGGCTCCGTCAGTGACGCGGAGAGCGGCGGTTACCTGCAAATAAAGGAGTTTTTAATTTGCAACGTATCGGCTGCTTGATGATCTAAAGAGCTGTCAAAGACGCACCTCCGAGCTAAAGTCCACGTGACCGGGCGAGTCAATCAAGTTGATCAGAAAGCCGCACTCGTCAGTTCCATCGCTACGCTTAGACACCTCTTGCAGAGCCTTCACATATTTCAGATCCTGCTCACCGAGCTCATAGTACATGCTAACAGCAGTTGACTTGATGGTAATGCAGCGCTCCTGCTCATCCTTGCGCGTATCCGTGAACCTGGTCTCGCCAGCTCTGGCCGACGCAATGATGCCAGCCTTGGAGAGCAGCGAGTCAGTCAGGGTGGACTTGCCGTGGTCCACGTGAGCGATGACGGACATGTTGCGGATGTTCCGCTTGTTGTCCATCATGGAACGGATTTGGCTGACAGTGAAGTTCACCTGAGGTTTTTTAGGGATTAACATGTTTTTATATTAGTTTCACACTCATTGAAGTGTTTAAATAAAATGTAGAATAAATGCTTAGCAAAATCTTTTCAGTCCATCTAGTAGCAGTGATGCCCACATGATTAGAACTAGGGCGAAGTTTAATTAACTTTCATCATAGATTTTATTGCACTAACATTAATAAATCCTTTCCAAAATATTTAGGCCCTGGCGTTACCTGGACTTACCTGCTACACAATTGCTCTAAAGGCAAGTACAATAGACTATACTAAGTATTATTGATTATAAAAAAATAAAAAATAAAAAAATAAAAGATTGGAAAGTTTGCAACTAAGAACAAAATTTTAATTGCAACTTTAAAAAATCAATGTAAATTTTGCAATCATATTAAAATAAGTCTGAATTCCCATTCAAAAGGCAAATTTAGAATTCAACCTAAACCCATTAATATTGTTGTAGATTTTTCAAGTTATGGTCTATTCTTGTCCATACTTGGAATTATATAGTATATGCAATAAATTTCAGGAATGCATATCAAAATTTAGCATGCACAAGTTTGGCATGCATGGCAAAATAAATTCTAAAAGTGTTAAAAAATATGCTAAAATAAAGTTTTCATTGTGCTATATTTAGTATATCTAAATACAATTTTCTTCTTTTGGTTATTCTTTTGAAAATGAACAGTTGCAACTCAAAATGATAAAAAAATAATAGTAAGTCCATAAGATATCCAGAACATAGTGAGTGGGACATAAAGTGGGAATTTCAAAATAGATGTCATAGTTGGATTTAGAGGGGGGAAAAAGTGAGCAATCTGTAAGAAAATATTGCCAAAATTGTATTGTGTATTCAACTTAAGTACTATCTTGCCTAGGAGATATAATAAATATTAGTACTACTCATACGTGCGCAACAGTCGGCCGAGTCGGCCAATCCAGCCAACTGATTTGGTGGCTAACTCAGGTAAGTTGCAAAATCAGCAATGTAAGTTGCAAAATTGTCGATAAAAGTTGCAAAATTGGTGAAAAATGGGGGGGGGGGGTAAGTTGCAAAAACAAGGGGGTGAGTCACAAAAATGGGGGGGGGGTAAGTTGCAAAAATGGGGGAGACATAGCAAAATATGTAGAATATGTAGAAGAATTGGGAAGATTCAGGCAAAAGTGGTTTTTTTGGTCCTTCGAACTTTGACCAGAACTAAGTTGCAAATTTTTGTTTAAATAAGTTGTATTGGCCAACTGAATTTTTCAAGTTGCGCACATATGGTACTACTGAATAACTAGCTTAGCCATATATTTTAAAATGTAGTTGTGGCAATTAATTCTGACTAAATTTTTCTGTCATAGTCATGCCATGACATGTTGAAAGCTTATTAAGTGCTTTTTCACATACTATGCCAATTGCATGTTAAAATTAAAAATGGTATAATAATTGTGAAGCCATTATGCCAAATGGCATAATAATTTTGATAAAAACCCAGAAGTCTAATGATATTAATATTGAGCTAAGCTGAGCTAACTTGACAATTAAAAGTGTATATTGCATTCTTGCTATTCCCCTTACAAGCCTGGGCTGAACCCTACAATTTCAAAATTTCAAAATTTACTATATAGCAAAGTAACCTTTTACTATGCCTTATTACCATAGTCCAGATCATGTAGTGCATACAAGAATTTTCTGGCATGTGTTTTCAAATTTTGCGTATAATGGCATACAAACAGAAAATTGGTATGCAATAGTAGGGAGCTTTGCATGGCATAATATGCATGGTAGTGGCATTAAACAAGACTGTAATCTAGATACCAAATAGAAAAGAAATACAACATGTAATTTTCATTCATTTGTAAGGTATAGGCCACAAGTGGGACCACAATTGGGACCTTTTTTGGTCCTTTGAATTTTTTCCAAAGTAGGTTGCAAACTTTATTAGAACTAAGTTGCACTAGACAACCAAATTGTTTAATTGCGCACCTATGTTTATACTTATAGCATACAAAATAATTTTTTTTAATTTCTTTTGGCATGCACCTAGCATGATCTGGACTTAGGTCTTATTGTAGTTACAAATTTTATTTGTTGATGGCTCAAATGTATTATAGCCTTACTGCTTTGGTTTTCAGCTACTTTGAGTTGTAACTATTTTGTTTTTTAATAAAAAATAATTTATTTAATTTTAAAAGAAAATAGCCCAAAACTTGCAGCATATTTTCTAAAATTATGGGATTTTAATGCTTAAAATATCTAAAAAAACTTTTGCTAATGCTTCTATAAGCCTAAAAAAGTTAATTAGTAGAGGCATAAATTCTTACAGTAGTTAAGTAGAAGTGAAAAAAAATGTTTAATATTAATATATTTTTTGTGGGGCTAGGCTGATTTTCACCAAAATTGCAAAAAAATCTAACAGATCCATAAAATTAATAGCTAAAATATAAGCCTATAAAAAAGCAAATGAAGTTTTTGATTTTGAATGAAATTTCTAGGCCTAATCTAATATTAATAAACTTGATCATAATTTTATAGCATTTTAATATTGAGCACTTTTCTTTTTAGCCTAGGCCTATGTGAACTGTCATGTCGAGGCCAATGGGCCTATGGACCCTCCTCTTCGCCTACCTATGATGTCGGTAGGTTATTTTGGATACAATTAGAATTAGATATGCAAAAAAATAAAGCAATTAAGTTAGAAAAATAACCGTGTTTAATCATAAAAATCAGTGAGCTTACCATTTTTCGAGCCTATGAGGGTAATTAGTAATTTAACAATGATACAGTAAGTAAATACAGACAAAATATTGCAGCGCACTACAGTATTAAAGGCCTAAGAAAATAGAAAGGTAAGATTTGATGTGCAGAGAGAAGTGTTTTAAAACTGCTGACGGAACAACAAAAAGCTTGAATATTAAAACAAAATGTGAATACATTTACTATAGATGTGCCAGAAACTACATTAATAAATACAATTGAGACTGAAGAAAAAAATTGCAATATATTTTCTAATTTAGGCTTGACGTTGCCAGCCTTATGGTACGACAATATAGGCTTAAAATGGTTCGCAGAGGCTGCGCAAGGACATCTTAAGCACAATACCTGAAGTTACGCAAAAGTCATCCTTATTCCTACGTATCATTACAAGTAAAATTTCTACAGCAGGGTTACGACAAACTGAAAATGACTCTGTGCATTAAAGATCTTCCTGAAAACTGTTTTGCTTGCGCTTAAGAGAAGTTTTCGGCACAAGCACAAACTACTTAAGACGTTCTTATTTTTAGCAGTGGACTTTACCATCAATTAATAAAATACGCAAAAATAATTTAACTGTAGCTTTTACAGGAGGGTGAGGCTGCGAAATTTTCAGACCATCATAAAATTGACCACACAAGGAACAGTAGACCAGCTGAACGACGAGGTGTCATTACGTGAAAGGAAAAAGCTGCAGATGATTCAGAAAATTCAAATTTTCTGTAAGACAGACGAGTAAAGTATGCTGCCGACATGTACATGTAACTTCCAAGTGGCCCTAGGATGGCAAGAAAGGCAATTGAGGCAACCAAACTCCGGCTGATTAACTTGGCTGTTCTAAATCACTCATGCAATTATAATCAGCAATTATTTTTTTCGCCACACGATTTTTTATAATGCTTCTCGTAAATCGTAAGATTTAATTTAATGTAAAGACGCAATCAAATCGTAATCTACTAATAGTTAAGCTTCATCAGTCTGCCGGCAGGTATTCAGCCAGGCAGCCACCGCTGTCACCAGTCGGCCTCAGCATCGACAGCTTCGCTAGCCGAATACCGCAGAAGGCAAAACAGAAACGCCAACCGTGGCAGCTCTCGGCCAGCCAGCCGTCGGCGGACCTGCTTAGCCGAAGCCGACTTGGCGAGCTGCCCGGCTTTTCAATCACGGCCAGGCATCGGGTCGCAAGCTCCTCGAACACCAGCTGGAAAAGCGTCAGGCCTGCGGGATCCTCCCGACACTGCAGCGTCAACCGTCGGCCCGGATCGTCGTGCGGCGAGCCGACAAACTCCAGCGCTGCGATGTCGCCAGCCGCGCCTTCAAGCCGCCAACGCGTCGAGTGCAACGCCCGGGCGATGGCAGCGGCGGCCGAGGCGCCGTCGGGATCGGCGCACAGGTCAGCCAATTCGTCAGCCACGGCCGGATGGGGACCGCCGAGGCGGTAGGCGTTGGCCAGCAGGTGGCCGCTGGAGACGGGCTGGCAGCCTGCCAAGTGCGGGCGAGTTGTCAATCAACTCGGAATGGGGAGAGGTGGTTAGGGGAAAGTTCGAGCCGCAGCCTCACCAAATAGATCGTTGCACATGCCAACCAGATCCGGATGCGGAAACTGCGGCCTGGGCCGCTGGTCCCGGACGAGCCGCTCCGAGGCCAAGCCGGCCTCCAACTCGGCCAGACTCGGCGCCGGCTGCGAGCCGGAGAAAATCGCCGCCACGCGTCGGGCCTGCAGCTCGATGACGGACCAGAACGGGCCGCGGTACATGCCGACAAATGCCAGGCCCGGCAGGCGCGGATGCAGCATGCACTGGTGCAGCAGCAGCGGGCAGAATGTGTCGCCGAGCTGCGGACTGCCTGGATGGATTGGAATCATTCATTAAGTGAGGATTTGTACGAATTCAATGGGAGATTCTGGAGGAATATTAACCTTGAGCGACATCAACATCGTCAGCCCCTGTCAGCTCGGCCAGAATTTCAGGCGCCAGGAAATCCAGCCGAGGCCGATAGCCGCTGCACACGATGACCGCCTCGTCAGGGCCGATGTCCAGCAGATCTTCCTGACTGTCACTCGGGTTCAGCGGCAGCAGCTTCAGCCTGTCGGCAGTCAGACTGACAACTCGACCAAATAGCAGGCGAATTTTACCAGCTTCCAGCAGCTGATGGTACAAATCGGAGATCGTGATCCACAACGGCTTGCCAGAGGGCGGGTCATCAGGTCCGCAGCACAGCTGCCGGCGGCCGCCGCAGATGGATTTGAAGTAGGCCGCGACCCTGGCCCAGTCCTCGGGGCTGCGAAGTTTCTGACAAATCATTTTATTGAGCTGATGTCGTAGAAAACTAAAGACTTTAAATTGTTAGTTAGCTAACTAACAAACAAACAAACAAACAAACAAACTAACTAACTAACTAACAAACTAACTAACTAACTAACTAACAAACAAACAAACTAACTAACTAACAAACAAACAAACAAACAAACTAACTAACTAACTAACTAACAAACTAACAAACAAACAAACAAACAAACAAACAAACAAACAAACAAACAAACTAACTAACTAACTAACTAGATAACAAACGAACGAACAAACAAACAAACAAACTAAAAAACGAACAAACTAACTAACTAGATAACAAACCAACCAACAAACAAACTAACTAACAAACAAACAAACAAACAAACTAACTAACTAGATAACAAACCAACAAACAAACAAACAAACTAACAAACAAACAAACAAACAAACAAACTAGATAACAAATCAACAAACAAACAAACTAACTAACTAACTAGATAACAAACCAACAAACAAACAAACAAACAAACAAACAAACAAACTAACTAACTAGATAACAAACCAACAAACAAACAAACAAAAAAACTAACTAGATAACAAACAAACAAACTAACTAACTAACTACCTAACTAACAGTCGATTAAATAAACAAAAAAACACGAACTAAATAGCTGGCTAACTAAATGAATGACTAAAAGTGCGCAGCTACTTACAACCTCGCCCGTACTTTCCCGTTGGACAGCCTTATAAAAAGCCACGTCCAGTGGCACAAAATCTGGCGCGGCGCAGTTCGGATCAGCCTGCGCAACGATGAGGCGCGGCAGAGCCCAGAAACCGTGCGGCGCGATGTGCACCGTCTGGCTAGCCGTCAGCGCCGCGTCTGCGGCGATCTCCGCGGCGCTCAACGAGCCGCCAACAACCACAACACGCCGATTGGCAATCTGCCAGCTGCCGCGGTACTGGCTGCTGTGCAGAATCCCCCTGATAATCCCGTCACCAGCTGGTTGATTTGTCCGGATATCCGGCAGCTCCAGGCCAACTAGAGGCGAGGGCTCGGCAAAGAAGCCGGACGCCACGATGACGTAATCAAACAGACGCGAAGTAGGCGCGGCGGTGGCGCTGTCCGCCTCCGCTACCGGCTTGGTCACCAACATCCACGCGGGCCCGTCAGCCGGGTTTCGCTCAACCCGAACGACGCGCACTCCAAACTGAATAACTCCGGGCGGGATTCGAGTGCGCGCGTACTCGTTTAAGTACGCATGAACCGATGCCTATAGGGAAGAAATAGTACAGAAAAGAGTCTCACGTGAAATTCTCTGAGTCACAATGAATCCGCTCCCCCCTAGTCACTATGGATCCCTCTGCGAGGGTCGCTATGAATTCAGCCGCGAAAGTATCTTTTAGTCCCCCATTTAGAGTCCCTTCGAATCCGCCCTGAGAGTCCCTTTGAATCCGCCACGGAAAGTCCCTTTGAATCCAACCTTAAAATCCCTTCATCCGAATCCGCCCCTAAGAGTCCCTTCATCCGAATCCGCCCCTAAGAGTCCCTTTGAATCCGCCGCTGATAGTCCCTTCGAATCCGTCCATGAGAGTCCCTTCGAATCCGCCCCTGAGAGTCCCTTTGAATCCGCCCCTGAGTCGCCATGAATCCGCCCCTTAACCGCCACCGAAGCATCAGCAATGTGTCACCTGATTCGGAAACAGCGGGGCCTCCCGAGGCCAGGGAAAATCGGACAGCACGGTGCTAAACTTGGACACGTTGACTCGCATCGAACGCCAGCAGGGCTTCAGCTCGGCGTTCCACATTCCGCCAAGCTCGACGGCCGACTCAAACACTGTCGGCGTCAGGCCTTCGCGCAGGCAGCTGGCTGCCGCGGCCAGACCGGACACGCCGGCACCGATGATGGCCACCGACTTGGAGGACTGCCCGTCTTGCTGCTTCTGCAGAACATTAGAGCTGCCCTGGTAGTAACAAAGCCACACACGCTTAATAACATTGAAGCCGTCCTTCCTTTTTACTTTTTTGTGTGAATGAATATGTCCCTGTTGTAATAGTCCCTAATCGTACCTGATCCTAGTTCTTTGTTTTATCACTAAAAGAAAAAAAACAATCAATATTTTCATTGCATTAAATCATTCTAGAAGGCATTCGTAGGTCAGAGTTGCTACACCTGACGCTCTGAAGCCTAAAGTGAGTTCTGATTGATATGCCGCAAATTTCTACTGATTGTTGTCCTTAATCATAATCAGTAAGCGTTTATTAAAATTCAGATAGGTCCTCCAACTTGATAAAAAATTTATTATGAAGAATACGAAACATCCTTAAGTTTCGGAAATCAGTTTTTTCATGCTGCAACATTCCGGACAATCAATAGGCGTCATCAACGAGTTCTACAGTCTGTGGTGTCTGCCAGCCTCATTAGTGAGTTCTGCATGCTACAGCAGTCTGTGATGTCTGCCAGCCTCATTAGTGAGTTCTGCATGCTGCAGCAGTCTGTGGTGTCTGCCAGCCTCATTAGTGAGTTCTGCATGCTGCAGCAGTCTGTGGTGTCTGCCAGCCTCATTAGTGAGTTCTGCATGCTGCAGCAGTCTGTGGTGTCTGCCAGCCTCATTAGTGAGTTCTGCATGCTGCAGCAGTCTGTGATGTCTGCCAGCCTCATTAGTGAGTTCTGCATGCTGCAGCAGTCTGTGGTGTCTGCCAGCCTCATTAGTGAGTTCTGCATGCTGCAGCAGTCTGTGATGTCTGCCAGCCTCATTAGTGAGTTCTGCATGCTGCAGCAGTCTGTGGTGTCTGCCAGCCTCATTAGTGAGTTCTGCATGCTGCAGCAGTCTGTGATGTCTGCCAGCCTCATTAGTGAGTTCTGCATGCTGCAGCAGTCTGTGATGTCTGCCAGCCTCATTAGTGAGTTCTGCATGCTGCAGCAGTCTGTGGTGTCTGCCAGCCTCATTAGTGAGTTCTGCATGCTGCAGCAGTCTGTGGTGTCTGCCAGCCTCATTAGTGAGTTCTGCATGCTGCAGCAGTCTGTGGTGTCTGCCAGCCTCATTAGTGAGTTCTGCATGCTACAGCAGTCTGTGATGTCTGCCAGCCTCATTAGTGAGTTCTGCATGCTACAGCAGTCTGTGGTGTCTGCCAGCCTCATTAGTGAGTTCTGCATGCTGCAGCAGTCTGTGATGTCTGCCAGCCTCATTAGTGATGTCTGCATGCTGCAGCAGTCTGTGATGTCTGCCAGCCTCATTAGTGAGTTCTGCATGCTACAGCAGTCTGTGATGTCTGCCAGCCTCATTAGTGAGTTCTGCATGCTACAGCAGTCTGTGGTGTCTGCCAGCCTCATTAGTGAGTTCTGCATGCTGCAGCAGTCTGTGATGTCTGCAACCTTCTTTACCAACTTTTGATGCTCTGTATTGTTCTGAACTTCTTTATGGAGTTTGGGGATGCCATAGAATCTATGCGGTCTTTATTAATTTTATTGCTGTTTATATACACTTCGAGATGTTATAAAGCTTTTTCTTTAAGACGGGAGGGAGGGCATAGTTCAGACTTCTTTTAGCAGCATCTAAAAATGCAGAAAAAAATTTCTACTGACTAGCTTAAAAGCTTCTATTCAAAATCTAATTCCCTAAAAAATTAAGATTGAGTCAAGCTCACAAAAAACGCTTTAATTAACTAATACATCAATTAACTAAGACAAGGCAATCAAACAAAACTTTGCGATTGTTTTTAATTTCTTTATCCTCGCGTTTTATATTTAAGCTAGGCAGACAGAAAAATGCAGAATCATCAGTCTAAAGGTCTAAGCCTCATCAGGGGCCGCCATCAAGCGTCTCTTCTTAGCCGTATTCATGTACGGCCTAGCAACAAACTCGGTCTCGGCCGTGTCAACCTCGTCCAACGGTCCTTGCACGATTCGATAGAGCTGCAGCTCCATCCTCGGCCCGTGCTCGGTGAGCTCCGGCTGCCCGGACACCGTCTTGTAGCTGTACTGCCTGAAGCTGACGTAGTCGTGCTGTATGACGGCGAACGAGCAGATCCGACGGGAGTCTGGCCTGGGCACGGGGAACAGGTGCTTGAGGATGGCGGCCAGGCGCTGGGCCAGCTTGCTGCCGAACCCATGCATCACCAACTGCGGCAGCTCCTGCGGCTGATGGCCGACGCCCGGCATGTCGTGGCGCATCAGCACGTTGTGCAGCGAGAAAAACGCGGTGGGGCCTGGTAAAAAATAATAGTGGACTTTCTTACTGGACAGTGACTACAAAAGCATAGAGACATCTTATGAGACAGTATCCAGTTAGCACTGCAGACACTTTATTGAGAGACTCAGCTGCACTGCAGACACTTCATTGAGTGACTCAGCTGCACTCCAGACACCTCATTGAGGGACTCAGCTGCACTGCAGACACCTCATTGAGGGATTTAGCTGCACTCCAGACACCTCATTGAGTGACTCAGCTGCACTCCAGACACCTCATTGAGTGACTCAGCTGCACTCCAGACACCTCATTGAGTGACTCAGCTGCACTCCAGACACCTCATTGAGTGACTCAGCTGCACTCCAGACACTTCATTGAGGCACTCAGCTGCACTCCAGACACCTCAACGGAGGCAAATATCGGCACGCACCGAAAGGCAGATGGGACACAATTAGCCCGTCTGGAACGCCGCGCGTCTCGCTAACGATGAGCAGATCGGTCACTGCGTTGGCTTTGCAGGCCTTGACCAGCTCGGCCGTCTGGTAGTTGCCGCGGTTCACTCGCTGACAATTGGGGAACAGGAAGCGCAGCTCTTTGGCGAATTGCTTCAACTTCGAGCTGGGATCTCTCGATGTGGTCAGCACCAGTTTTGGATCTTCAACTCCGGCCCAGCGGTACTCATCGTCTTGACTGTTCTGCTCCAGATCCGGGTCTGCGTCTTCACCGCCGGCGCCGTCCCAGTCGAGGTGCCTGGAGAGCAGCGGCGGATTGGGAGACAGTTTCAGTGGGTGCGCTGATTCCAAATTAAAAATAAAATTCCATAGCAACTGCGATAGTCCATCAGTTTAGCGACTCTAAGGGGCGGATGTGTAGCGACTCTAAGGGGAAGGGGCGGATGAGTAGCGACTCTAAGGGGAAGGGGCGGATGAGTAGCGACTCTAAGGGGAAGGGGCGGATGAGTAGCGACTCTAAGGGGAAGGGGCGGATGTGTAGCGACTCTAAGGGGAAGGGGCGGATGAATAGCGACTCTAAGGGGCGGATGAGTAGCGACTCTAAGGGGCAGATGAATAGCGACTCTAAGGGGCAGATGAATAGCGACTCTAAGGGGCAGATGAATAGCGACTCTAAGGGGCAGATGAATAGCGACTCTAAGGGGCAGATGAATAGCGACTCTAAGGGGCAGATGAGTAGCGACTCTAAGGGGCGGATGAGTAGCGACTCTAAGGGGCGGATGAGTAGTGACGCTAAGGGGCGGATGGGAAGCGACTCTAAGGGGAAGGGGCGGATGAGTGAGCAACTTTAAGGGGAAGGGGCGGATGAGTGAGCAACTTTAAGGGGAAGGGGCGGATGAGTAGCGTCTTTAATGGGTGTGGCTTTCATAGCGAATTGATTTTCACACCCAGAATCCCTGATCAGATTGCTCACCGATGCAACCTAAGAGCCTCCCGCTTCATTGCATCGGGCAGGTGGGCGCCGCCGCCATTGGCTAAAGTCTCGCGCAATTTCTGTTTCCTCTCTGCGATCTGCTGGTCGCGCTGTTCAATGCTTTTTTTGTACACAAACTCGCGTCTGAGTCGGTTCTGGCGGCGAAGCATTTCAGAGCCTGCTGAAAGTATGATCTAAATAAGTTATAAAATTCAACCAAACATACTAAAAAACTTACGTTTTCTCATATTTTGTGACTATGAACAGGGTCATTATGAAGTATGAAAAATCCATAGTCCAATTTTCTGTAATTTGCTCATGAATTTTGTTAAAAATTTACCTTCATTTATCTTTTAGCAATGTTAAAAATAGAACAACAAAGATAACATAAGCTTTGTAGGAAAACATGAAATAAAATAAAATAAGTTAGACATTATTATATTCCCTAAATAAAAAACAATTTGGTTTTGCCATACACATAATGTATAGTTAAGTCCCACACGTTGCTAAAGATATCAATGTTAATATGAGGCATTGTGAGTGGTATATAGGCACATATTAATTTTGATACTTAAATTACAATACCTATATACTGTCCACATTTCAAATTTGTATACACCCACCATGCCTTGTTGCTTATTATTTTATTGTACTTATGAAATATTATAAAGCATAGTTTATGGCAACAGGTATTTCAAAGAGAAATAAATTTGAAATAGCAGCTACTATAGCTATCTGGTAATCTTGAATATTTTTTAGACCATTAAAGTACATTAATAATAAAGTAATAATGATAGCAATAGTATATTTTTTTATTTTTTTACTTTGTATATACTATATTAGTATATAAAATTTCTAAGTTTGTAAGTTTTAGTAGATCTATAGCCAAAGAAACTTTTGCAAGTGGAATTATTTACAAAGGTGCGGCCAAAGTAGGTAAGTATATTTGATACCTTTTAAAATAATAGCAAATAATAAATAGTTAACATTTGAGAACTATTCCTTAAAAACCACTTGGAAATATTTTTGCCATAAATATTTTAGTCATCAAATGATACTTCATGATGAGTTCATACACATTTTAGATTAGATATACAAATAAGCACCAATTCCAGTTTAAAAATATAATTATACAAAGGAATCTATAATATTGTCAAAAGCTTGGGCCTTTAGCCTACCCTGTTTTAGCTAATTTGGATAAATTTAATGTGTAGCAGAGAGCTAAAAAAGTACAATACTTATTTGTTTCAAATGTACATAATTTCATTTTACCAAGATTATTATTGCCACTGAAATAGTAAATAGGCCTTTTATCTAAAAAATACATATTCAAGCCTTATAATATGACCTAAAGTCACATAAAACTATAATAATAATAAAAATACTAATTTTATTTACCTAGACCTGGCCTGTTTTACATTTAACATGTTGTTTAATATGTTTTACTTGCTTTCAATTTCATTAATAAAATTCAATACCCTGGCCTTGCTCTTGCCTCTCAAAAACATAAATAAATAGGCCCCTAAAAATAAAAAAACATTTAATTTTTTAAAGCAATATTTAAATGTTTGCTAGTTGGGTTACAGCAGCTAATGGCCATAAATATTTCGCCTAAATATGGATCTACCACTTAAATGCGCTTGTAGGCCTATTGACTAATGACAAATTTTTATGCAACTGCCACTAGCTAGCAATAGCTTTGCCTTTGCCTTTATTCAAACTAGACTCGTAGCCAATTATTTCTTTTTTGGGGCTGACAATAAAATTAAACGTTAATGCAGATTCAGAATGAAACAACTTCCAAGGGCCCAAGTTTAAAGAACAAAGTTGGGTTAAGGACTAAGAGAGTAGTTAAAGTGGTAAATTGTGGTTTTTTGTTTTTTTTTAACTTTCGGTTATTCTTCGAAATTCGTTTTGACAGTGCTGATACAAACAAAGGTGGTGCTAAAAAATAGAGACCTCAATTGTCAAATCGTCGCAGTCCGGGTTGCGATAGCTGGGCAGTAGCTGATCGGTCTGAATGGCCAAAACTCATGCTAAAAAACCGATGCTAAAAATCCACTTTACGCAACTTTTATTTTTCAAAACTTGTGTCGTCTTTTCTGCGTTATACTATGCACCATTTCCTGGCATGATTTACGATCGCAGGGACAAATATTAATCTCAGCTTTAGCGAAATTTTCAGTGGCCCTTGTTAACTCATTTTTTATTACTGCTTCTAGGGGCCTACTGCGAGTTCAACAAGTGGCTTTTCGCTACAACCACCACAACTACTAATAAATGAAACAAATCATGATAATCTACCGTTTAGACTCTTGAGGGTTGAGCTGTGCTATTAAACTCTACTGGATTCAGGCATGTAGTGATGTGACTCGACCCGTCGGTTAAATCGCTGCTGCCTGAGCTAAGTCTTGAAGGACAACAGGCCTTGCCTTCTCGCTTGACCCGCCCCGAAATGATATACTGGTAGCTTGGATGTGACTGAGCGGCTAAGATCCTAAAGTACAAATATCTGGCCCACGGAGTTTTCTAAGGTAATCCCGGGGTGCGAACCCGAGACCTGCCACCAGCCACCTGCGGGAATAGGCTCCTAAAACTACCCCCTGACGAGACGGGGCTCCCGGACGTTGGACCGTCAGCTAGTTTAGGGCGTCAGATAAAGTACAATAGCCGATAATAAGGGACTCTGCACAGGGCATAACGATGGGCTGGAGAGCTCTAACAAGGACTTTTCTAGGGCTGCAGGGCCTCTTTCGAGGTGATTTGCAGAGGGAGTTGAATTGAGGTGCTATGCCTGCTGACTAACCTGGGGCGGGCAGCTGCTCCATGCTAAAAGTACGTCACTAATCTTAGGGGTTTTATCCCATATAGAGGTTCGTGGGGCGCCTGGAATGATTAAATGAGGGACTCTTATCAGCCTCAGTCTGTGCACGGCTTTTAGAGGGTTTTTATTGATGTGATCCCTGGCCTGGCCACCCAGTTTTTCATTTTTGCGCCCTGCTCAAACGTGCAGTAGCCTGTTTACCTAGGTGGGGTAGGAGTGTAACAGCCCTCTCCTACCCCTGGGCACTAGACTAGTTAGGGGTCATTCACCGGTCATTGGAGATTGCGCAACGGGTGTGGTGACCTTGACGTCCACCCCACCTCGGCCTATTGTTCTCTTTTTCGGATGGTTGCGCAACCCCAGCGAACTTGGTGACCTCGGAAAGTACTTGGAGATAACTTTCTCCAGGTACCTCCGATCTGGGACATTTTTAGGATTTTTTAATCTGCGTAATCACAGCTTCCTGGCAGTACTTTTCCCGTTTTTCTAGCACGTATAATAAGGTTTTGCATAATTGATTAGGTGATTGCGCAACCGCCCCACCCCCGAGGGTCGTCTGTGACCCTTCGGCGACCCCTGCCACGTGACTCATTTCAGCCAATCGGAGTGAAGCACCGGGTCAAGGTCGGGTCAGGTTCGTCGCAGTCATGGCTCACGCGCGTGACGAGTGATTGTCACGTGATTCTGGGGCTATAAATATCAGCCCAAATTCGCCCCGAAATCTCCAACCTTTCGGGACTCGGAGACGCTATTCCAATTCCCTGTCAAGTAATCTCCAGGACGCCTCGCCCGACTGGCCCCTGTCGGTCGAGAATCTCCTGGCAGTAACTTCCCCCCGTCGACGTCACATTCCTGGTGCCTGGCTGGTTGATCAAGTCCTGTCCCGGTCAGTTGAGTCCTCCCTGCCCTACATCCCCCGCGTCAGCGTCAGCATCAGCATCAGCATCAGCATCAGCATCAGCATCAGCATCAGCGACGACTACGGCAATCACGAGCACGCGCAGCTGCGACTCCGAGCCTGACCCCGATCTGCCCGAGGCTGAACTCCGAGCGGCTGAGGTGAGTTACATCCGATCTTTGCTGCTTGAATTCCTGCCTTTGTGTGCCATTGTCTGCTTAGGTGTAGTCGTAGTTAATATTCTTAATATAGCGCATCGTGCTGCCTGAGTTGCTGATTTAGGTTGTATCTTAGTAATCTATAAATTTATTAGAATTCTTTTGCTTATTTAATTGCTTTATTAAGCCATGTCGCAGCTGGATTAATCCGCTAGTGCGCCGCCGTGGGGATCAATGCCTGAGATTGGAAGCCGCCCCAATGTACTTTAATGTGAAGCCAGTGGCGCGATTAGGAGTAGTTAGCGCGCCCCTGGCCGTCTTAGTTAGATAAAATTTCATCCCCCCAAAAATCCTCTAAAAATCGTGCACAGACAGGAGCCAATAAGATTCGTTCATTTCACCTTGCTAGGCGCTTGCGAGCCTCTTCTTGGGATAAAACCCCTCATAACAGATACGTATTTTTAGCATAGTAGCAGCTCATGGCCCGTTTAGCGATTTAGTCTAAAGATTCTAATCCGAATGCAACCTCGAAAAGACACTCCCTGTGCCCATTAGAAAGTCCTTGTTAGAGCCTGTCAGCCCATCTAGATGCCCCTGCACAGAGTCCCTTCATTCGGCTATTGTGCTCTGACTGATGCCCAAAAACAGCTGGCAATAACACCGCCCGGGAGCCCCATCTCGTTAGGAGGCAGTTATAGGAGTCTGTCGCCGCAGGTGGCTGGTGGCAGGTCCTGGGTTCGCACCCCAGGATTACCGTTATAAAACTCCTTGGGCCAGTCTTAGCACTATAGGACCTTAGCCGCTCAGCCGCACCCAAAGCTACCAAATCTATCATCTGGGGTCGGGTCAAACAGCAAGGCAAGGCCTGGCGTGCGTTGGAGCCAGACTCGCGCAGCCAGCACGGCCAGGTGGGGCCGTAAATACATTATCATGCTTACATTGACTATTCTAACAGGCCTGGAGGCGCGCTATCTATGACCCTAAGCGCCTCCGGCTTCACATTAAAGTACATTAGCGGCTTCCAATCTCCATGTGGCTCCCCACAGCGGCGCACTAGCTATCTAAGCCAGCTGCTGCATGGCCTAAATGAGCAAATAAACTCTAAAGAAAAGGGGAATCAACCCGAGATTTCACACGACTGTCCTGAGCAAAATCTTCACTTCACAGCTATTATATTATTAGATTAAAGCCCTAAGTGAAACAGAGACTGCGCGTACTCTAAGCACCTATCATGCAGCAGAAAAACAAGCAGGGGAAACTCACCAGCCGCTCGAAGTTAGGCCGCAGGAAGGTCAGGGGCGGACGCGTCGCTCGCTTGTCAGCCTCGGGCGTGCCGTGTCAGATGTCGGAAGCCAGGCGTTGATGTCGAACTGCTCAGCCTCGGTTGCTGCTCCTAGTCGGAGGGATCCTCGACGACAGGGAGGGGGGTGATGATGCAGGGGCTGACCGGGAGAAGTCTCGACCGGACAGGGGCCAGTCGGGGGACAGGGGTTTGGGACCTGGAGAGAGCCTCGACAGGGACGAAAGGGTGTCACGATATCCCGAAAGGTTGGATTTTTCGGGGCCAAAATCGGCTTCCTTAAATAGTGCCGATATCACGCGTCACGCGGCTGATTCGTGAGTCTGACGTCATCCGCCCTGACCTGGACCTGCAGCTTCACTCCGATTGGCTGGAAAGCTGTACATGAGAGGGGTAGGCCATGAGTCATCGACGACTTATGGTGATGACGTCATAGGGTCATTTCATTAATATTGATCATAGAGAGATAAAAATTACACGGTTGGAAAGAGGATGACGCGCTGATCCCGAAAACCTAAAAATATTTGTGGTCCCAAAAATACAAGCAGAATTATCTCCAAATACGTTGCTAATCCCCAAGTTCGTTCCGCTTCAGTGATTCCGAACAATAGAGCGGAGAGGGTGGATGTCAAGGTCACCCGTGGTTGCGCAACCCAGGGGTGGAACGATGAGTCATCCGATGAGTCATCCTATTGCAGGTAAAACAGGCTGTAGCATGCCTAGCAGGGACTGTTACAAGCTGGGGCACATATAGCGATTGAGCACTAGAGGCAGGAGGGCGCAAAAGATTCTAGGTTGGCCAAGGCAGGATTCATCAGTAGTAAACAGGCTTGTCTTATAACGGCAGCAGCATAGTGCAGAAAAGCATTTCTACCTAGCTTTAAAATTGCACTTTACAATTACAGCATGAGATAAAATATTTGGCTGAAAAACTGACAGAAAACGTTACGCGGTAAAACTTCGTTCAAGAGAACTCGCTACGAAAAAAACCTCGCTGAGGAAAAATGATGGCTGGAAAAGCTCGGCGGGAAACACTTCTGCGGCAAAATATCTTAGACCTGTCACACTGTCATCAAACGAGTTAAATTTGCGTAAATTTTGTGTTCATCAAACTCATGGGCGGAGAACTCGGTGTAAATTCGTGTGACATGATGGCAGTTTGAATGATCAGCCTTTAGACCGGCTCCACAGATTTGAATTGCCGTGACTGGGCCGCTTCTGATTGGCTGGCCGCGGGGTGTTGCCGGGTGCCGGGTGCAGGTGCCACACTTGTGTGCGTAATCTTGTTTTGCGGGGGGGGGTTTCACAACACCGAAATTTCATAACACCCAAACTTCACAACACCGAAACTTCACAACACCCCAAACTTCACAACACCGAAACTTCACAACGCCGAAAAGCTAAGCTCTGGCTATACTTTTCGGCGTAGTGAAGCTTCGGTGTTATGAAGTTTCGGTGTTATGAAGTTTCGGTGTTATGAAGTCTCTGGTCATACTTTTCGGCGTTGTGAAGTTTCGGCGTTGTAAAGTTTCGGGTGGGCATAGATTAGCGTCACAACCAGTGTTGAGGAACACACTGATAACAGACTCAAGCAAAACAGGTTTAACCTGGGCCCCACCCAATCAAACCACGCGACAGACAAACAGACGGACTAGCACAAAACCCCTTGGGAAGTAGGCAAGTAAACAAATCAAAACACCAATGCCGGCAGCCAATCAGCGCTGGAATAGAAGGGGGAGAGAGACACAGGGAGGCGGGTGGGTCAGTCAAACATAACCAGCGAGTGAAAATAAAAAATATGAAGAGGGCGATGCAGATCACAGACACACGTTTGAGAGCCAAACACCACCCCCAATATCATACTGTATACTTGAAGAACAGTTAGAATAAATGGACAATAAATCAATCTAGGCCTCCAATCAACATCTCTTTCAATAACGTAAATTTGGTAATGCCGCAAGTAGGCGTTGCCGCTATTTTATTGTCTATGGATTTTCCCTTGCCTACATTATGGTCCATTTGGAAAAATCGTCATTCTTGCAAGAAAGTGGAAAGTTTGACAGCTTTTATTTTTGTATTTTCATGTACGAAAAATGAAAAGGCGCGGTAGGACCAGAGTCCGCAGCAGTAGTCAACGCGGAAGTGCCTGTAATCTTCAGCGAAAGGCCACCAACATAGCGCACCGATCACCGAATAGTTGCTGCTCACCTGATAGCAACGCCCTAGTAGCTACCCGGACTAGAAGCGCCAGCCAGCAAGACAGTTCGATAGCAGCTACTGACCAGCAAAGTCTGTCTCCAGCATCTTTCAACAGTAGTACGTCAGCTAAGGCTTCACCTGAGCGTCAGTGCGGGTGCACAACCGATGCTCGAAATATTCGACGCACTAAAACTCGAATAAAACGGCCGCGCTCTTCTTCAGTCACCACCCGGAGCACTTTTCAACGATTGAGAAAGTTTTCATCGATAATATTTCTGCTCCTGGTTCGTTCGTTTTTCACCAGACTCGAAGAATTGGTGACTGGAGCCATAGTTGGTCGATTGCACGCAGCTCTGGTCAGTCCCATTAAACGATTCTATGCTCGCTTGCAGCAGCAATGAGCCGCTTCAGTTAAGTAATTGACATCTACATGTATTTGGTGCGCGGCTTCTTTGAAAAGCAGACAAAATGATTGCCAGCTTCATCTTTTTTTCTGGCACTTGGACTCTTATTTTTTATCATTTTTTAAGTCAAGATAATCCGGATCTTTATAGATATTGGAAGCTTGGAGACTCCCATTAGATCCATCGCTTCCCACTATGCGATGTTGTCTCCAGAAACAACTTACTTCACGGTGGGGTTTCCCCGAAGCGATAATTGTCCCCATGTACATGTACATGTACATGTACGTCAAGTAACCTACGAGGAATATATTAGGAAAGTAGAAATACTGCAGTAGATGCTAATTTCAAGCTAAATCAAAGACCGAACAGAACGCTTTTAGAAGCTTTTTGAAGGATATTTTATGTAATAAGGGTCGGTTTGTTGTTGCAATAGTTAGAAATGAAATTCCATCGAGATCTGAGTAAAAGACCTCTATTATAGACGTCTACTAAAGTCAAAGATGTCCTTGACCTGAGTCAGAAGCTCGAGTTCGTACAGATCGCTAACTGGGAATCTTATACGAGTAGGTAGACATTTTCTGTACTCAGTACTCTTAACTTTGAGCTTGTAGGTTCAGCAGTTCGTGTTCCACAGCTGCTGAAAAACGTGAGAAAGGATACCAAGGTGTGCCTCGTTGCTATACATGTACTTGAGGTCTTCTACTCGTAAAGCGACTAAATTTCACAAACGCCCTAAAACTCAAAACCAGCGTCTTTAATTAAAAAAGTTAGATGATTTATAAACTTTAAGCCTTGTGTATAAGCGATGTGATTTTTAGGCGGATTGTGAATGGTGCTGCATTTTGAGTTATAGGAATTGAATTATTAAATTCAGGGTAGACATTATGATCGGTTACGCGTTGTGAAAGGGTTGGTAGGCGTTTTTGTTTTAGGTGTTTTGAAATTTACGCCTTGTGGTATTTGGAATGGTGAAAGAGACTCTTCTTAAATAGTCCTTGTAATCATTCTGAGTGGGCGGAGGCAGTTGCTTTACCCAGAACACTCCACCGGTAGATCGGACATATGCAAACAGTACTCGGGGCCCTGCACAAGGTAATTGATTAACTTCCAGGTGGTCGCACAAGAAACCTTATTTTGAAGAATAAACTATGGCTTTTTAATGGGATCAAAGCATTATACATGTAAATGTACGTACGGCATCGTGAAATAAATATACACTAGAAAGAATAAATTACTGGAAAATGAAGATAAAAGCCAGCTGAGGATTTGGGAAGGCCAACTGAGAATGCACTGTTCATGTGGTGAGATGTTTGTGGTTGAAAGAGACGGGAAAAAGTTGTTACGAGATATCAGTACGTACGGACTAATACGAGGGGTGTCCGGCCAAAAATAGGACTGCTTAAATATTTCTTCAGCTGTGTGAGATGTGAAGCTGAAAATCGATAATAATAATTTTAAATGTCTATGGACATATCTCCTGAAAAACTACTCCCGGCTTCCTTGATCGAGTCATCACTGCTGATGAGACATGGCTGCACTATGTGACGCCAGAGACCAAGGCTCAGTCGAAGCAGTGGGTTCCGCGTGCAGCTGCGGCCCCGACGAAAGCGCGGGTGTTGCGCAGTGCCAAGAAGACCATGGCCATTGTGTTATTCGATTCGAGTGGGCTGGTGTACACGCATTATGTGCCTAATGTGCTGACGGTCAACAGCCAGTACTACTGTGAGGTCCTGGACACTCTGCAAGAGCATATCAGCCGCAAGAGGCCGCAGCTGGCGCAAAGAGGCTGGTTCCTTCATCATGACAATGCCCGCCCCCATGTGTCAGCGTTGACCCAGCAGTTCCTGGAAAGGCGAGGCATTCAGACTGTGCCGCATCCGCCGTACTCCCCGGACTTGGCCCCATGCGACTTTTGGCTGTTTCCCAAAGTCAAAGCTGCGATCGCTGGCGCCCGTTTTGACTCCCTGCAGCAGGTCAAGAATGCGTGGGAGGGGGTCACGACCCCTATGCCTCCGTCTAGCTTCGCAGAGGCCTTCGACAAGTGGCTGGTGAGGTGGAAGCGGTGTCTGGAGAAAGGTGACAACTTTTTTGAGAAGTGACTGAAGTTTCGTTTTGTTTGCATGCGTTGTTGCTGAGTTATTAAAGCAGTCCTATTTTTGGCCGGACAACCCTGGTAAATCTGCACAATTAAATTTATCGAAATGAACCCAATTAAGTCCTAAGGGGATGATGTACAACTAATCTGGAGCCCGAGGCGTACATCACGAGCCTCAGCACCAGGTCAGCGAACGAAAAACAAGGACTTCTCAAATAACTACAAGTGGTCCTTGACGAAAAAGGTGCATCCTCATCCAATAATTAATACTAACGCATACAATGCACCAATATACATGTAAATTAATACATTCGATCCATGCACTTGTTGCTGTACGACTGAGAAACTATTACTTTGAATGGGGTGCTGGCAAGAACGGCGACAAACAAGAACGTCGACAGTGACAAAAATGGCGACAGCAAAAACGGCGACAACTGATGTCTAAAACGGCGACAGTTTTCCCAAATGCAATCAAAGTATTTTAATATTTGGTTTCACACTTTAATAGTGGTACTTATTTTTGTGTTTTGTGATTGTTTCAAATCTAAAGTCTTTGTTATAGCAGTAGAAACCAAAGAACACTAATTTTTTAACTTCGACCATCGAACCTGGGTTTTCCGACTGAAATTCTCTCATTGCTACTGTTAGTAGTGCAAATAGATATGTGTAGGGCGTTGGGCGTAGGCTGCAATTTGTATCTTTGCGACAATTATATTCTAGCTTTATTTTAGCTCCACTTTTACCTTTTTGATACTCATATTTGTATCTGAAGAATTCAGTTATGTTAAAGGAATTGTTACCTGTAAAAATAAATATTATTATTGCGTACTAATCGATCGTCAAAGTTAAAAAATATGTGTTCGTTGATTTTCACGGCAATAACAAAGAGTTTAAATTTAAAACAATAAAAAACACAGCAATAAGTACCACTATAATAGCATGGAAACTAATATTAAAATTATTTTATTGCCTGTCGCCGTTTTAGACATCAGTTGTCGCCATTTTTGCTGTCGCCATTTTTGTCACTGTCGCCGTTCTTGCCTGTAACCGTTTGAATGTGTATACGTATTTGCTTCGTGAGAAGAAAACTGCTAAATCGTCACTTGCTCTACCGAAATGTTGTCCTTCATCCTTATACAGGACGAGAGGCATCATCTGCACATATATTAATCACAAGATGCCTCATTCACAGATAACTAAACATTACTAAAAGGTGCTACCAGCTAATTTACCATATTTCTGTATGCAGCGAACTCTATTTATATAAAAAAATTTCGATTGAGCGTCTGTGATATCAAACATTCGTTAGATTTTTACTCTTATGTAAAATAATTTATTTAAGTGCACTTAAATTTTGAAATTCAAGCCACAAAAGAAACCGCGTTCTCAACTCACGAATCCGCAACTATATTAATATGCTGAATATTGTTGACGTTTCAAATTTTATGTTAAAAGTAAATTAGTCACGTAAAATATCGAAGAATTATTTAAATCACGCCTCTAAAAAGTTGCTAAAGCTATTCAACCCTGTTTGAAGTGTAGATTTTTACTTCGGCGCAACGCAGCGTAGCTAGTAACTAGCTAACCCCATTCTATTTAGTATTTTCATTTATTGGCAAGGTGGACTTAGTCCGGCAAGGCAGCACTAATCTGTATATTTTATTTACTCATGCTAAATGTCACAAGAACTTTTAAACGTTCTTCAAAATCCTAACGTCCAAGGTGGACAGGATGAAAAAGTAATAGGAGGTAAGTCTAATTTCTATTTAATTAATCAGCTATGCTTTTGCCACTGCAGTGCAAAGAATAGCTATTTTAGGTGCGCAAGCTATGCACATTGTCATTATTTCAAAGGTCTGCACCAAATCTCACTCCTACTAAACCAAGAAACTAATTAGGATAGTGCCAGTTATGGTATCATTTATTTTCACAACACTTATTAGTATTAGGGTATTACCAATGCAGTTTCTTTTTAAACAAAAAAATGAGTAGCCTAGGCCTGCTGAGACAGAGTAGGCCTATAAAATATTTTAATTGGTAATCAAGAGTCTATTTATTATACTAAAGTTAAGGCTCTAATTTTAAGACAATACTTTATAAATTGGAGTTTAAACTAAAGTGATAATTTATTGATATTGCTTTTAAATACTCATGGTTTTGTAAATAAGAAAAGCAAAAAGCTAAAAATTAGGTCAGGGGACAAATATTATAAACATTATATTATAAATATATCATTATCTACTTAGTTACCTATTAGTATTACCAAAGGCATTTTAATTTCTTAAAAATAAAAGTATGCTTTTTTCAATTTCGATGTGTCCTAATATGTCTAGGATGCAAAAAACCCTAAATAATATAATGGTCAAAAATCATTATGCCATTTGCCTTAGGAAAATTATCTCAAAATCATTATGATATTTTCTAATTCAATATATCATGGCAAGTCTATAACATAAAAAACCTAGGCTAAAAGTTTTTAAATAATGTTATAGTTTATTAAATCAATATAACAGTAAATAAAAAAAGGAAAGTAATTGAAAACATAAATTAGTGTGCATATTATTACTACTGAAATTGGTTTTATTTAAACAAGGATTAATTAGAATTATTTATCTGCATGTTAAAATCTCTTTAATTTAAAAGCATACAAGTAAAATTTTCAATTAAATATAAAATATTTGTTTTGAAAATGTATAACTATTTGCAAATGGGTTTATTTTTTGTGTGATAGGTATGCTATAGCATCTTGACTTTGAGAATCCCATCCTGAAATTCAATATAGGATACGATTTTGCATCCTGATTTTTTTAATTCTTTACAATTTAAGACCTCTTAAAATGGGACTTTTAAAAAATTGCATCCCAAACCCTGAAATCGCATCCTAAAATTATGAACATGATGTGACTTCGTATCCTGTGCCCATCCAAAAAATAAACCCAGATTGGCAACTATTTATTCTACTGCTTAGATATAAGAAATTATCTTATATTTTAAATAATGTATATGTATTACTTAAGCATTTGAAATTAATTCTGTTATTAATTTTAGTAAATTTCATTCAACAAACTGAAAGTTTGAGAAAATCATAGAACTTGAAAAAATTGAAAAAGCAATTTGACAATAATTTCATTTCATAAAAATGCATTGCATGATAGGCTGCAATGCATCAAAAAGTGATAAAATTTAGACATAAACCAATTCTATTGGAGTTTTTCAAGCACAAACTTGTAACCTATATATTAATATCAATGCACTATTGAATTGAATTATATATTTTTCCTTGTATTTAAACATAAGGAGATCATATGTCTACTAATTCATTAATTTATAATGCAATTATATGCTAAGTAAATCAAGTCACTTTATCACCTATCTTTATACAGAACTTCTTGAAATATTCTTCTTTCGAATTGCTTCCGCCGAGACTGATGAAGCATTTGAAGCTGCACTCGACAATTTCCTGGTGCTCATCCTGCAGAATCTCGACACGTCAATGGAATGGATTAGGCGGAAGGTCAGAAGAGCAATTAAGCTTTTGCAGCGTTTGTTAACTTTAAAATTTCAAGGGTATTTTAATGTCGCGCAACCAACCATGTGCCTGTTTGGTTTGTCAGATCCTCGAGCTGCTGGTGCACATCAACAAGCGCCTGCGCAGTCGAGCACAAATCCAACTCCCAGTCGATAGCCTGGTTAAACAGTACGCCAACCCCGACAACAGCTTCTTCATTACTAACTTCTCCATTATCTACATCAAGATGGGCTTCCCTCGCATGCCCAGGCCGAAGCAGCTGCAATTATTGCCAGATTTGCTCAACTCCTACACGGGCAAGCCGCCGGTGCAAAAAGACTCGTAAGAAAACTTTAAACCAGCTGCAATTCATACTTACTGAACTTTTGGGAATAAGAAATTTTAGAATTATGATTTTGATTTAACTGACTTCTCTGACTCTTATCGCTATATTCATTTCAACAGCATCCTGCACCTGTCGCTTCCCCTGCTGAGAGACGTCAAAGTTGACGATGGAACTAGGCCAGCCTATTCAATGACTGATAAGCCAGATGACAGGCGCTACATGCTGCACTTCTTCCAATGCGTGCTGCTCATCAGCTACAAGTGAGTGCCTGTCCTGGGTTTTAATAAAAAATATCGAAATTATTGTAACGGATGCATGTGTGCATATTGTGGATAGCTACAGACTATATGCGAGCATAGATCTACAGGCAGTAAGGCAGGCAGGCGGACATACAGCTAAAAAACGGACAGACAGAAATACACAGACAGACAGACAGACACAAAGACACAAACAGACAGACAGACAGACAGACACAAAGACACAAACAGACAGACAGACAGACAGACAGACAGACAGACACAAACAGACAAACAGACAAACAGACAGACAGATAGACAAACAGACAGACAGACAGACAGACAGACACAAACAGACAGACAGACAGACAGACAGAAAGAAAGAAAGACAGACAGACAGACAGACAGACAGAAAGACAAACAGACAGACAGATAGACAGACAGACAGACACGCTACACGCAGAAAGACAACAGTGAGCAGATGTCAAGCTTGAAACAGCCACCTATATCCTCCTGCACTATTGCCGTCGCAGCTTCCAGAAGCCGACAGACGCGGCGTCGGCAGTCGGTGGCGGAGCCGGCGCAGACGGCGGCGGCGGAGCAGCGGCAGCCTCGGCCTCAGCCGCCGGCGCCGTGTCGCTGGGATGCGACGGCGTCTGCGACCAGGACTTCCGACGAGTTGTCGGGCATCCGGACTTCCTTCGCAACGCCGAGGAGCTCGAATCGGCTAAAGTTGGCATTCTCCGTTTCCTAGGCAACAAGATCTACGCGTCAGACGAGATTGTGCTGCACTTTTTAATTGGAAATGCGGACACTCGGCACAGCGTGGTGGCCGAGGCCGAGACCTGCCTGAAGTTCCTCACCATGACGGCCAACTGGGAGAACGAAACTCTCGTCAGCCAGCTGTTCGTCCTATTGCTAGGCAGCGAGAAGGCCGAAGCCGGCAGGCCCAGCCTGTTCCGCCTGCCAGCCTCCGTGCTGGTGCGCCGTCGCCTGCTGCCCTACCTGCTCCGGTCGCGGGTCGCCGTCCCCAACTCAATGATTGCCAACACCGTGGAGATAGTTTTCGACTGTTTAGACGAAGGCGAGCGTAGCAACAAGAAGCTGATGAGTCTGGGACTCGACCTCATCAATCACGTGGCCCAGTATTCAATTAGTTTGACAACTAAACAGGCGAATGACATACTCAAACGATTGATGATGTTCATTTATCAGAAATGTCCCGATGTAAGACTTTTGGCTGCCTTTTTTTCTGTGTTTAAAGGAAGACATTATGATCCTAAATTCCCATGAGTTTTCGTATTTATTTACTGTTCTAAAAGTGCTTTTTATCGAAATGCTTACTACTACCAGTAGCTTAATCGCCCTTTTTCAATTCCAGGACGCCAATTTGAAGGCCAAAGCGTTTATCGCATTCGGCAATATGGTGCCAAAAAGTCCCGAGTTCGCTGCCAACGGCCTCGCCCTACTACAGGAGCTGTTCCAGTCTCTGTTTGACGAGACTGGCGAGGTTAAGCTCGCTGTTCGAACTTGTCTAAACGCCATGGCTCCAATCTTTGTTGGCACCTGGCTGTCCGGCTCCTTGATGGAGGCGCTGCTGTTTGAAAATATCGAGAAAAATGACGCCGCCTGTCGTCAAGTTGTCATTCACTTTGCTGACGTCATCTATCCCAAGGATCACATACCGTCGCGGTACATCATTCTGCAGGGCCTCGGCGACGAGTGAGTCATTTTTTTTAACAAACTTGTGTCAACGTTTATGCCTATGTTCATATTGGTCACCTCTCTCACCATCAATGTACATCTGGCTCACCTAACTCACCAACAATGTACATCTGGCTCACCTCTCTCACCATCAATGTACATATGGCTCACCTCTCTCACCATCAATGTACATCTGGCTCACCTTTCTCACCATCAATGTACATCTGGCTCACCTTTCTCACCATCAATGTACGTCTGGCTCACCCCTCCCACCAACGATCTACATCTGGCTTACCTCTCTTCATCAATGTACATATTGCTTAACGCTTTCGCCATTAATGTAAATTTGGCTTATCTTTATCACCATATATGAACGTGGCTTATCTGTATCGTTACTTACATACACCTAGGTCTTCTTCATACCTATTTATTTCATACATTTTGGTAATGTCGAGCAGGATGTCATATTGATATGGTACTTAATAAGCTATCTCCCAAACTCGGCCCCGAAATCCTCACAGCGACGAAACGGTGAAAAGCGAGGCCCAGAAGGCGTTCGCCTACTGCACTCAGCCCGGTGTCATGCGAGACATCATCGAAGGCCGCGTGAAAATGCCGCCATTTGTGGACTTTGTCAATCACGACACGCACTACGCCAAGAAGAATCCCTTTGTTGACGTGTGCCGGCTCATTCCTGTTGTCGAATTTATTCGCCTCTGCCTCCTGGCTGGCAACGACGGCCTACCTGACGGCGTCCCAGATCCGCTGCAGTACGAGGAAGAGGCCGAGTTTCACCATAGAATCATGCGCAATGTGCGCCACTACATGGCCGAGCAGCCCGGACCCGACGGGGCCGTTTCAGCTGGACGACGCGCTGTCGACACCTACTTCCGGCTTATCCAGGTGGTGATCCTCACCCAGCCGGTCACGTCGCATTTCACCGCGTATCTGCAGGAGGTTCTGCTTGGTCATACCAGGTGAAAATAATATTTTAAAACCTGAAGCTTAGTCAGATCCCATCCTGAAGCACTAAAGGTTATCCCATCCTGAAGTGCTGAAGAGTCCCAGATACCATTCTGAAGCGCTAAAAGTTCCCAGATCCCATCCTGAAGCGCTAAAGGTTCCCAGATCCCATCCTGAAGCACTAAAGTTCCCAGATCCCATCCTGAAGTCATGAATGTTCTAAGAACCCATCCTGAAGTGCTGAATGTTCCCAGATTCCATCCTGAAGTGCTGAATGTTCCCAGATCCCATCCTGAAGTGCTGAAGGTTCCCAGATCCCACCCTGAAGTGCTGAATGTTCCAAGATCCCATCCTGAAGCACTGAAGGTTCCCAGATCCCATCCTGAAGTGCTGAAGGTTCCCCGATCCCATCCTGAAGTGCTGAATGTTCCAAAATCCCATCCTAAAGTGCTGAAGGTTTCCAGATCCCATCCTGTAGTGCTGAATGTTCCAAAATCCCATCCTGAAGTGCTGAATGTTCCCAGATCCCATCCTGAAGTGCTGAATGTTCCCGGATCCCATCCTGAAGGATTGAACTTATTGACGTCATTCAATCCTAAAGTAATCATCCAATTAAATCCACAACTTGCAGAGATCTAGTCACCAACTGCAAGCAGGTATTCGACAAAATTCGAACCAACGTATTGTACACCGCTCGCGGCGCCGCCTGCCGTTCCGAATGTGCCACCATCCTGGCGCTGGTGTCGGCCGAGACGGAGACCAAGGAGCAGCTGCACTCTACGCTGGCCGAGTACAGCAGCAAGCTGCGCGCCAAAGAGCCGGACACCAGCCAGGGCGCCCTGCTCGGCCTGTGCCACCTGCTAGACCGGCTGGCTTATAAGAAACGGGCCGGTTCAGCTGGCAAAGCCAAGAGTAAAATCACTTTGGCTGGTCACGTGACAGACCTGTTGAAAGAGGCCGAGAAACGTCTGCAAGCTCCGGGCCGGCACCCTGCTAGCACGGTTCTGTGCAACGGCATTAGCGTCCTTGGCAACGCCGGATTGCTGGCTCACCTGCCGGCTGGCGGTCAGGCGGAGGACACGTGGCCGAATAAGCAGGCGCTTGTTAAACGGCTGCTAGCGTTGGTCCGCTCTGCCACCACTGACAGGCAGTGCAGGGAGGCGGCTCTGCGCGCTATCAGCGGTGCGTGCTGGCTTCGGGGAACTTGGAATTGGCCTATCGACCTAATTGAAGATCTCGGAATAGATTCATCGACTAAATTTTAGGACGTCGGAATAGGTCCAGCGACTCATTATAGGATGTCAAAATGGGTCAACAGACCTGACCATTTAGGTTCATTTTTTTGGTGTCGGAATCGATTCATTTTAAGATGCATCGACATATTTTAGGATGTCGAAATGGGTCCATCCACTTATTTTAGGGTGTCGGAATATGTGCATCGACATATGTTAGGATGTCGGAATGTGCGCATCGACTTATTATAGGATGTCGGAATGTGTGCATAGACTTATTTTAGGATGTCGGAATGGGTCTATCGACTAATTTTATGATGTCGGAATGGATCCATCGACATATTTTAGAATGGCGGAATGAGTTTGTCGACATATTTTAGGATGTCGGAATGTGTGCACCGACATATTTTAGGATGTCGGAATGTGTGCACCGACATATTTTAGGATGTCGGAATGTGTGCACCGACATATTTTAGGATGTCGGAATGTGTGCACCGACATATTTTAGGATGTCGGAATGAGTCCGTCGACATATTTTAGGATGTCAGAATGAGTCCGTCGACATATTTTAGGATGTCGACATCGATTCATCGACATTTTAGGATGTCGGAAGGGGTTCCTCGACTTATTTTAGGATGTTAGAATTGGTCTTTCGACAAAGCGCAAAGCGATGCCCTCCCTTTGACCCCTAAACCTGCAGGCCTGGCCCATGGCGAGCCCCAGATGCCGCACAGCCGCCTGGCAGCTGAGGGCCTCGTCGAACTTTGCAACCAGCGCGACCCGGAGCTTCACCTGTGCGTCGCAGAGACTCTCTGCGCCCTTAGTCTGGGCTCGGCCAGTCCCTACAGAGGTCAGTGGTTCGATCGCGAGTACCCGCTTGAAGTGCCAACCAAGTCGTCGGAGCTGCTGCTCTGGACATGCGACAAAGTCTGCGAAGCCTGCTCCGACCCGGCTAACAGAGGCGCCGGCCTCGCCTGGTGCTGGGGCCTCCTTCGCCGGCTGGCGCGCCATCCTGAAATGCCGCTGGCTCGTCTGCACGCTGCCGCGGCGCCCTGCCTGACTGACCGGGACCCGGTGTGCCAGGTGCGACGCGCCTTTGTATTTTTGCCGTGGCTGTGTTGAGATTTTCTCATAATTCCCCTTGTCTCTGTTAGGGATTCCCTATTGTCTCTGCTAAGGATTCCCTAATGTCTCAGTTGGGGATTCCCCGGCGTCTCTGTTAGGGATTTCCCGGCGTCTCTGTTAGGGATGCCACATGGTCTATTTTAAGAATCCATAGTGTCTGGGATTCCACATGCTATAAGTTAGGGATTCCCCATGCTATCAGTTAGGAATTCCCCATAGTATCAGTTAGGGATTCCCCATGCTATAAGTTGGGAATTCCCCATGCTATCAGTAAGGGATTCCTCATGGTCTCAGTTGGTTTTTCTATAGCATATGTTGGGGATTCCCTAGTGTCTCTTTGAGATTTCCCAGTCTCTCAGTAGCTGGTTTTGCTAATCTGCTAGGATTTTGAAAGGAACCTCTCACGGCGCTCCGCTTCTCAATCTCCAGGAGCTGGCCTGCCGCTGCCTCTGTCTCGTCAGCGAGGTCCTTGGCGACGCGGCCACCCCGGACCTGCCGGCCGGCCTGCTCTCCGCCGGCACCAGCGCCGCTGCGCCCTACGCCGAACTGGCCACAGCCTGCCGCGCCGCCGGCCTCCGCGCACTCGCCTACCCGCTCATGAGCCTGGCCTGCGCCTCCTCCGACCTGGCCGCCTTCGCCGACATCCGCGGCCTCGCCGGGCGTCGGGCGCTTCGCCAGCTTCGGCCCCATCTGGACTCGTTGGCGCCCCGGCTCTACCGGCTGCAGTTCGAGCCGCGCCTCCAGCCTCAGGCCGGCGCCGTGTGGCGCGCCATGTCCGAGCTCGAGGCCGGCCTGGCCGACCGCCTGCTGGAGCCGCTGCTGGCCGAGCAGCTCATCGCCGCTGGCAGCGCCGACTGGCGACTGCGCGAATCCGCCTGCCTGGCCCTGTCCGCCCTGCTCGCCAGGCCAGCCGCCTCCGCCTCCCAGCAGCTGCCCGCCCTGCTGCCCCGCCTCGCCTCCTGCCTGCTCCGCCTCATGGACGATTCGCGCGACACCGTCCGGGAGGCCGCCGGTCAGGCTTTCGCAACCTGCTCCAGGCTGGCGGCGCGCGAACCCCAGACCTCCCTGCCCGGCCTGCTGCCCGTCCTGCTGGAGCTCGGCCTGGCCTCCGGCGCCAACGAGGCCCGGGCTGCCGCGCTCCGCTGCCTGACCGACCTGGCGCGAACCGCTGAGTCGGCGCTCCGACCGCATCTGGTGAAGCTGGTCACCGACCTGCTGCAAGCTCTGTCCGGCCTGGAGCCTGCCGCCTTCATCACCTTTAGCCAGCGGCTCAGTGGCGCGGCCAGGGAGCAGGTGGACTCGGCCAGGATTAGCGCCATGCAGACTACACCTGTGTTCGACCTGCTCAAGGTCTGCGTTCGGCAGATTGATCAGCCGGTGAGTTTGTGTTAGGTGATCTAGTGAGCCACTCACACACATCTGATCTAGTGAGCCACTCACACACAGCTGATCTAGTGAGCCACTCACACACAGCTGATCTAGTGAGCCACTCACACACAGCTGATCTAGTGAGCCACTCACACACAGCTGATCTAGTGAGCCACTCACACACAGCTGATCTAGTGAGCCACTCACACACAGCTGATCTAGTGAGCCACTCACACACAGGTGATCTAGTGAGCCACTCACACACAGCTGATCTAGTGAGCCACTCACACACAGCTGATCTAGTGAGCCACTCACACACAGCTGATCTAGTGAGCCACTCACACACAGCTGATCTAATGAGCCACTCACACACAGGTGATCTAGTGAGCCACTCACACACAGCTGATCTAGTGAGCCACTCACACACAGGTGATCTAGTGAGCCACTCACACACAGCTGATCTAGTGAGCCACTCACACACAGCTGATCTAGTGAGCCACCCACACACCGGTGATCTATAATAAACACATTCAACTTTCATGGCCCGCAGACCCTGGACTCGCTGGTGCCGCATCTCACCGAGCTGATTCGCAAAGGCGTCGGCCTTGGCACCAAGTGCGGCACAGCCCAGCTGCTGGTGAGCATCACTGAGCACTGCGGCTCCGCTGTGGCCCCCTACACCGGCAAGCTGCTGGCCGCCCTTCTGTACGGCGTCGCCGACCGCAACCCGGTTGTGCAGCGCTGCATGTCGCTGGCCATCGGGCAGCTCATTGGCTACGCTAAGCAGGCCAGCGTCGAGAAGCTGCTCACCCACGTCCGCGCCTGGTACCTGGAGAAGGAGGACGATTTTATGCGCCGCGCCTGCGGCCAGCTGTTCCACGCCTGCGCCAGGCACGCCTCCGACATTCTGCGCCGACACTCGGCCTCCGCCCTGCCGTTGATCTTCCTGGCCGCCGCCGACGTAACAGCCGCCGCTGACGGTGCCACCGTCGATTCCGACCCGGCCGACGCGTCAGAAGCGACGGAAGGCGCCGAAGACGCCGGGCTGTGGAAGGAGGCCTGGACTGACTGCGCCGGCTCCGCCACCGTGCTGGCCGACTGCATTCCCGACACTCTGGCGCTGTTCGGTCAGGCATGTCCGCTCGCCCTACTGGCCGCTGAGGGCGCAGGGTGCCGCCGCGGTCAAACAGCTGGCAGCTCAGCTCGACCTTGGCGCCGAGCGAACCGCCTGGCTGCTCAACGACCTGCTGCTGCCGGCTCTGCAGGCCAAGCATCAGCGTGCCCGAGTTCGACGCCTGCTGTGCGACGCGGTGGCCACCCTGTGCGTTCGCTGTCCCCAGCTGTCGGATACTGTCCGAGCCGCCTCGCTCAAGCTGCTCGTGGCCGCCGCCGAGTCCCAGGCCGCCTGTTTGGCCCCGGCTGCCCAGCTGGTCCGCCTGTGCGGCACTCCGGTGCTGGATCGGCTGTGGGAGCAGGTGAGCCTGTTGGGGAATGGGGCGGTTTTTAGATCCCACAAATTAGGGATTTCAGTGTTCCATAGGTTGGGGATTTCAGTGTCCCATAGGTTGGAGATTTCAGTGTCCCATAGGTTGGGGATTTCAGTGTCCCATAGGTTGGGGATTTCAGTGTCCCATAGGTTAGGGATTTCAGTGTCCCATAGATTGGGGATTTCAACATCACATAGGTTGGAGATTTCAGTGTCCCATAGGTTAGGGATTTCAGTGTCCCATAGATTGGGAATTTCAACATCACATAGGTTGGGGATTTCAGCATCACATAGGTTAGGGATTTCAGTGTCCCATAGGTTGAGGATTTCAGTGTCCCATAGGTTGGGGATTTCAGTGTCCCATAGGTTGGGGATTTCAGTGTCCCATAGGTTGGGGATTTCAGTGTCCCATAGGTTGGGGATTTCAGTGTCCCATAGGTTAGGGATTTCAGTGTCCCATAGGTTGGGGATTTCAACATCACATAGGTTGGGGATTTCAGCATCACATAGGTTAGGGATTTCAACATCTGGAGATTTGGGATTTCAAAATCTGTAGATTGGGGTTTTTAACGCAGGTTGAGCATTTCAGTATCCCCAGACTGTAGGGATTTTAAATCACTAGCCTGATAAGCGGACCTAAATGTCCCATCGTGTAGGGATCTCAATTTCTCATCCTACTACTCCAAGGGATTGGGTAGGGATTTCTTACTACTACTCCAAGGGATAGGGTAGGCATTTCATCCTACTACTCCAAGGGATTGGGTAGGGATTTCATCCTACTACTCCAAGGGATAGGGTAGGGATTTCATCCTACTACTTCAAGTGATATGGTAGGGATTTCATCCTACTACTCCAAGGGATAGGGTAGGGATTTCATCCTACTACTCTAAGGAATAGGGTAGGGATTTCATCCTACTACTCTAAGGAATAGGGTAGGGATTTCATCCTACTACTCTAAGGAATAGGGTAGGGATTTCATCCTACTACTTCAAGGAATAGGGTAGGGATTTCATCCTACTACTCCAAGGGATAGGGTAGGGATTTCATCCTACTACTCCATGTGATATGGTAGGGATTTCATCCTACTACTCCAAGGGATTGGGTAGGGATTTCATCCTACTACTCCAATAACGAATTCCCTATAAAAATCCCTGCACTTGCCAGGTGAAGGCCAGCCTGCCCGCCGCTCTGCCCACCATCGGCCAGCTGTGGGTTGCTGACCCGGACCAGCAGCAGCGCTACCTGGCCGCCGTTTGCGAGCAGCTCATTGCTCACGACAAAGACCTGCACGGCTGCCTGCGCGTCTGCCGCGAACTGGTTGAGCGGGACTGCGCTCTGGCCGCTGGCGGCGCCCCGCCCGAGCCGCTGCTCGCCTGCGCCCAGCACCTCCTCACTGGCGTCCGTCAGCGCCGCACCCACTTCTACCAGGACGCGCTGCACCTGATCACCTGCCTGGTGACCTGCATGAGCCCGGCCGGCGCCAGCAAGCTCAGCGCCGAGTTCCAGGACATGTGCACCGCCCTGATCGACCTGGCGCAGCAGCAGGCCTCGCCCGCCGCCCAGAACCAGTTGGATCCGCTGCTTCAGGACGGCGGAGTGGCCGCGGCGGCCGCAGCAGCAGCAGCCGCCGCCGCAGCAGCCGCCGCCGCCTCCGCGTCCTCCCCGGACGGCGAACTCTCCGGAGAGACTTCGCCGACAGTCCGGCCGCCGTCGCCGATGCCGGAGGACGAGGCCTCGATGCAGTGAGGCTGCTTTGCTTATTCGTTAATCCCTGATGTCACAGATTGACCTTATGACTGATTTATCCCGGAACCCGACGCCCTTTTTTAATGTTTCTCTTTATCCTTTATAGTTGTCGATTGTTCGTGTTTTTTTGTGTTTGTTTTCTAAGAAAGCAGCCGCGAAGTTTTGTGCCTATCAAGCGCGTATTAATTAAGTGAAAATTGGACTATGCCTGTTTTAATAATAATATTATTAATACATATTTTTCATAATTATACAGTTATTACGGCTAGTCTCTCAGCTAGAGTTAGCAATTTTGTTGAACATTGGAAACCAAAATAAGATGAACAACTGACTGATTGGCATTGTTTGTTATATCCTTTGTTGTATCCTTTGACGAATCATGGCATGAGAAAAGCTCAATTTTCTTCGAAAACTTGATTCTCTTGGTGTAACGATCTACTCTCTCAGCCCGTTTGTGTCCCGTTACCACTTGGATGTCGGATGAGGATGCGCTTACACCATCCTCAGCCAGGTTTGTGAAACAGATGCTCGAATACTGCGGCAGCCAACGACGCTTTACGAACCATTCTTGGAAATGAAGGTATTCGTCAAAGAAGCCGACAGATCTCTCAGAGATCTCTCAGAGAGTTGCACAGCACAGAGAGCTTTCTAATCAAGGCTATGAAAAAACAATCAAAGACAACTTGACAACGGCTTTGACGGCCTTAGACAAACTTATGACAACCCTGGACAGCAACCAATCTAGAGCCAGGAATTTTGAGGAGGACATACGGAAGAAAACTAAAACGCTAACCATCTATAAAGAAAAAAAGTTAAACATTTAACGTGCAGTCGCAGCTACAAACTCTCTATACGCACGCAATTTAAACTTTTTGCTGTATTTTTGCTCACTGATTCTCATTAATACTTCAACTGCAGCTCTATTGCCCTGCTAAGTTGAGAGCAGCAAAGACCCTCTGCTGCTACTATAAGTAAGATAATCACGCAAGTTTTTTTCGCAGAGAACTCTGAAACGGTGCGACTGGCAGTATAGAGACGCGATTTTGATCTTCTGTACAGGACATGCAATTAGTAACCAGATAAATTCATATCCTAAACAGGATTGGACCGACGTGCAGCGATTAGACAATCTGACTGGATCACCTCTCTCTTCCGTTTATCTATAAAAATAGTTTTTTAAACAAAACTTTTTTGCCCTTTCAGGGCTTTCAAATTAGATAAAACATCCTCCTCCCATTACATCCGCATAGCTCAGTCAGTAAATTAAAAAAGAGATGACTCAGCACCACACGACCATTTAGGCGCGCTGGACTTATAGATGATGTAGCAATCACACAGCTAGTACAGAAATGACAAATATCTTCATAGTTTTACTGGGCGTCCCCCTGTGAGGTTTTTTGAGTTATTCAAGGGCCAAACCAATTAACGGGAAGCGTTAAATAAAATGCGAGACTTGAGCCAATAGCGTCAGCAACTGCCACTGTACAATTAAGAATGCTAAAATTTAATGAACAGGATCTAGCTAAACACAAGCCTGGTAGCAGACGGAATAAGCTGAGCTTTCAAGGGTAGACAGTAAAAGTCGACACCAAAACCATTAAGTGAGAAAATCTGAAAATCTTGCTGTAAGTTGTTGCCGCAGACGACGCAATGCCAAAGCCATCTAAGCCGGACAGCGAAGTCCTGCAGCTCCTTGGCTCAGTTCTGCGACTACACCACAGCCCACGGGCTCGGCAGGTTCGGCGCTCAGGCCAGCACATTCGGCAGAACGCTGTGGCTGTTTTTCCTACTGGGCACCTACGGCGGCTTTACCTACCACATGTACACCCTTGGCCAGCAGTTTGCCAGCGTTCCGCTTTCAACCAGCTTGTCAACCTCGTTGCCGTTTGAATATCCCGACGTTTACCTGTGTCCCACCGATACTGTCACCATGAGCCGTCTGGCCTCGCCAATTGACAGCAGCGAAGTTCTAAGAAACAGTCTGTGCAGCAGCGACTGCGTGCTGAGAAAACTCCTGTTTGCGATAAACTCCTTCGGTGGAGAAAGCCAGTATAGCCCAGCCACTGTGGCTCTGCTCAACACAATTGTTTCTGCCGAGGAGGCTGTGTTGAACCAGCTGCACTATGGAGATTTCAGTGAGAGAAACTACATGAACTACAAAAGTCGTAGTCTTAGTTCCAATACAGTACTTCACATACAGATTTTTTCAATCACGAAATTTGAAGCTACCAGCAGCTCGTGCCGGTTCACAACTGGCGGAGAAGAGTACGTCGGTAGCCTGTCGATTGTGCCCGTCTACGGCAGTCTGTTTGTTGAATGGACGAATGTCAGCCTGACGATCGGGCCCGCCGAGTCTCACGTGACCTACAGCGACTGCGTAGGTTGGAACGAGGCTGCGAAAGAGCTGCAGGCTATGGGACTCGCCGAGCTAGCTGGCAAGATCATCAGTGCTGGCTTTGCTGACAGCGACCGGAGCTGTAGGCAGCCGCGTGATCTTCCCTTGACGGCGTTCTATGAAAATGCCACATGCAAGTAGTTGAATTGTGCACCAAAGCTTAGAAACATATTTTGATTCTTTACGAGCGCTAAATAGTGCAACAATTTGCCTCGCTTCCAGATCCAGTAGCGGAGTTCGTCGGGTGCATCGCCATGAGTGCCTGGCAGGCGAATGTGACGTGCATTGAGACCAAGTTCAATGTGATGACGGTGACCATGTGCCGGCAGTGCTGCTACAACAGGCAGCTGCCGTACGCTGGCGTTAAACGGTACTCCTGCCACTGCTCCGACCGAATCATGGTCGATCCTCGAGACCTTCACGACGCCAGTTCTGACAATCCTTGCGTGCAAAAGTGTCCCGGAAGTCTGGACCAAATCTGCGGCGGCGGTGTTGACAGTCCACATTCCGAGGGCTACTTGTCAGCTTACCGGGTTCTCCGGCTTGGTAATCTGCAGTGGTTTATTATTTAAGGTGCTAAAAGTTAACTAAAATGGACGCTTCAAAACCTGTGGCGTCAATTTTGCTAGGCAGCGTTCCCGGCCTTGCGCTGCCATTCAGGCCGAACCTCGCGGGACTCAACACCGGGCCTTATTGCTTCTACAGGGACGCCAGTAGCAGACTGACTGCATCCTACTGCAACGTACCCTACTGCCGTTAGTGACGGATTGACAATCTGGAGATTTCATAATTCGAATACGAGCGTAGTATAGTTTTTTCCCAATAGAGCGAGCTTTCTGCTTTCAGAGATATCGAGTGAAAACGACTGTTTGCGTTCGAACGAAGCGTCTCAGGCAGACAGCGCGCAACTGGCGAGGTACACGGGCTACAAAAGCGTGACGGAGAGCGGCGAAGCCTGCATGGACTGGCGCAGCTTTCGAGTGCTGGTGCTCTCAGCCGGCTTGCAGTACATCTGGGATGTCAGCTACTCCCCACATAGAATAGGTAAGTGCACGTGTCATTATTTGAATCGTCTTTAGCGATTTCATTAATTATTGAACAGTTTGCCCAATTCCTCCGGGTCACCGAGTTCAGCTCGAGTAGTCAGCTTGGACGTTGAGACATCGGACTACAAAGCGCGGGATGCGAGTCCGCTGCCCTACAACCACTGCAGGGCCGTTCGGCTCATTGCCGACCTAATTGTCCTTGAGGTTAACTCGGGAGTTCATTACTATGTGTGAGTGTGCGCTTATCTCAAGCAATAGAATCTTATATTCACAGATAAGAGGTCCATTATGATCCGCTTCGCTATTTTTCTCAAGCCGCAAAGTTCAAGAATTCCCCGGTGCAGCCTGCGCCTACGAGAAACTGGGCGCGGCACAAGTCGGTCTCTGCAGCGTCGACCTCTGCTGTAAGCCAATAAGCGAGCTTACGGATTCATCGTTATACTATTCGATTTTGAGCTCAATAAACATAGAAAAATAAAAGCCAGACCATTCTATTTAGATAACGTATTTGGCTCCCAGTATTCGGTGGTTGTGAGCCGAGTGGGATCTGAGCTCCTACTCAGCCGATTCGGAAGCAATTTGGGCATCGGGTTGACCGGCTGTCGCATGGGCCACTACCCATGCCGCATGGACAACTTCACCACGTTTTTCCATCCGAACCTGGGCGTCTGCCACCGGTTCAACAAGGAGGCAGCCCAGTTGGTGACGGCGGACGCCAGCAGCGCCACCAGCACCGAGTCGGTGTTCAGCTACTTCACCGATGCCACGGACAGTCGCGGCCGACAGTTTGTCAGCACGAAACTTCTGACAAACTCGCTCTCTCATTGGGCATTAGAAGCTGACACTCGAATAGCGCTGAAGGTCAGAAACAAAAGAAGAAAAAAAATTTAAGCAGACTTGTAGCACTTCTGCTCGTGTTACTTTTCAGGTGATTGTTGTGCCTCCGGGCCAGTTCCCAAGATCTGAGGACATTGTAATCGTTAATCCCGGCCAGCACATGAAGCTGATGCTCCGATACGATCGAACTATTCGGCATTCTAAGCCGCCAGAGAAGCGATGCATCGAAGCATCGGGACCTGTCGAATACTTGACGCCAAACTGGAAAACTTCTCTTAGGTTTTACAACAAAAGTGACAAGTAATTCAACACTGTAGGGCTAGTACTTCTTGTATCTTTTTTTAGATTCTAATCACAAGCAAAACATTAATTTCAGAGAGTTGGTTAATCTAACAGCATTTTTGACTGCCTCAGACTGGATGAAGAAGACCTATTTGCTGAGGCAGCTGCTTGAGACGCAAACTAACGGGAGGTGTGAAATTTCAACCATTGAAAGTGCTCATAAATGCATTACAATTGTATAACGCTCCGACTCGCTGCTTCCCACTGCAGATCGGCCATCAGTCCGACAATGATATTCCCGGTTGCTACGGTCGAAGACTGCATGGACGAGCTGGTCGCACGAAAATTCGTAGAAAACTGCAACTGTATTCCACTGTTTATCCCCATCCGAGTTGGCGCATTTCCCGCCAATGTGAAGCACTGTTTTAATGTGACTTCGCTCGAAGGTATTGGCGAGATTGAGCGGTGCTACCGGAGCCAGATCAGTCAACTGGCCTCGTTCTACAAAATGGCTCGGGAAACTTGCGCTTCCCCTGTGCGAGACTCGCAGCTATTCGGTTAAGCTGGTCCCCTACCAGTGGCCTCAGCTTACCACGCTGAATGCGCACGATTTTTTCCAGAGTCACCTCCTGGATTGGAACTATCCAAATAACTTTCTGGGCTCTAGGGGCTTAGCTAGTCTGTTCGCTTTGCACTATTTCTCTAGACTAGCCAACCAGATGGACTCGTCGGTGGACGGCAGTATCAACAAGGCGACAGCCATCAAAGAACTCGCCGACAATCTGAGCCTGACGGAGAAAAATTTCGTCCGAATTACTGTGCAGGCTTCGAGTCTGTACGGTCAGGAGACTCGAGAAGAGCCGTCTTACACAATTAAGAACCTTCTGGCTGATCTTGGTGGTGAGTGCGCTTAGTTTGACTGACTGTACCTGTCAAGTTTACGGATAATTCGCATCGGATGTGCTAATTTCGCTTCTCGTTGCTAGGTGCACTCGGTCTCTGGTCCGGAGTGTCAGTCCTAACTGCATGCGAACTCATCGAGCTCCTTGCTTACTTAACTATCGCACTCAGACACAGATTAACTCGAAAAGGCGCCAGAAGACAGAATGTGAATGACAACTCTAGCTCAACTTCCGCCTGACTGATCAGATTCTGTAGCTCGCTATTAATAATGATTAACTCAGTTTTGAATTAGATCTAGCATACTTTATTGTATGCTAGATCTTTCAAACCAAGTTAACAGACCTACCAACAGTGGCGCTTAAAAGATTGAACTGCCTTTCTCATTTTTTGATGCCTTAGATAACTTTTACTATGCTGTTCTAATTTGCTTCTCCAGAAGCATCTCAGCAGTAAAAATATCAAACAGTTGTAGAAGTCTTTTGCTCTTTGATATTTCACGCTTTTTAAGAGCGTTGATACAACGCTCTAGGTAGAAGCCTAATAAAACATGCGCTATGTATTTTATTCTGACAAGCAACATGAGACGTCTGACCAGATGTGCTTCCAACAGCACAGTCGCAGTCTCGGCGCATCCGAGAGCTCTGCACAGCTCTCAGTCATGGCAGGCTGCATGGGCTGAAACACACACGGATACCCAATCTCAAATGGATTTGAATCAATGCATGATTAAGTACGAGCGTACCTTGCTCAAGCGCAAGAATTTTTTATCTATGGTGGGGCCTCGAACCAAAGACTTTCTCCGGTTAAAAGGCAGACGCCCTCATCACTAGGCCACAACCCATCAAGATGCGTACAAAAGGAGTACGGTAACAAACAAAATTCTTTTTGTTGAGTAGTACAAAATAAGCTTTTTTTATTACAACTCTTTGTGCTACAATTTTTAGCCAAAAGGAATAATTTATAATGAGCCAACAAAAAAAGCTATTTTAGTGGGCTCCGCAGCAGTCATAAAATTGTTTTTTTTACTCCATAAAATTGCAAACAAATACGAGCTGGAACAGATATGGTATTAAACAAACAAATTCCTTGGCATGCACGTTTTCAATCTTGCAAGACGCGTCCATCAACTTGGCCAGAATCGTTGACAAGTATTATCCCAACTTGAAGAGTTCTTCCCCAACAAGTCCATAATGATAGGTCTGAAGTGCTCCATACGATGAAAAAAATTTCTAGTGTTTTGGCTAACTAGTCTGGATAGAAAATATTTCATTGTACTTTTGCTGAGTTGCCGGAAATTTCCACTTGAGCAGCTCACAGTTGCATTTGCAATTATTTTACTAAAGTTATTTCTATTTTATCATGCATCATGTATTTCAGTGTTGACTAGATAGGCCCAGACTAATCCGGATGGAGACAGACACGCAGTGACAACCAGAGTGGCCAGGTGGGATGAGAGATTACAACCGTCCCCAGTGCCCCATAGACACGCGAAAACGCCGAGCCCTTTTACCTGGCAAGGCAGCCAGCCCGCAACAATATGGTGAAACAATTTGCAGCCCGCCTCCTGCACTACCAATTTGCTCTGAGCTATAAAACTACACGATGGAAACTCCAGGATGCGAGCCACGTCTCATGCTGGTAGAGTAGCCTGCATGCGTTTGACAAGTAACATCTATTTCTAACTGTCCATATTCAGCGGAGTGAAGTGCGCTCGGACGCTTCGGGCATATTTTGCAGTCAGTCAACAACTTGCATTAATTCTTTCTCCAATCGGCCAACGTAATTTTGAAAAGATTTTTCTGTCTGTGTGTGTGTGTGTCTGTCTGTCTGTCTGTCTGTCTGTCTGTCTGTCTGTCTGTGTCTCCTCTCATTTCTTTTTAGTTGCTACTCGTGCAGCACAATTTTTGTCGACAAATTGAATTCAAGCAGCATATAACTTAGAATTCATCGAAAACTTTCCACCAGTTCTCCCTCCATCAAATTTCAGCAATGGACAATAATGAAGAGCCGGACCAGGATCCTGGCAAGGTCCGCAACTCACTCGCCTCAGTTCTGCGATTACACCACAGCCCACGGACTTAGCAGGCTGATGGCCCAGGCCAGCATTTTCGGCAGAATCCTCTGGTTCTGCTTCCTGCTGGGCACATACGGAGGCTTCACCTACCACATGTACACCCTGGGCCTGCAGTTCGCCAGCGTTCCTCTATCGACCAGCCTGTCAAATTCGCTGCCATTTGTGTTTCCCGATGTTTATATCTGCCCCTAGGGATGCCGTCACGGTGAGCCGACTCGCCGCACCCATTGCCGCCGACGAGGTACTCAAAGACATTAATTGCAACCTGACCTGCTCTACGAGCAAGCTGCTATTCGACATCCACTCTAAGCCTGAGGAGCAGCTCTACAATAGAGAAGCTTTCGGCTCTGCTCGACACAATCGTGGCGACTGAGCGCGTCCATCGTGAATCAGCTGCAGTACGGAAATTCAAGTGAGCAGTTTTTTCTCGAAAATCTATGATTTCTAAATCGCTAGCTAATTACTAACGTGGCCGTACGTTGAAGAATTGCAATGCGTATTTTCATGGTACAGCGATCAGGAACAGCTGTTCGCATCAGTGAGGGCGGAGAGGAGTACGCTGGCAACCAGTCTGTCGTACCTGTCTATCACAGTCTCTACATAGAAAATGCTTCAGCCAGCCTTGGATCGTCGAGAACCGACCCGTACGTGACGTACAGCGACTGCATTGGCTGGAACGAGGCCGCCAGGGAGTTGCAGTCGACGAGCCTGTCACATTTGGCGACCAGAGTACTCGGGGCCGGCTTCGCTGACAGCGACCGTAGCTGCAGGCAGCCGTCTGGCCTGCCGCTCACCGCCTTCAATGCCAACGCGAGTCGTGAGTTTCAAGATGGCCTTAATTCGATAGTATTATACAGATCGGCCCCGACTTCGATGTTTTGATCTTCCATCTGCCTTGCAGACCAAGTATCGGAGGACATTGGGTGCATCAGCACAGCCGCTTGGAATACTAGCTTTTTGTGCATCAACACAAGCCTAACGGTGATGTCCGTGAGCATGTGCTCTCAGTGCTGCTATGACAAACAGTTTGAGTACGCTGGGATGCAGAAATTCTCGTGCTACTGCTCCAACCAGATTGTTGCTACCCAAAAGCGACTTGTCAAACTCAGAAAAATTACGACTTTGCGTTGATACCTGTCCCGGGAACAGTTTGGAGCCTTGCAGGTGGTCTCGACAGCACAAACCGCTCATTTTTAACCGTCAAAAGGGTTCTGAAGCGAGGTGAGTTCTTAGGCCATTGTCATATCGTTTCAGCTGTGTGATACCTTCTTTTGAATTGAATTTTTTTCTCAGTTACTAACAAAAGAGGCGATTGATTGCAGGAACGGTACCGAATTTTTTCCTGCCGTTTCGAACATCTTTAACTGGCCTAAACAACGATCCATACTGTTTCTATCGGGACAAAAGTGGAAATCTGTCAGCATCGTATTGTAAAATTCCCTATTGCGGTAAGTGACGTATGCATTTTGGCACCACCTTCGGGGTCTTAATAAAAAGCAAAAAAGATGGGTTACAACCTGATAAATTCGCTTGAAATAGGCTCGCAAAATGTCAGAAACAGTAACAAATCGTGGCTCATGCATCTCAGAATCGTCAGCTATCTTTTAAACCTGTTAAATCTGCTGGAGAGCTGTAGGCACCTTGACGCTTGAAGCAGCACTGTCCCATAACCAGCGTTACTGTCCATTGCGCTGACTCCTGAAGCGCGTTCAGTAACACTAAATAGCGTATGCAGTCATAGACATACACAGGATGCTCACATAGAGTGTACAAGCGGCGGCTCCAGCACTGTACACTTTCTATGACTTAGGGATTGCCCTAAGGGCGCAAATTACACAACTGGCCCATAGCCCAACCAATTCGTGCACAAGGCCCCAAAATTATTATGACCCTGCACACGAAACCGCTGCTAGGCAAAAAAGCCATCCTACAACGCGGGGTCGAACCTTTACCTGTGGCACACAAGGCAGACGCGCTAGACCGCCGAGCCCCCCGTCCACTACGACCTATGTTGACCTTCGTCTCAAAAGATAGCCCAATAACCAATAACACAATTCTAGGTTTTATAAAGGTGTTGTTTAACTGTTTTAATTGTTATGGTTCGAAAGATTTCAGTAGAGTCCTGCTCTATCACTTGACACGTCGTTATACCTTCATCAGGATCATCGGTTGCTTAGTTTTGAGACAAGAAATAGGCGGCAAATTTTGTGCTTTGAACCTTTCAAAAATGCAGACATTGATCGCAGCTACGATTGCGTAAGAACGGGCACCAATGGGCGCACAGCTGACGCCGTTAACGCGGGCTATACCGGCTACAAGAACAGGACGGCCACCAGGGCTCCATGCTCCGATTGGCGTCAATTCCGCGGCGGCCTTCTGGCTGACAGCTCGGCTCAAACTTTCTGGGATGAAAGTCATATTCGCGGGACTATCAGTGAGAGCGTTCCCTCAGTGTCAGCTTGATCCCCACGTACTTGATTGCTCTAAGTCGCCTAAGTTGCTCTGAAAACAATAGGCAGGTTCCTGGACGTCAACATCGAGATGACCGATGATTTCAAGCTAAACAGCACCGACTTCTCGGCTGGCTTCGGCGTCTGTCGGGCAGCTAAATTGGTGTTCGACTTGGTGTCCAATCAAACTAATGCTGGTCCGTATTTGATAAGGTATAAAGTTTTGGGATGCAGATTCCAGTTTAAGTTCTTGAATTCAGTGGATAATTGAAAAGTTTAAAATCAAAACAAAATGACGGAATGACGAATTTCAATCTCCATCCTACAGTCGACGAGTTTTGGAGTTCAGCACTCCGGTGTGCGCCTACTTGGAAGTTGGACTGTGGAAAATCGGCGAATGCAGCCTGGATGCGTGCGGTGAGCCGAACAAATAGCAATTAAACCAGACGATTCGATCAATTTAAAAGCCTTTTATAAAACTTAACAATTAAGTTGCGAGTCCAACTTTTGAGTGAAGAAAACATTGCGTAACCCTCTTTCAGAGAACACGCTCCTGAGTCCGTCACATTCCCTACTAAGCCGAGTTGGTCCAGACCTCCTTCTGAATCGGTTCGGGAGCAGTTTGTCTATCGGGCTCACCCTTGCTGAGATTGGAAGCGACCATATTAATACCAGTGCGTTCACCACACTAATTCATCCGGATGTGGGTCTATGCTACAGGGCCGACTCAAATTTCAGCTAGGAATTCAATGGAAAAGGCTGTTCAGGCTACAAGCTCGAAATTTTCAGTCAGCTACTTCACCGACACCACCGACTTGCACGGGCGCACGTTTTCCAGCACGGACAAGTTCACCGCGTTTCTATCGCTGTCTTCGACGAATACATTTTCTGAAATTTTTTCGCCCTCATAGGTAGCTGCAGTTCCACCAGGACATTATCCAAGAGCTCATGACTTCCATGTTGTTAGTCCGGGACAGCACATGGAGCTGAAGCTGCGATTTGACAAGTCTAGGAGGTATTCAAGGCCGCCAAAGCATGCCTGCCTGGACGCGGTTGAGCCAGTGGAATACCTCATTAAGAACTGGAAGTCCTCTCTGAACGTCTCTGGCACCACAAATCGGTGAAATTCGGCGCTTGTTTTTATTATCGATAATGAAATTCGCACTACTAAATCATGTTAGCCGTATTTCGAAAATATACTCCAAATTTAGATGGCCCGAATCTAACGTGACAGATATACTTGCTGCAACAAGTTGGATTAAAAAAGTTGAGAAACTCAAAATACTTTTGGAAAGCTCAGATAATGCAAGGTGAGGCTTATTTTGTGCAAGATTTTTATCAGCTACTGTTTGTTAGTACGCTCGTATCACCATCCATCTCTGTGATCACGATTCGCCAGAGAAAAATAAGAGCATAAGATGCTAATCATTAAAATTGTTTTTCGCAGCACCCGTGACAATTTCTGGCTAATGAAAATCTCAGTTTGAAGCAAACTTATGTAATTTTGGATTCCCATCATTGCTCTTAACTAATCGGAGATTATGACAAATTACTGACGGACATGGTGTCTAAAGCTAAATCTGCAGGAGGGCTGTAGTTACTATTACTGTGGGACAATGTCGCTTCAAGCGTCAAGCATTCGCCGATTTTCCACAGCTTGAAGCGACATTGTCCGACAACCAGCGACTGGGCATGACTGTCCATTGCGCTGACTCCTGAAGCGCGTTCAGTCACACTAAATACGGTATGCAGGCATAGACACAACACACGGTGCGCAACGGAATTCCAGGATAGCACCCAGTCACACACTCATAGGGTGTAAAAGCGGTAGTTCCAGGAATGTACACTCTCTATGCCTTGGGGGGTTGCCCTCATGGGTGTAAATTGCACAACTGGCCCATAGCCCAACCAATTCGTGCACAAGGCCCCAAATAAATGTGACCCTGCACAGGAAACCGTGCTAGGGAAAATAACCGACCTACAACGCGGGGTCGAACCTGGACCAGTGGCACACAAGACAGACACGCTAGACCGCCGAGCCTCTCGCCCCCGAGTAAACATGGTGTCACGCGTTACCCTTTTTACTCGTACAAGGCGTCCATTAAAATTTCGCCCGCAGAATGGACGTCAAACCGAGTTTGAGCTTCGTTTCTAAAACTCGCGACGACTGCATTGACGAATTTGTGGTGAAGAAATTCGCTGAGAATTGCGGCTGCCTGCCGTATTTGCGCCCGATTCGAGTCGGGGCCTATCCTAATTTGACGTACGAGCGTACTGCTTCAATGTGACTTCACTGCATCAGATCAAAGACACTGAGGCTTGCTACAAAGCGGAAATCAGAAGCCTGGCCGCTTACTACAGAGAAGCCCGAGAGATTTGCCTGCCTCCGTGCCAGACGCAAAGCTACTCAATGAAGCAGGCTTCCCACGCTTGGCCTGACGTGTCAAAGTTGGACGCTTTGCTCTTCTTTACTGAGTATCTGTTCAATTGGAATTACCCTTACAATGCGCTCGGCTCCAGAGGATTAGCCAGCCTGTTCGCTATGAACCAGCTTGCGCAGAAAGCGCGTGAATTAAACAGGCAGCCGACAGTTAATGAAGCTGAAACGGAGATTCTCAATAAATTTGAACACGCTCTCCTCTCGCTGGAGAAAAACTTTGCCAAAGTGACTGTGGAAGCGTCGGACAATTATGGCCAAGAAATCACGGAGGAGCCGAGCCGTCTTATGTACTCAAGAATCTCATGGCCGACTTGGGCGGTGAGTCTGATTTTCGCTTTTGATCATTTGTTACTATTGCACGAGTACTATGCCAATACCAATACCAGTACAATACCATTTTTAGCCTAGTAGTAGATTAGTGGATAGAGCATTTATCTTAAGCACACTTAATCCCGCATTTCTTTCAGTCCACAATTAATCCCTGAGTCCATCTTGCCTGACTGAACAGCTGTACACAACCCTCGTAGGTCGGGATATAACTTTTATTTTCTTCGATAAAGTCTATCTGGTTGAACTGTAGCACGCAGATCAGAGAGTACACAATTTTAAAAGCAATGAAAGTGAAAAGTAAAATTTAGCGAGCTTTAAGATCGCATTAGCAGCCTGAATACGATGAGCCGAGCAAAACCACCTGGCATTATTCGCGAAGCTGTCAACGTATCAACTGGTAAAATCGCCAGAATTTAATTGAACTTGAAGGTGCACTTGGTCTCTGGTCCGGAGTGTCTGTTCTAACGGTTTGTGAGCTAGTAGAACTTCTAGTTTATTTAGCTATCGCCTTTGGGCACAAATTCGGTGGAAAGGCCCGGCATGGCTCTAGAAACTCCGATGGACACAGCCGACTTACCACCGTTAAAGTAGCTCCGGCACCGCAGAATGAGGTCACCACGGAGACATGTTAAAATGGAATCAATCCTGAATTAGTGAGAGAGCTACGTATGATTATTAAAATTTTAGTTGAATACACTATCAATCTACGCAAAAAACTTTTTTGCAGAAATATAATTCTTGTACCAGCAAATCTTACAATTTTTTTCTCGATTATTATCGTGATCTTAAAAGCAATATTTATCAAATGGAGCCATTAGACAATGAAAATACGCCTCGTGAATATACCGAGTATGATAGACATCGAATAAACAATAGTATATTTGTGAAAATTACGCAAAACACGAACAATTTTTTTCGAAGATCTTTTTTTGAAAGATTTGAATCGATTAATTTGTTAATTTTTCTTGCAGCAATTTCCTAACAAGTACAAGTATGTAAAAATAGCTTCGTTTACACAATTTTTTTAAAATACTAAAAATGCGATCGTGAATATTTCTAGAGTTTGTAATGTTCTGTCAAAAGGTTGTTGAAAACTATTAAAAAAATTGAAAAAACGAATATTTATTAACCCGAATTTCTTCGCGAATAGAAATTTTTATAAAAATTCTGAAGCCGTTTTTAATTTACGCTAAATTTCAACCACCAAGTATGTTAAAATTTTTCCGTGGTTCACCCAATCAAATTTTACCAGGTACGAAAATTTTTGAATAAGTGTTCTAAAGCCTTGGTCGCAAATACCCGCTCTGCATATATGTATTGGAATGTCTGATCAAAGCGTATATTTTTGTATTAAAAAGATTTAAAAAAAGCAATTACGCCATTTTCTTGGCTTCGATACAAAAAATTATATTTGCTGTTATTGTAACGAAAACTCAGAAAATAAAGGCACAAGTCTTATACGCTAGTATAATGTTGTTATATTACTACAATTCTTTCCCTTTCAGTTGTGTTATTTGTTGAAATGTTAACATAATATAAAAAATATAAAGTATAAACAGCAACAAACATTTTAAATAAAAACAAGCGTAATATTTTCCGAGTAATCACAAAAATAAAAATAACTTCGTTTTAACGGTTAGTCAAAGTCTATTGAAAAAGATGATGCAAAAAATACACAGTTGTGATGCAAATTTTTCACTTTTAAAATAGGTATATATAGTACGCTTGTAAATATAAAAAATTTGTGAAAATCTTCAGTTTATCCTCAGTTTTTGAAATGGCAATTTTTTAATCGTTACAAGCAGTATTGCGTGCTGATTTTCAATTTTTCTTTCTTATGACAGGAATTAGTTTGAGTACATTCAGTCATCTGAGACGTTACAGAAAAAGCAAAAAAGGAATTTAAAAAAATATGATCATCAGAATAGAATAAAATGTTATACAATGTGTTGACATTTTTATATTATTTCAGAGCAGCTCTAGTTCTTTGGTGAATGTTAGCTGGATCGGCTAGGCATTTTGCTAATATCAGAAATATTTACTTATCTTCGTGTCTCATCATTTAATAGGCTTTGGCAATGCTAGTCAGAAGGCTTATTCGGTATGCTGTGTGCAATTCGTCTATGAAAATCGTCCCTCAACGCTTTTAAATCATGGTTGTCGGGACAATCCAACAGAAAGTGGTGGACTTCGTTATCCGTGCATCCCAGACAGAGTGGGCAAAATCTTTCGTTCGATGGAATTTTGGGGAGAACATGTCGTTGAGTTTCTACAGCTAACTTGTGGTTGGTTGCTAAGTCGGAAAGTCTCTGCTTACTGTGTAGGGTCAAACTGCTACTAATGTGGCAATTGAGTGTCAGCGTTTCTTTGAACACTTAATAAATGTTTTGCAGCTTTGGGGGATTTTTCTACTGTCGTCTTCTAGTACTTGTGGAATTCCCATGTGAATACCTGATTATGAAGATCGCTAAACGTTTAGGACGATAGTTTTTTGGTCCCGTATGTTTCGGTTAAAAGGGTCTTGAATTAACTTCCCTGTTAATTAAGGAGTCTCTCTATATTAAAAAATTTACCTTTGCCTCAACCAAGAATCTCACTCAACCTTCAAACTCCTGACTCAGCTGTTGAGCTGCCGGAGCTTTCGGCTGCCTTGAATGTTTCCTCCGTCTGGTACCGCCTCGTCGAGTTTTCTCTTTCCTTCGCCGAGATGCTTCTTTCCGAACGTCGAATAACGCTAAGTGCTGCTATGCGAGCAATCAGCTCGATCAGCTCGCACACCGTCAGGACAGACACGCCTGACCAGAGGCCAAGGGCGCCTGCGAGCCATGGGGGTTGAGAAGTGAAATTAATAGTTCGATATTTGATTCGTGTTTAACGACATTGCCTACTGATGAGTAGTGATAACAGAATGCTTGAGTCAACCCTCATTTAGGGTTCTTAAAAAGTTTATAAGCTCGAATTTTTACGTAATTTGGGATGAATTTTTTTTGCTGAGTGCGCTTTGCAACCTAGGTGCTGTACACAATTATTAAGAGTCCGAAAACTGGTTGTAGGCAACTTGAGAGTCAATAACACCAGACACAACGCAAATTTATCGGAAAGTTTTGGGTGAATACTGGCTGCTCACCTCCCAGATCTGCCATGAGGTTCCTGATCGTGTAGGAAGGCTCCTCGGTGACCTCTTGTCCGAATTCGCTAGCCGCTTGTACAGTGACCTTAGCTAGGCGTTTTTCCACCATTCGAACCTCCTGGTCGAATAGGCGCACATCGAACGTCGTTGACGCTCTCTTATTGAGCACCGAGTAGTCGTAGGCCTTCAGGTAGGCATAGTAGAGGCTGGCGATGCCACGCGAGCGCAGGAAATTGTACGGATAGGACCAGCGGCCGAGATTGTTCAAGAAGAATTTGTGCGCATTCTCCGTGGTGAGGTCGGGCCACGGGTAGGCGGACTGGCGCAGCGAGTAGCTGCGAGTGTCGCACAGCGGCGGACACTCCTGGCTCCTGGCGTCCCGTTCGTGCTGAGCCTGCAGGCCGGCCTGAGTCCGAAAGCACTGCTCCAGCCTGTCCAGCTCAGGGCCGCTGAGATTGCCAGCCGCCTCGCCGAAGCAGAGGCCGTGACCGGAATCTATCAGGCCAACGGGAATGGGCAGAAAGGAAGGCAAGCAGCCGCACTGGTCAAGGAATTTTTTAACCTTGTAGGCGTTGATGCAGTCGTCCTGCGTGGCGGACTCAAAGCGAACTGCACGAGCAGCTGGACGCCTGGGAAGGATGAATACCAATCTTTTAGATTAAAAAAATCAAGCCTTGATAATTTGAACCTACCGCATTCCCTTTAAATGACAATCCCAAGCTCTTAAAGCTCATTCATACTCATGTGACTCACGTTCCAGTCTCGGTCGCGTTCAGAATGCCTTTCAAAATGTTAATTTTGTCAGTCCACTTTGGTGTTGAGTACAGTGCAGTCAAGTTAGCTGCGTCCCTGTAAGATTTTCAAGGTAGTTTCTATCTTCATTCGCTCCATAATATTCAGATTTATATTTTGCGATAGAAAACAGTCAGCATTTTTAAGCACTAATAGTCACCATGTTAGCCTAGCAACCCATTCCCAGCTCGTGTTCCAGGTGGGCAGAGCGTAGGTGACCGGTGGCAGGGCTCGAATGCACGGCTGAACTGGCGGTCTCGGATACCGGACGGTTCGGTCGTAGCGGAGCTTCAGCTCGGTGTGCTGGCCGGGACTGGCGGACACGGCGTCGGACAGGCGGGGATACTGCCCGCTGGGCACTACCGCCACCTGAGGGTCGGTCAGTGTGTGTGGCGGGTCGTGGGTGTGGCATTTTTTTGTTAGATCCTAATCAAGATCGGGATCTTCGGGATTCGGGATTTTTTCATTTTTATTAGATAGTTTGCTGCTCAATTTCCCCAAGAACATGAAATATTTAAAGCATTCTCACTCTCAGTGCACTCTTGGTATCGTCGGATTCAGAAAGACCCGACTTTAACAGGGCCGCCGTTTTGCTCAAATTGGCGAACTGGCTTCCAAACGTGTCTGTCGAGTCTGTGAAATAGCTGAACGTCAGCCGCACGTCCGTAGCCTTGCTAGTTCCGATTGATTCAACAAATTGGGACTTGTTGAACCGGTGGCAGGGGCCCAGTTGAGGATGCAGCACGGTTTGAAAGTTAACCGGGGAACAGGGACGTCCGGCAAAGCTGCACTCGGTGAGGCCGATGCCAAGGCTGCTGCCGAATTGCTTGGCGAGCTGGTCGCCGCCGATCTGGTTCCGAATAACGCTGGTAACCGTTCGGATTGTTCCGTCTGGAAAATTATCGCAAAATTGAAACAGTTTTCAAGTAAAAAAATGTCGGAAAATGACAGTTAAAGGCAACAGACTTTGACAGGCACTTTCACAAACCCTGAATTTCAAAACTCCTAAAATTTTAGCATCTTTTTTTCTCAAAACCCAACTACTCGTAACACAACCCTAAAGTTCCCAATGCCTAAAACTCTAGCATCCACTATCACAAACCCTAAACTTACAGGCTTTGTGAACTTAGTGTCTTTTGAAAGATAACGTTATTTGAAGGGGCTGGGAAGCGAATAACTCACGGCAAGTATCCAACTCGCATGTGTTAAAATCGGCAATTTTTCCGAAAACATACGCGCAAACTGGCCACGTGGAGTCGATCATTGTGACCCGTCTAGGATATTGTGGTGGTGGATATCATGAGCATCACAGTAAATACTATCTCAATCGCTCAGATTCCATTAAAAACTCACCTTATCACAAAGCTTTCATCGGCGAATACGAACATGTAAGTCAGCTCAACTCTGGCCGACCTGCAGTAAGAATGATTCAGCTCCATGTCCGACGTCTCAATGCTGACGTTAAGGATCTTATCTGCGGATGACGCAAGTTGTCATATTTTTTAAGAATCGGATCGATTGCTTGGTTGATGAAGATGCAGAGGTGTTTCTTTTGGCGTCATTTTCGTGGAAACAGGAAACGTATCAACGGAATAACAAAACTATCTTTGGTTCGCAAGACTCACAAAGAATAGCCTTTGGATAAGTGACAGGATAATCCAGTGTGCCCGACTCGAGTCCGGCCTTGAGCTGCGCCCAGTTCAAGCAGGGCTCGCGTCGGCGAGACACTCGGCGATACCCAGTGTACCGCTGCAGCTGGCTGTCGCTGAACACACCGTCAACGTCACCGTTCAGACAGTCATAGCTGGCGGCCATTGCTGCGAGTTGGTTCGGTGGGTCTTGGGCGGCTGAACTGACATTCACAGAACAGACAACACCTCTAGCTAGCTTAACGAAACTCCTACTTTACTCAACGCTATTGTGTAGCGCAATTTCTGAGTCTTTCCTGTAAGTTTCTAGCATTTTTACCAACTTTCTACTTGCAGTAGACTATTTCTTATAAGAAAGTCCCCTATCCTTAGGAAAATCGAGTCAGATAACTCACGACAATAGGGCACGTTGCAGTAGGTTGCAGCAAGATTTCCGCCGACGTCTGTATAGAAGCAGTATGGGCCGTGATTGAAACTACTCACTGATGCCCGGTACGGCAAGTACAGCCGTTTCCAAGCTGAAATGGTAATTTGGATGGCGCTAGTTCTCTGTGAGTAAAGGCATCCAACTTTTTTCTTAAAATTCAAGCCAAGTTATCAAGTTACCAACGGAATTCGCTATGCGAAACACGCTCATCAAGGGTTCCGCAACTGAGCCGCAAACCTGCGAATAGTTGCCGGGGCATTCGCTGACGCATCCAATTACTGGAGCAGCCCAGGCGCTACCGTTGGCCGGACCAGGCGAGCAGTAGCACCGGTTGCCAACGAGTCCCATGTGGCTGAACTTTCGGCCGTAGCAGCAGCGGGCGCACATTTCGTGAGTCAAATCGTCCATTTCATCGTGCAAGCAGAGCTCCGTAAAGTTCGCGCCCGTGTTATTGATCGGTAGGCAGCCAATTGACACGTGTACAGGGCCTGAAATGGGGCGAGAGAATCATCGAGTCAATCCTGACTCAAGCCGCTTCAATCAGTTTTTTGTCACTTCTGGAAGCCGATTTTTCTATTTACTCGTCGCATTGTCGCGGAAGGCGGTCAGCGGCAAGCCTGGCGGCTGCCTGCAGCTGCGATCGCTGTCAGCGAAGTTCGCGTCGAGAATTCTGTCAGCCAGCCGGTTCAGTCCCATCAACAGCAGCTCCCCGGCTGCCTCGTTCCAGCCGATGCAGCTCCTGAAGGTGACGAACGGCTCCAGATCGGCGGACCGCACCGCTGCCGTCTCTCCGGAGTAGGTCGGGACGGACGAAATTTTGCCGGTGTATTCTTCTGCAGCTTGGCTGGTGCGGCACTGGGAATTGACTGGATACACGGGTGCAAAACAGGCTACACCAGGGGCACGATAATGCTCACAATATTTGCGAGAATAGAAACGAACAAAACTGTCGCTCACTTTGGCCCATATACTGCAGGACAGTCGTCACGTTGGCCTCCACCTCGGACATCACGTGACCTAGCGCCACGGCTCCATCGGCTAGTTTAAATGGCAGTGGATTGAGCTCTTCGGAAATGGCCGGCAGAATGTTGAACTTCAGATCTGTCATCTTGCAGGCGGCGTTGCATCTGGTGTTTGCGATCACCCAGTAACTGTCAAACCGGGCAGCCAGACGGCTCATTGTGACAGCGTCGCTGGGACAGAAGTAAACGTCGGGAAACTCGAAAGGCAGCGAGGTTGACAGGCTGGTGGCGAGCGGAACGCTGGCAAACTGCAGGCCCAGGCTGTACATGTGGTAGGTGAAGCCACCGTAGGTTCCAAGCAGGAAGCAAAGCCACAAAGCCTTGCCAAATGTGCCGGCCTGTTCTTGGAATCGGCCCAGCCCGTGAGCGGACGTGTAGCTGCAGAACTGGGCCAGCAAGCTGTCCGCCGCTGCTGCTGCCACTGCCAGGCGAAGTCGCTGGCTCATCCTTTGTCGACATGCCACGAGATGTTATGTTTCAGGTTGATTAGTCACCCAAAAATTAGTTTCTACCCTGAAATTTATTCACAACCACACCGCACGTGGGGGTTGGAGGGGTGTGGAAGGAGTGGACGAGAGCAGCGGATGATTAATTTTCTGACCGCGCGGCTTCATAGAGACAATGGGGCAATAGAGACGTCACTAATTTTGCATTTTTATCCATGGAATTCCAAGCATAGCATCTGGAGTGGAAACTTTTCCAATGAAAATTATTTTCTGTAATCCCCTGACAAAGCTGATTTCATCCATAAATACGTGATTAATTCACCTAAACCTAAAAGCCCTTTTTTGGCTTCACTATAAGCAATCGGAACTATTTTTTCTCTTTCCAGATTATTTTTACCTGGAGCTCCATCGTTAACAAATAAATTAATATGCTGGAGCCAAAAGAGCGATTAATATCTTTGTCATGGGTATAACCAGCCCAACCCGGCCGAGGTCAAAATCCCTCCGAGGTCATTAATTATGCAAGTTTTTGCTTTGACTCAGCATTTCATAGTTTGTTTAACTTACCTCAGTTAATTTGCTAACGAGCTGCTTTCTGAACACTAAAGGACACCAGGGCAGGCAGAATTGAACCAAGAAAAAAATCATATTCCCAAGTTGTAAAGGATTCAATAAGGAGATTTAATTTGATATTCCTGCCATCACATCTAGGGACTTTATAGCGTCCATCATCGTAGTTGCAACTGTCTGCAACTCAGCCTAGCAGAGTCCATGTTCGAATACAATACATTAATGTCTAGCCGATGTAAACCATGTTATTGTTCTACTAATTATGTTTTCTATAGTCGGCCCTATATTCCAATTTATTGAGTGCTGTAAACGCATTCAATAGTTTGCAGTTGGATCATGAAAAATTTATGCAGTAGCTTTTGTTTCGGACACGAGACAAGTCAATTAAGTGTAGAGATGACGCGGTGGTGTAACATTTTGTTTTGTTTTTGCTTAGCTTTTTATTGCCTGGTTGATGGATTGTTAGTCTAGTGGTTAGGGTGTCCGAGTTATGACCAGACGGCCTGGGTTCGAGGCCCAGCTGTAGAAGACAATTTGTGCGCATAAGCAAGGCACTTAATCTCGCACTGATTCAGTCCATCCAGCTGAGATCCGGTGCTGGGAAAGTTTTGGTTGGATTTCGAAGCACATTCAGTACTTGAGGACTGAACAGCCTGCCTACTATGAAAGTAGTGTGTTAGGCGCATGATGAGCACAAATTACGAGTAGCATGCAATGACAGATCCAATGCCAGAAACTGTGTGATTATAGCGATATCTGTATCAGGCTTGAGACAAGTCGAATGCTACATGTAGTCATCAGGAAAGCATTTTAGCATGAATAGGTTGTAGCACATTTTTTCAACGATTTCATTCGCATTTATCAGATTTTAAATCGGAAAATTCCAACGATATTCTTCCATTTTTGTTTGATGGCATCGCGTAAGGAATTCGACCTGCAGTTTCTGATCGCTATCAGCCGTACACCCCGCGCCATACGTTTGTACAACTTCAATAATGCAGCGGCTGGAGGGCAATTTGGGTAGCAGAGATTTTCGTGTGTCGGAATATTTTTATAAAAAATGATTTTTTACTGATAGATAATGGAACATGGGACCAGGGAGTTGTTATTGAACATGAAATCGTCGCTATCAAAACTTGCGTTCAAGGACTGCTAGGTAGCCATGGACTGGAAGCTTCAGTTATTGATAAAAATATGCTTGCATGGAACTGTTCGTACATATTCAGCTCTCTCAGGGTGTCCAGCTTCTCCGTTCAAGAAATTTCAGTTCTTTTTTTTAATGTCAATTGATTTTCTCGACGTAGGAGACGCTGTTGTTGCAGTTTTTCGGCTTCCAGTCCAGACAGTCTAGACTAGCGGTCCATGGCCGATCCCATTAGCGACCACAAGTTGCTTGATTCGGCCGCAGAGATAACGGGGCGGGGTCGTTTGGACGGAGTTGGGAGGAGAAGATAGCATTTTCCCCGCCCCCTCCCCCCTATCTCTTTCTTTAGGCCGTCTTGCATTTGAAAGAAAAGGCAGAGTAGATTGACACGGGCTGCTGGAGGGCGGATGCGAGGAGGTTCCTGAAGCCGGTCGAGCTGCTGTCCGGTAACGAGGCGCTCGAACTAAGGTCTAGGAGGCTCCCGCTGCGGGGATCCCGCTGTGAGTTACTTCCACGAGAACTGACTCCCGTGGCGAGGGCAGAGGGACGGCAGACAGAGCGGCTAGCGAGTTGAAGAAAAAACCTCAGTGAACCCCGGGCTGCGGAATTGCAGGATTCCATTTGCAACGCAAAAATGCTAAAAGGAGAGCGACCAGGCCTGCCTGTTTCCACTTTGCTTGGTTTTTACTAAAGAAAAGGGGGAAATGTTCGGCAATTTTTTTAAAAGTTTCAGTTGGACGTTCTCCACAGCTGCGCGGTCAATAAAATGCGCGCCCATCAGTTCTCCACAGTCGAACCCGATCCCTTCCCCATAATCTGCCAATGCAATCGCTGAATAAACTGTTTTCACACACGGCCCAATGTTAACGCTCTAGTTGTCTTCTGTTTCTGTCGCTCCTAAAAGAAAGCGAAAGGAAATCACTAGAGAGACAGATTTTGATTGAGACGCAACAAGGCAGTAAAAATCAGAGGACAATGAGACAAAAGAGGAAGTAAGAAGTAAGCTATCAATAGTTCAATAGGCAAGACTGATTAGAAATCGGGATGCATCTAGCTGGCCGAGATCCCTTCGCTGACAGATTGCTGGGCCGCGCCATGCACACTGCCCGTTATTTTTTTAAACACAACCCGTCGGTCATGTTTACACTAACTGAAGGTGTCCATCATCCGAAGGCCAGACTCCCATCACCATCGCGGCATTAGTCCCGTCTGTGGGGATATTTATCCCGCTGCTGAGATTCTCAGCCAGTTTTCTGGCCATTTCCTAGGCCAAAAATACTGGAGAGAGGAAGGGTGGAAGATTTCCTTCTGTCTGCCAATCCTGATTGACAGGTTTTAGGGATAAATTTCGGGTTCGGCCAGGTTCGGATCCCACCGCCGTCCCAGCCCCGCTGGGTTTCGAGGAGGCCTCCCACCTGCATTAGTGTTTATTTTCTATCTGTTCACGTGGCACCGCTTGGTTAACTACCGTTGGAATAAAAATCTGCGGGGGAATGCAGTGCAATCTTTGTTATTTCATGAACAGGTGAGGTGCCTAGTACCACGGTGAACTCACTAGCTGACTAGCTAAGTTACTTTCTAACAGGTGAAGTCGCTGTCTAACAGGTGAAGTCGCTGTCTAACAGGTGAAGTCGCTGTCTAACAGGTGAAGTCGCTGTCTAACAGGTGAAGTCGCTGTCTAACAGGTGAAGTCGCTGTCTAACAGGTGAAGTTGCTGTCTAACAGGTGAACAGTAGTACAAATTTCGCAAAAGTTAACCAGGATGTCAAGATATTCAAATAATTTAGACTTTGCTTTTAAATAAGAGTAAATCAAATACATTTTTAGTATTGCAATGGCAACCACGTTAGGCCAGTTCCGGAATCAAATTGACGAACGCTAAGCTAAAGTAACGAAAATCAAGGACCTGTCAGACTCAGTACCACTAGATCTTTACGGCAATTTTTAGTGCAACGGAGAAATAACACTCAGTGACGAATCGACAGTTGATAACAAGTAAAGAAGATATAATTAACTAATCAACTAAATGTACACACGAGTCATTGTCATAAAGCTTAAGATTGTCAGCAACGGTTAAAAAAAGAGAAATGAAACTAGATTCTGTACGGAAATTGCAGATCACAGGGAATTACTCGTATTCTACAGGACCGCTTGTAGATGACAGCCCGATTAACAGTAAATTACAGAATCAACACAGTCTGTTCAGGAAGGAAACGCGGCAAAGAGGCCAGCAGTCGGTAGCGGCATTGACACTCGTTGCTTCCTCGCGGCCGCCGCAGCAGCAGCCGCTGCCGCTGCCGCAGCCGCCGCAGCCGCGGCCGCCTTAACGTAGGGACTGCGTGACCAGCAGTGGC
>CATNEM010000346.1:0-70000 GCA_950096795.1 Macrostomum cliftonense | reverse complement strand
GGGACTGAGGGTTATCAGTGACCCGCTGAAGGACTCAAGGTTAGAAGGACTTAGCAGTAGACCTAGGCATATTAAGCAATACCTTTTTTCTCACCTGTATGCGTCCTCTTGTGAATTTTGAGATTCTCCGATCTGGCGAACACTTTGCCACATCCGGGAAACGGACACGGGAACGGTTTTTCACCGGTGTGCACCCGGATGTGATTAACCAGTTTGTACTTGGCTTTGAATGGCTTCAATTCTCTTGAGCATTCCTGCCAATAGCAGGTGTGGTCCGTGAGTTCAGGGCCTGTGGGAACAAAGTATTTTATTTCAAGGAAAATGTTGTCGAAGTTGATTAAGCCAGCTTTGGCACTCCGAGAAGCGCAGGGGTACTAGCTCAAATGGTAGAGCGCTCGCTTAGCATGCGAGAGGTACAGGGATCGATGCCCTGGTACTCCAGACTTAAGTTGCTCTCGAATTTTTATATTCGAGCATTATTTTAAATAATCGCAGTTTTGCAAAACTAAAAGCAATTTAACGATAAAATTTGCCTAGAACATGTTTAATACATTTGATTTAATAGAATTTTTAATTGTAGCTATAAATAAATAAATAAATTGTTCGTATAAAATTTTTTTCGATACATATCGGAAGTGTTGACATTAGCATCGACAACATACCGCCCACGTGATCAACGGTGATGTGCACAACGATGTCGTGAATGCTGGCGAACAGGCGGCCGCAGGTTCTGCCGAGCGGTTCCAGCCACAGGCAGCGATAGTCGCCGCGCTGATGATGGGCCGTCGGCTGATGGTGATGATGCGACTGGTAGGACGGCTGGTTGCCCTGATAAGCGGCGGGATGATGCTGCACGCCAGGAGGCTGACCTACCGGGTGTGACTGTTTAGCAAAGCAGCCGACCTGTTGCTGCAGGTAGGCCCGATAGAGAGCCGGCCCGTAGGCCGCCGAGAACTGGTTGAAATGGCCAAAGTAATACTTCTCTGATAAGTAGTTGGAGCTGTGCTGCGCCTGCTGCTGAGGCTGTTGCTGGGCTTGATGAAGCTGATGAGGCTGCTCTGTCTGGCAGGGATGCTGGACCACCGGCTGCTGCTGCTGCTGCAGTTGGGGCTGATTCTGCTGCTGTTGAAGCGGATGATGTTGCTGTTGCTGTTGCTGCTGCTGCTGCTGCGTGACGAAGGCGTCTGCATGCTGGACATACTGATGTCGATGATGGAGATTGTGCTGCTCCAGCTGCTGCTGAGTCGGCTGATGATGCAGCGGCTGCAGGTTCTGCTGATGCCGTCCAAATAGAAGCTCCTTCGACGGAGACACTGTGTCGGCTAGGTTTTGAGCTGCTGGCTGATGAGTTTGGTGATATTGCACCGAGTATGGGCTGAACATTGCCAGCTGCAGTATCTCCTCTGTCTGATTTATTGTATTCTGGGAGAGCTTCAACTAGCAGGGGGGCTCCAGGAAGTCCAGATGCTTCAACTTGACCTGCAACTTGTCTATGGGATGACTTTTTTAACTAACCGCTTTCTTATTGGAATTCATTGGGATTATAATTGGGACTCGGTGAGAGGTGGCGCACGCAGGGCATGGGGATGACAAGAAGCAGTTGGGGTCTTGGCGGTCTGGCCTCCTATTGGATGTTGCTTCGAGCCAATGGAATGCTACAGGCGGGCCATTCATGCAAAACTTCGTCATCACAAAATCCGGTTGATTGAAAATGAAGCTAAGCACGCGCAACCCGTAAGATTTTGTAAACCCGTGAAGTTCAGACAGTGCATAGAAGAAAATCATTTTGTTTAATGTTTGTTTTAATTGGCGGTTTAAAACTGACCAACCAGATGTTTCATATTTAACTGAGATGCTTTTGTTTAGTTTGTTTCAAAGTTAAACTTGGGTTGTCAATCACTTTTAATTTTGACTCGCAACCTAAATGAGCGCTGCTAAAGAGGAATTCAGGAATTCCCGCAAACTCTGCAACAAAAAAGTCTGGAATGCAACAACATCACGATAAACATCTTCCTACGAGTATATACTATTCGATTCCTTTCTAACACTGCAGTCCTGTCAATCACATTGCAGACAAACAGACTTGAAGGTTTGTGTCTAGCTGGCGGGACTGTTAAGGCTCGCTAATAAAGTTCAATTGTGCAATACAGGTTCTCAACCATCACAATGCAGGGGGTGATGGCTTATAGGTTTATAGACCATGCATTCACTTGCCCTAAGTCCAGGTGCTAAATTAGTGATAATTAACAGCAGTGGAAGCGGAATATTCCATGCGTAAAATTAAGTATAACAAAGAATTAAATGTCATAGCGGTTGTACAAGCTTAGGATATTAAAGTTTATAATGATTTAATATAACCTTCGCACGCAAAATTTTATACGTTGATATAAAATAATTCAAAATGTTGCGTGTGAAAATGTAATTCCTTTTTTTTCCTATCGACGTAGGGATACCGAATAGATGATATTACGCAATTGATGGTATGGCAGATGACGTCACTTATCAGTTGCACGAAAAACTGTGATTTAGAATTAGAGATCTTGAAAGTTATCAATGCGCGTGAATGTAATCCTTTATATTATGGAGAAAACCCGTCTGTCTAAGTATCAAACCGTCTTGCTGTCTGTCTTTCGCCGAGTAGAAGTCAATTCAAAATTCCACCAACAGGAAACTTCAAACTAATCAAATAATTTTTTTACCAACGACCGGCAAATCAAGATTTAATTTCGAGCAGGACAAGTCTATATAGGTATTTGTGATCTGGGTAATTAAAGTTAGACGAAATAATTTTACTAGGGCTGGAAAATCATTGTATGGAGACTAACTCAACTGGACGAAAGAAAATAGCGGATTCTAAAGCGTGAGATTGGGAATTTATAAGTTTGAGATAGGGGATTCTAAGTTTGTGATTGGGATTATGAAGTGTGAGATTGGGATTTTAAAACCAGAGATTGGGATTCTTAAGTGTGAGATTGGGATTATAAAGTTGAGATTGGGATTCTAAGGTGTCAGATTGGGATACTAAAGTGTGAGATTGGGATTCTAAAGTGTGAGATTGGGATTCTAAAGTGTGAGATTGGGATTCTAAAGTGCGAGATTGGGATTCTAAAGTGTTAGATTTGGATTCTAAAGTGTGAGATTGGGATTCTAAAGTGTGAGATGGGGATTATAAAGTTGAGATTGGGATTCTATAGTTTAAGATTGGGATTCTAAAGTGTGAGATTGGGATACTAAAGTGTGAGATTGGGATACTAAAGTGTGAGATTGGCTTACTAAAGTGTTAGATTGGGATTCTATAGTTTAAGATTGGGATTCTAAAGTGTGAGATTGGAATACTAAAGTGTGAGATTGGTTTACTAAAGTGTTACATTCGGATTCTTAAGTGTGATATTAGGATTCTAAGATGTGAGATTGGGATTCTAAAGTGTTAGATTGGGATTCTAAGGTGTGAGATGGGGATTATAAAGTTGAGATTGGGATTCTATAGTTTAAGATTGGGATTCTAAAGTGTGAGATTGGGATACTAAAGTGTGAGATTCGGATACTAAAGTGTGAGATTGGTTTACTAAAGTGTTAGATTGGGATTCTATAGTTTAAGATTGGGATTCTAAAGTGTGAGATTGGGATACTAAAGTGTGAGATTGGTTTACTAAAGTGTTACATTGGGATTCTTAAGTGTGATATTAGGATTCTAAGATGTGAGATTGGGATTCTAAAGTGTTAGATTGGGATTCTAAGGTGTGAGATGGGGATTATAAAGTTGAGATTGGGATTCTATAGTTTAAGATTGGGATTCTAAAGTGTGAGATTGGGATGCTAAAGTGTGAGATTGGGATTGTAAAGTGTGAGATGGGGATTCTATAGTTTAAGATTGGGATTCTAAAGTGAGAGATTGGGATTCTAGTGTGAGATTGGGATTCTAAAGTGTGAGATTGGGATTCCAAAGTGTGAGATTGGGATTCTAAAGTGTGAGATTGGGATTCAAAAGTGTGAGATTGGGATTCTAAAGTGTGAGATTGTGATTCTAAAGTGTAAGATTGGGATTTAAAAATCAGAGATTGGGATTTAAAAGTGTGAGATTGGGATTCCAAAGTGTGAGGTTGGGATTCAAAAGTGTGAGATTGGGATTCAAAAGTGTGAGATTGGGATTCTAAAGTGTGAGATTGGGATTTAAAAACCAGAGATTGGGATTCTTAAGTGTGAGATTGGGATTATAAAGTTGAGATTGGGATTCTAAGGTGTCAGATTGGGATACTAAAGTGTGAGATTGGGATTCTAAAGTGGGAGATTGGGATTCTAAAGTGTGAGATTGGGATTCTAAAGTGCGAGATTGGGATTCTAAAGTGTTAGATTTGGATTCTAAAGTGTGAGATTGGGATTCTAAAGTGTGAGATTGGGATACTAAAGTGTGAGATTGGCTTACTAAAGTGTTAGATTGGGATTCTATAGTTTAAGATTGGGATTCTAAAGTGTGAGATTGGAATACTAAAGTGTGAGATTGGTTTACTAAAGTGTTACATTCGGATTCTTAAGTGTGATATTAGGATTCTAAGATGTGAGATTGGGATTCTAAAGTGTTAGATTGGGATTCTAAGGTGTGAGATGGGGATTATAAAGTTGAGATTGGGATTCTATAGTTTAAGATTGGGATTCTAAAGTGTGAGATTGGGATACTAAAGTGTGAGATTGGGATACTAAAGTGTGAGATTGGTTTACTAAAGTGTTAGATTGGGATTCTATAGTTTAAGATTGGGATTCTAAAGTGTGAGATTGGGATACTAAAGTGTGAGATTGGTTTACTAAAGTGTTACATTGGGATTCTTAAGTGTGATATTAGGATTCTAAGATGTGAGATTGGGATTCTAAAGTGTTAGATTGGGATTCTAAGGTGTGAGATGGGGATTATAAAGTTGAGATTGGGATTCTATAGTTTAAGATTGGGATTCTAAAGTGTGAGATTGGGATGCTAAAGTGTGAGATTGGGATTGTAAAGTGTGAGATGGGGATTCTATAGTTTAAGATTGGGATTCTAAAGTGAGAGATTGGGATTCTAGTGTGAGATTGGGATTCTAAAGTGTGAGATTGGGATTCTAAAGTGTTAGATTGGGATTCTAAGGTGTGAGATGGGGATTATAAAGTTGAGATTGGGATTCTATAGTTTAAGATTGGGATTCTAAAGTGTGAGATTGGGATGCTAAAGTGTGAGATTGGGATTGTAAAGTGTGAGATGGGGATTCTATAGTTTAAGATTGGGATTCTAAAGTGAGAGATTGGGATTCTAGTGTGAGATTGGGATTCTAAAGTGTGAGATTGGGATTCCAAAGTGTGAGATTGGGATTCTAAAGTGTGAGATTGGGATTCAAAAGTGTGAGATTGGGATTCTAAAGTGTGAGATTGTGATTCTAAAGTGTAAGATTGGGATTTAAAAATCAGAGATTGGGATTTAAAAGTGTGAGATTGGGATTCCAAAGTGTGAGGTTGGGATTCAAAAGTGTGAGATTGGGATTCAAAAGTGTGAGATTGGGATTCTAAAGTGTGAGATTGGGATTTAAAAACCAGAGATTGGGATTCTTAAGTGTGAGATTGGGATTATAAAGTTGAGATTGGGATTCTAAGGTGTGAGATTGGGATTCTAAAGTGTGAGATTGGGATTCTAAAGTGTGAGATTGGGATTCTAAAGTGCGAGATTGGGATTCTAAAGTGTTAGATTTGGATTCTAAAGTGTGAGATTGGGATTCTAAAGTGTGAGATGGGGATTATAAAGTTGAGATTGGGATTCTATAGTTTAAGATTGGGATTCTAAAGTGTGAGATTGGGATACTAAAGTGTGAGATTGGGATACTAAAGTGTGAGATTGGCTTACTAAAGTGTTAGATTGGGATTCTATAGTTTAAGATTGGGATTCTAAAGTGTGAGATTGGAATACTAAAGTGTGAGATTGGGATTCTAAAGTGTGAGATGCGGATTCTAAAGTGCGAGATTGGGATTCTAAAGTGTGAGATTGAGATTCTAAGGTGTGAGATAGGGATTATAAAGGGTGAGAGTGGGATTTTAAAGCACGCGAGTAGAATTTAAGTATTTTTGTATTGGGATTTTAACCTATATGAATACAAAGCATCAAAACTAAAAAAACGCAAGTAAAACTTCATAAAAATTGTTACCTTCAATTTAGGGGATAACTATGCACCAATTTAGACGCAAATTTAGATATCCTGCAGTCGAAAATATAGCCAGCAAAACTCTTATAAAATGTATTGATTCACTCTTGAAAAATTGACCGTAAAAGTTGACATGCATTTCACACGATAAATGACACAGTATTGTTCTGAGATGCACCAAAACATTTGGTACGCAGCAGTTAGTGCCATACGCTAGCAATGCAACCAAAATCAAGGCCAAGGTGTAGCAAAACCAGCGAGACTACTATGAGTAGACAGATAAGTAATCATAGCGCGCATTCATTAAAAATAGTTTTTTTTAAATGAAATCAAAGTCGCATTTCATAATAAAATACTGCAGCTGGCACTAGACACATACCGCGGCAACCCCGATTAGAGAAACAGTTTCCATGGCAACTAAAAAAAGTCGGTTTCAGTTAGCGAAAGTTTAAGATTGGGATTCTAAAGTGTGAGATTGGAATACTAAAGTGTGAGATTGGTTTACTAAAGTGTTACATTCGGATTCTTAAGTGTGATATTAGGATTCTAAGATGTGAGATTGGGATTCTAAAGTGTTAGATTGGGATTCTAAGGTGTGAGATGGGGATTATAAAGTTGAGATTGGGATTCTATAGTTTAAGATTGGGATTCTAAAGTGTGAGATTGGGATACTAAAGTGTGAGATTGGGATACTAAAGTGTGAGATTGGTTTACTAAAGTGTTAGATTGGGATTCTATAGTTTAAGATTGGGATTCTAAAGTGTGAGATTGGGATACTAAAGTGTGAGATTGGTTTACTAAAGTGTTACATTGGGATTCTTAAGTGTGATATTAGGATTCTAAGATGTGAGATTGGGATTCTAAAGTGTTAGATTGGGATTCTAAGGTGTGAGATGGGGATTATAAAGTTGAGATTGGGATTCTATAGTTTAAGATTGGGATTCTAAAGTGTGAGATTGGGATGCTAAAGTGTGAGATTGGGATTGTAAAGTGTGAGATGGGGATTCTATAGTTTAAGATTGGGATTCTAAAGTGAGAGATTGGGATTCTAGTGTGAGATTGGGATTCTAAAGTGTGAGATTGGGATTCTAAAGTGTTAGATTGGGATTCTAAGGTGTGAGATGGGGATTATAAAGTTGAGATTGGGATTCTATAGTTTAAGATTGGGATTCTAAAGTGTGAGATTGGGATGCTAAAGTGTGAGATTGGGATTGTAAAGTGTGAGATGGGGATTCTATAGTTTAAGATTGGGATTCTAAAGTGAGAGATTGGGATTCTAGTGTGAGATTGGGATTCTAAAGTGTGAGATTGGGATTCCAAAGTGTGAGATTGGGATTCTAAAGTGTGAGATTGGGATTCAAAAGTGTGAGATTGGGATTCTAAAGTGTGAGATTGTGATTCTAAAGTGTGAGATTGGGATTTAAAAATCAGAGATTGGGATTTAAAAGTGTGAGATTGGGATTCCAAAGTGTGAGGTTGGGATTCAAAAGTGTGAGATTGGGATTCAAAAGTGTGAGATTGGGATTCTAAAGTGTGAGATTGGGATTTAAAAACCAGAGATTGGGATTCTTAAGTGTGAGATTGGGATTATAAAGTTGAGATTGGGATTCTAAGGTGTCAGATTGGGATACTAAAGTGTGAGATTGGGATTCTAAAGTGTGAGATTGGGATTCTAAAGTGTGAGATTGGGATTCTAAAGTGCGAGATTGGGATTCTAAAGTGTTAGATTTGGATTCTAAAGTGTGAGATTGGGATTCTAAAGTGTGAGATGGGGATTATAAAGTTGAGATTGGGATTCTATAGTTTAAGATTGGGATTCTAAAGTGTGAGATTGGGATACTAAAGTGTGAGATTGGGATACTAAAGTGTGAGATTGGCTTACTAAAGTGTTAGATTGGGATTCTATAGTTTAAGATTGGGATTCTAAAGTGTGAGATTGGAATACTAAAGTGTGAGATTGGGATTCTAAAGTGTGAGATGCGGATTCTAAAGTGCGAGATTGGGATTCTAAAGTGTGAGATTGAGATTCTAAGGTGTGAGATAGGGATTATAAAGGGTGAGAGTGGGATTTTAAAGCACGCGAGTAGAATTTAAGTATTTTTGTATTGGGATTTTAACCTATATGAATACAAAGCATCAAAACTAAAAAACGCAAGTAAAACTTCATAAAAATTGTTACCTTCAATTTAGGGGATAACTATGCACCAATTTAGACGCAAATTTAGATATCCTGCAGTCGAAAATATAGCCAGCAAAACTCTTATAAAATGTATTGATTCACTCTTGAAAAATTGACCGTAAAAGTTGACATGCATTTCACACGATAAATGACACAGTATTGTTCTGAGATGCACCAAAACATTTGGTACGCAGCAGTTAGTGCCATACGCTAGCAATGCAACCAAAATCAAGGCCAAGGTGTAGCAAAACCAGCGAGACTACTATGAGTAGACAGATAAGTAATCATAGCGCGCATTCATTAAAAATAGTTTTTTTTAAATGAAATCAAAGTCGCATTTCATAATAAAATACTGCAGCTGGCACTAGACACATACCGCGGCAACCCCGATTAGAGAAACAGTTTCCATGGCAACTAAAAAAAGTCGGTTTCAGTTAGCGAAAGCCTGCAGGCCGGTGATGGCCCGGCCCAGGATCAGCGCGTGAATGTCGTGCGTGCCTTCGTAGGTGTTCACCGCCTCCAGGTTGAGCACGTGACGGATCACGTGATACTCGTCAGAAATGCCGTTGCCGCCCAGCATGTCCCTGGGGAAAAAATAGCAATTTAAAATAAAAAAATTGAGCGGACTGAGTGCTTTCCTTTATCCTGGATGCTCAAGTTCCGGAAATATTATTTGATCCCCAATAATTAGATTAAAAATAAAAAATCATGATACTGATTGTTTACTCTCAGAAACTCAAATACCCATGTCTTTCTTCCAGATTTGCTTATCCTTAAAATTTAAACTCCCATAGTCCCAAATCCCAAGATCCCAAAATCCCCCATCTCAACTCCCAGATTCAGAAATCCCCAAAATCTCAACTCCCAGATTTCCGAATCCCCAAATCTCAACTCCCAGATTTCCGAATCCCCAAATCTCAACTCCCAGATTCAGAAATCCCCAAAATCTCAACTCCCAGATTTCCGAATCCCCAAATCTCAACTCCCAGATTCAGAAATCCCCAAAATCTCAACTCCCAGATTTCTGAATCCCCAAAATCTCAACTCCCAGATTCAGAAATCCCCAAAATCTCAACTCCCAGATTTCCGAATCCCCAAATCTCAACTCCCAGATTTCCGAATCCCAAAATCTCAACTCCCAGATTTCCAAATCCCAAAATCTCAACTCCCAGATTTCTGAATCCCAAAATCTCAACTCCCAGATTTCCGAATCCCCAAAATCTCAACTCCCAGATTTCCGAATCCCCAAAATCTCAACTCCCAGATTTCTGAATCCCAAAATCTCAACTCCCTGATTTCTGAATCCCAAAATCTCAACTCCCAGATTTCCGAATCCCAAAATCTCAACTCCCAGATTTCCGAATCCCAAAATCTCAACTCCCTGATTTCTGAATCCCAAAATCTCAACTCCCTGATTTCCGAATCCCAAAATCTCAACTCCCAGATTTCCGAATCCCCAAAAGCTTACTCCCAGATTCAGAAATCCCCAAATTTCTAAATCTTTAATCTTCAAATTACCAAATCCAACCAGGCTATCAGAAGTAAGATCCCTACAATCGACATCTAATTCAAGAAGCTAGAAATCCCATCCCCCCGGACGCACCTGGCCGCCCTGGCAACATCCAGCGCCTTGCCGCACGAGTTCCTCTTCAACATGGAGACCATCTCCGGGGCCAGGAGGCCTTCGTCTTTTAGCCGGCCAAGCTGCAGACAGGCGTGCAGGCCGAGCGCAATCTCCGTGACCATGTCGGCGAGGCGCTTCTGCACCAGCTGATTGGCTGCCAGCGGCCTGCCAAACTGGCTGCGGTCCAGGCAGTAGCGCCGGGCCGTCTCCAGGCAGAACTCGGCGGCGCCGAGGGTGCCCCAGGCGATGCCGTAGCGGGCGTTGTTCAAACAGCCGAACGGGCCGCCGAGGCCGACGACGCCCGGGAGCAGGGCGCCAGCCGGCACAGTGACGTCATCCAGCACTATCATGCCGGTCTCGGAGGCGCGCAACGAGAATTTGCCTTCGATACGCGGCGTGCTCAGGCCAGGCGCGCCGCGCGGCACCAGGAATCCCCGGATTTTGCCGTCGGGATCGGACTTGGCCCACACCAGACACAGGTCGGCCACTGGCGAGCTGGTGATCCAAGTCTTGCTGCCAGTTAGCTGGTAGTCGCCGGACTTAGTCAGCCTGGCCCGGGTCTCCATCTGGCTCGGGTTGGAGCCCGCGTTCGGCTCAGTGAGGCCGAAACAGCCGATCAGCTCGCCGGTTGCGAGGCGCGGCAGGTAAGCCTGTTTCTGCTCCTCGCTGCCGTAGACGCTGATGGGCCACATGACCAGGGAGGACTGCACGCTCATGGCCGAGCGGTAGCCGCTGTCCACCCTGCAGCCGGCGCGGTGTTGAGGGATTCAATGATAAAGAGGGATTTAGGCAATGGCGATTTGGGGAACGGGAGAAATTATGGGATTTTAGGAACGGGAGAAATCATGGGATTTGGGGAATGGGAGAAATCGTGGGATTCGGCGAACGGGAGAAATCGTGGGACTTGGGGAACGGGAAGAAATTATGAGATTTTGAGAATAGGAAAAATCATAAGATCCGAGAAAAGGGGAAACCATGGGATTCCAGGTATAAGGGGAGGGGCAGAAATCACGGTATTTGAAAAAGAGAAGAAATCATCAAATTTGAAAAAGAAACAGAAAAAGTGATCGGATTCGAGGAATAGCAGGCATCACTTGAGAAAATCTAGAGCATACGAGAGGAGGACGAGGACTCATAAAACGGCATCAGCTCACCGCTCCAACTCCCTAGCCAGCAGGCCATAAGCCACGGAAGACACACCGGCACAGCCGTAGCCTTTGATAGTGCAGCCCAAGGCGCCCAGCGCGCCCATCTCTGTGTAGATGGCCTTGTCAAACACTTCGTTCCTGTTGGCCATGAGGATGCGAGGCATCAGCTTCTCAGTACAGTAGACTCTAAATTGGTCCCTGATGACTTTCTCATCATCAGTTAGTTTGTTCTCCAGGCACAGGGCGTCCTGGTAATTGAACTGAATTCCAGAGCCTACAACAAGAGTTACAGGGATATAATTTTTATATAGCAGTTAACATGGGATCTATTAAGTATGATAAGTTAAGTAAAAAGTTTCTATCTGTATAAGTGCTAGCCAGTTATTAAAAAATATTTATTTAAATAAAATTGCATTAGCTATTCTTAGCTTTTTTAAGTGAGATAAAAAAATTAAATTAAATTTAAGTTAACTCTATAGTTGATATGTATATGGGACTAATAGAAGCGTTAATCAATCCCAATAGAAAAAAGTAATTTAGAAAAGAGATTTTCTTTAAAAATTTCAAACTATAACTTTTAATTTTTTACAATTTTTATAATTTTTATTTGACTGTAACAAAATAATATTAATAATAATTTAAAAAGACTTTGACATTGTTTAGAAAAAAAAACAAAATTTTATAATAACAATTAAAATAAAACTTTTAAAAATACTTGTACATAAGCATCCCCATTGAGTGAGAAATTTGTAAAAAATTATTAGAGTAAAAGGCATGAGGGATTATTGAAAATAGTTCCTAGATAGAATTGGCAATTTTTTCTTATATAAACCATTGCAATATTCAATAAAAATCTGATCTAATTAGGCTTATTCTAGATAAAAATCTTGGCTTCATTGTTGCAGATATTTTTTTCACATTTTCTTCTTATATAAAATTATGATACTGAAAATCTTTCTGATCTCTTTAAAGTCGTGAAATTTACAATATATGACTATTTATAAGCATTATTTTTCGGGTTAAGCTTGAACAGTGCCTTTTTAGGTAAATTTTTTAATCCTCAGCAAAAAATTAACAATAGTATCACTACAACTTAAGCAAAATAAGCTTGCTGATTTCGAAAGGTTAGTCGTAAAAGCTTAGTTCAACTTACTTTTATGTTGAATGGAAGTATGTAGGGCAGCCGATCCAGATGGCAAAATGTTTTGATTCCCTTTAAATACATATGGGAAGTTTTCCAGCAAGCGCACAAAAGACCTCGATGTCAACATTATAGCTTTCAATTTAAGATTTAATTTAAGCTTGACTTGCTATTCGAAACTTTTTCGCAGTAAAATTTGAAAAGCCTCTGCTAATGACGCCAACAGTAACGACATTAGAAGTTCTAAAGAAGTTCTTGGAAAAATGCTTTTCATAAATACAGGTTTAGTAATATATAGGATATAACAAACTGTAAAAAATACCAGAACCGAAAAAGCGCGGACTGCTTCGTACCATTTTTAGAAGATAAAAATTGAAGTATACTAACTATCTAACCTAAAAATTCTTGTTCATTTCTATTTTAACAGCTCAAACGAAACATGCAAAGCAAATGTAGGTTTTTCCCAGGGACACCTTAAGTAGATACTTGATCTACGCTCGAACTTTAGGTGTTTTTGTTTTTTCCTAGTTAAAGTCAAGATGACAATTTGGCATTGTTTTTAAAAACCTGGATGCCATTTGGGGATCAGATGCTGTTACCCATTTGACTGTTAATGGTTATGCAAGAAATTTTAAGTTCCTGAGCACTATAAATGACTGGGAGTCGATAGAATTTCATTTAATAAAATTTGTTCCAACCTTAATCCGTATGAACAATCTTCAACTGAATACCAGCAATGGACTGTCACCTAAACCTTGTATTTTCTAGTGTTAGTTCCAGCCGGTCAGTGCAGCCGGTCAGCGCTGACAAGTTAAATATGGTATTTTAAAGCTAAAAAACTGGACAACAAAATGCATCTCTTAAGCATAAAACCCATAATTTAGTTTTTTAGGGCAGCCGATTGTAATCAAAAATGCTTAGCTGCATGAAATTTGTTACTTTTCTTCCAATTTTATTTTCTTTCAGCGACCAATGTACATATTGTTTTTTTCATGACTTCAATGAGTTAGTTAACTTATTTACAGATTGAATTATTCTTTTAGTGCTAATTTAAATTCGATTGCTCACAGAAAAAGTTTAAAATAAGTTTTGACTCGCCCCCATTTTCTTTACTTCAGCTAAGAATGTAGTAAAAACCTCAAAACCTCAATATTTTTTGTTATAATAAACAATAATATTTATTATAGAATATGATAGCGATATAAAATTATGTATTCCACTATGAGAGTATTAAAACAAATTTATGTTTATGTTGTGTTTATTTTTTGGCATATAGGCACAGACTGATAGAAAATGAGACTCATTAAACCGTTAAGAAAAAAAGTAAATAAATTACAGATAAAAATTGTATACTTGATTCTAATCTGTAGTCCATGATGAAAATGCCGGAAACCGTAAGATTAAAAAAATAAAAGAAAATAAAAACTAGGCAAAAAGCCGGCGCACTAAAAAAGACACAGAAAAATGATGAACAGAGAAATTAATGCACAAAAAGGCTGCAGATTCCAAGGTTCGGGGTCGAGTAAAAGATAAAATAGCATATTAAAGCACTGCACCACAAAATGTTTGCATATACCGTAATGAGGAGCTGTCACAAAAAGAATAATTTTCGATTTGATAAAAAAATAAAAAACTTTCTTAATGTACTTTGACTAAAAGTACACTTGCACCAATGAAAAGAAATCTAAAAGTGCATGCGAACTTGAAAACTCATTTAGCGATGTCGTCAGCATCGGACTTGGAGGACACGGACAAGTCGGCGTCGCCGTTGGGTTCGGCCCCAGTCTCGGCGGCCTCGGCCTCCTGCATCTCCAGGGCGATGGCGTGCGCCCGGAACTGCACTCGCGACTCCAGGCAGGCGCCGCGCGCCGCCGACCGGCAGTTATCCAGACAGCGACGCGCCTCTTTACGGTCACCCTGCATGGCCCGCAGCCTGGCCATCTCCAGCCAGGCCCAGGCGGTCACGTGACGATCCCGAACGCGGCCAAGCTTGGCTTCGGTGACCTGCGCCAGGCACTGCTCGGCTTGAAAGTCCCGACGGAGCTCCAGCATGCAGGCGCCTTTCAGCAGCAGCACCAGGGCCAGGTCGTCCGTGCCGGCGTCAGCTCGATCCACCAGGTCGGAGGCGGCCTGAATGTCAGCCAGATGCTGCGCCAGGGCCTCGGGGTCGCGGCCAACGGCTGGCAGGCCGTTCCAAGCGTACACCAGCTCCAGGCCGGGCAGCACCAGCCGAGGCGCGGGGCCGTCACAGTCGGCGTTCAGCCCGCTGACGAATCGCTCAGCGCGCAGAGCGGCCAGCTTCTCGACCGGCAAGTTCGGCCCTGAGCCGCTGCCCGACTGCAGCGTGTCGGCGACCTCCTGCAGCAGCCTGCGCACCTCCAGCTCCGCCGCTCCGCCGCCCTGGTAGATGAAGGCGGCCCGCTGGTACAGCACCGTGGCGCGGCTCCACCGGGTCTGCCCGGCCAGCTCGTCGGCACAGTCGGCAGCCTCGCGCCAGCGGCCGGCGTAGGCCATGGCCCACATCAGCTCCCAGCGGCACAGCTGCCGCAGCTGCGGCCACTCCGCCTCCACTGCCAGGCTGCGCTCGAATGACTCGGCCGCCAAGCGGGCGCGGCCGCTCAGCAGATGGTGCCGGCCCTGGAAATGATTTATTGCAGTCTGTCTGTCTGTCTGTCTGTTTGTCTGTCTGTCTGTCTGTCTGTCTGTCTGTCTGTCTGTCTGTCTGCCTGCCTGTCTGTCTGCCTGCCTGCCTGTCTGCCTGACTGTCTGCCTGTCTGTCTGCCTGTCTGTCTGTCTGTCTGTGTGTCTGTCTGTCTGTCTGTCTGTCTGTCTGTCTGTCTGTCTGTCTGTCTGTCTGTCTGTTTTTCTGTCTGTCTGTCCGTCTGTGTGTCTGTCTGTCTGTTTGTGTGTCTGTCTATTTGTCAATCCGGTTTTCTGCTTTCTTTTCAGTTCATCCGACTACTTCAGATGTTTTTGCGTGTCTAAATTTGAAGCATAAGCTTGATTCCCATTCGACCAACTGACACGGTCCTTCACCTCAAAGTACAGAAACAGCGCGCCGCCGGGGTAGCGTCTCAAGCAGGGCTCCAGCAGGCGTTCAACAGCGGGCAGATCTACAGTGCCGAGCACGTGCGTAAACGAGGTGTGATAAGCCAACAGCAGGACTCGAACCAGCGGCGCCCGGAGGCTGCCCTCCATGCTGGCGGCGGCGCGCAGTTGTCGAAGTCCCCGACGCCGATCGCCTCTGAAGCCGACGAACTGCAGCACGCGGAGCAGAGCGGTGGGGAGCAGGCTGAGCAGCAGGTTGAACGCCCCGTCGCCCAGTCTGCATAGAAAATTTTCGTGTCAATTGGTTTTGTTAGCTTAGAAACTTCAAATTTTACGTTGACGTCTACTGATAGTAGAGCACTAAACAAATGTACCGCTAAATTGAATTTTAATGAATAAAATATCTTAAGAGTATTTTTAGCCTAGTGGTTAGGTTGTCTGCCTGATGACCGGAAGGTCGTGGGTTCGAGCCCCGAACTCAAGAAGACCGTTATTGCTCTTGACCCCGTCTTGCTTCAGTCCAACCATTTGAGATTTGGTATTTTAGTGAGCTGGGATGATTTCGACAAGGATGTTGAAGCCCCTTCATCTAATAAGGAACAACAACAAGTTCTAACAAGAAAGCCTAGCACGCCCGGAGTCCCAGCCCGGAGTGCCGCCAACCTGGCTCCGCTCTCAAAGTGCATCCGCAGCTCCTGACAGGCCCAGGCCCGCTTGCGCAACAGCCGCCAGCAGAGCCTGTAGGCCCTGTGGCAGTCGCGTATTTTCAAACCGCCGCGAACAAAAGCCAGCAGGCTCTCGTCCTGGGCGAAGGTGAGCACCGCCTTCTCTAGCAGCAGCTCGGCGTAGCACAGCTCCGCGTGGCACTGCTCGTCGGTGAAATCGTCCGGGTTCAGCAGCAGCGGCGCCGCTGCGACCAGACCTCGACGCGGTCGCCGATGCCGCTGGCAGACTCGGAGGGCGCGTTTGGTGGCCGCGACTGCGCGCTTGATGTCCGGCTGCTCCAGCGTCATGGAAGCCTGCATGTAGCAGATGGTGGAGCAGCCCAGGCTGTGGTACATCGACGTCTCGGCGCTGCGGACGTTTTTTTGATTTGGGTCTATGGGTTGGGGTTGTGCACTTTTGGTTGGGTCTAAGGTAGCTGAGGGATCACTCACAGCGGTTCCATCATAGATCTGGCCGTCTCAAACTGATTTCCAAGAAACAGGTCCAGGGCTCGCTGAGCTTCTTGAATTGAGTCCAACAGCTGCGCCTGCTGCAGCGACTCCCCGCCTGGTGGGCCAAGTTCAGCTTCCAGCTCAGAGACAGCATCTTGCTGGCTGAATGGAAATTTACAGACATAATTTAACTATTTAAGTCGAACAAGAGTTTGAATTATACTTTAAATTACCTGTCACCAGTTTGATTAGAATTGTCATCAACAGCTGATTCTTCAAACACCTTTAAAGTTAGCAAGTAAAAGCGAATTGGTTAGATGGTGCCAAAAAATAATACAGCATTTATCCAGTAAGCTATACTTACATCTTGAATGCTGCTATTCATAGAAGCCATGTTACTTTTACAAAATGGCTAATGAATTCTCCGAGTTTTGAAAATTGCTGGAATCAAATAGAATGATGGATGAATATGTGTTAGTTATAATTAATAAATTTCGTGAAAAAATGATCTAGTACAAACAATTTTGCTAAATTAGCAATAGAAGTTGCTTATTTTATAGAAAAAATTCAAAGGTTTTTTTCAATACAAAGTAACAAAGCACCACATTTTTTTAAAAAATTTGTTGCACATTTTAAACATTTTTTGCTTTTTCATTTTTAGACCATATATACTCAATATAATCAATACATAAATATACTATATTACAATATATATAAATAAACTATTTAACATAAAATACAAAATGTATCTTGTATCTAATAAGACATATTTTAATTTTTTACTTATTACAAATCATTAAAATTATACTGATCAATTCTGTGATTAAGTAAAAAAGGCTATATGTACTTGGATTGCTCAAAGTAGTAAAAAATAAACAGACTTTATAAAAAATACTCCATTTGATAAGTTAATAACTATTGTCTATTCAAGTCACCTTTGTGTAAAAGGCTTTACACTTTAATTTATAAATTTGCAATAAAATTTTACCAATCAAATTAATGATCACAGACTTTAGTTAGGCCATTGCAACATACATTAAAGTCTAAGAGATGATGCGACACCACAAAATAGTGTACTACAAGCAAGCAAATAAAAACATGGTCAGTTGTAATCTGTATGTATAATTTTTAGCTGGATTGCTAGGACAAAATAAACCTTAATACTCGTACTACTGTACATTAGGGCCGAGCAGAAACTGCTGAAAATGTGCGTGTTTGTTTTTTATCCCTTCAAGAAACTTAATCGGATAACTTAAACCCATTAGAAGACGAGTTAATTCTCAAGGACTGGATCAGATCGATGGAGATATCGATCGAAGGACGTGAATTTCTTGGAATCATGTAAATTTAATTTACACTGCGCGATATCTAAGCTAATGGTAACGTTGACACGAACTTCTATTCAAGAATACGGACACAAATATTATTGAAGCTAGCTCAGTCTAGCTGTAAGCAGGGACTTCTGCGATAGTTACTATAGAATTAATACACTTCTGGTGCGTAGAGGAGTTTTCAATCGTGAACTTTCTCGCCATGGCTGCCGTGAGATGCTCGCGACGAAGCACCCACTAAAATTGAAGTAATGCACCCCCAACTAAATTAGATTTAATTATCGAGATTAATTAGATAATCGAGTTTAAGTCGGTTTTATAATTCCGTTTTTGTGTCTTTTCTAGCAGACTTATTTACTTCTTATCGAACTTAGGCACCCCGTTACATAAATAAATACTGAAATAGGCAAAAAGCTCCATTCACGCGAAAGGGAATACAGGAATGACGCATGACTCACATAGCGTCTCATTTTTAGCGAAGCTAAAAACAAAACTTCAATTAGCTATTTGCTGACAGTTGAAACTATCACCCCGAGTCATCATCAGCGGCTAAAATGTGAGAGAGTCGGAAGGGTTTATTCCGGCTTCCGGTCGGTGACATCCGTAATAGCAAAAGCGAGGCAATTTTAAGCCCAATCAAAAATTCCGCGCCTGCAATCGCTGCAGCTCGGCAGTCATTTTTTGTTTAAAAAAGACTAGCCGCTCTTTCGGTTTAAATAGCTGCGAAGTCTTAGCTGTCACAAGCTGACTGATTTCCATCAGTAGAAACCCGAAAATTTTCTCATACAAGCAAAAAATGCAGTCAGTCACTTTTGCCGTGGTTCTGTGCGCTTTCGCTGTCCTACAGGTGAGTTGATGGCTAGTGCAATAAATTGAAACCTACTTGCAACATTTTGAGAAGGTGTTCTGCCAACAGCAAAACTGTACCTAGCTTGTAATTAAGCGGTAAATTTGAATCTCTATCTATCTATCTATCTATCTATCTATTTAATCTTCAGTTTGCGGCGGCCAGGCGGCCGGACCGCGTGACAGCCAAAATTGAATCCCGGCTGGAGAACGAGCTGAAGCCGTGCTTCTACTACGGCAGAAATTGCCCGCCAGGCCTTGGCAACTTCGAGACCATGCAGCACGAGCTGCCAATCATGAAGATTGGCTTGACAGCTTCCGGAATTCCCATGCCGGCCAAGTGTAACTGCGATCAGAAGAGCGAGAGGTGCGTGCGCCAGTGCTACTACGCTGTCTCCAAGGCGATGGTGCTTAAGTCGGCGGTGCTAGAAGAAGAGGAAGAAGAAGAGGAAGTGCAAGCCGAAGGCGAGAGAAGGCGCCGACGGCTTTGGCTTTAAATTCGTGCAATATTAGAAATACTATAATTTAAATAAATATTTTAAATCACGACCTTGACGTTGAATTTAAGGTCATAATAGGAGTGAGAAACTTTTACTGAAATTCTACTTAAAGTAGTGTATTCAGAATTATTAATATATATTTTTTCGAAACAACCTTGTCCCCACCTGGTCCTCATAAAACCGATTTCCTCTCAAGCTCGTTGGCGTAAATTTTAAACAATCTTTAACACCCTCGAACCAACGCCGTGCTCCGATTGGCTAAGAGATTGTACATAGCATGAGTCACCGATAATTCATTGGAATGGATGAAAGTCGCAGAATGCAGGAAAAATGCACACAGAGAAGATAAAAAGTTACGGGTTAAAAAATATTTTTACGATCGCTATGAGCTTACTGGAGTACTGCTTAACCGTACATGTAGTCTGTGAAAATCTTACTAAACAGATCAGAAAAGTCGCAGATAACTCGATCGTTGGGGTCGTGCGCTTTGCCAATGCCATGGTACAGTTCCACCTAGTAGGTATAGTCAGAGTAGGATAGCTAACGAAGCCATTGGGTGTCGCAGTTGAAGACACAAACTGTAGTGCCTTCTCATGTTGAGTGGTCACACGTAGCACACACGTGATCTAATCAACACACTGAGTTCCCGATTGAAGCTGTGTGCCGGGACGTGTACGAGATTTTTATTTTACTTATCCGCAGTCTGATGGGTGGTTGAATGCAGAGCCAGGTGGTGTCACAGCTACGAGTACTTGCACTTACAGGTGGTAAACCTTTACAGTCCAGCTAAAATAGTGGACAGTGGCCCTCAATGCACTAAATTTGTAAGAGTGCCCATGCATTGCTCTATTATCTGTCAGGGTGCGTAAAGCAATTATTAATCGTTATAGTTTTTTCATCGGAAAATGAGCGAAATGCTACCAGGAAACGGCAAATTTCCGAAAACGATTAGTTAAACTTGCGGCTTCCTGACGCCACTTTTCGATAACTAATGGGCGGGACCATGCGGTAAAGCTGTTTTTACCGGTTGAAAAATTGCCCCCCCCACCAACAGCAGTCCGCCAATTTTATTTTGCTTCTATCAAACTGTATATAGCTAGTTGCCTAGCTGAACCTCAAACTAGAAACGCATGGCCGGAAGCTTAGCCCATCAGCTTCGCCGCTGTTGGGTTGCCAGGGGTGTTTGAGCTCTAATAGCCGATTTTACCAAATCAAATTAATATAATGCGAAAAACAAAATTAACACAAACAATTTTACCACTGAAAAGGGTCGAACTGAAATGCTGCCCAGTAAAACAATAAATGAATGCAAAAATGAAAAAAAACAAAATGTAACAAAGCAAAGCATCGTGGAGGAAACGATATGACCAAAATCCTAAGCTAATTTAGTCGAAATTGTCTACATTAACAAAATTTTGTCAAAAGCCCAGTCGTCGATCGTTCTGGAGAAGATCGAGTATCAAACTTACCCGACACCTTTGAGCAATCTCAAACAAACCAATATCTAGTGCGAGCCGTAGCAACAACGCCATTTTTCCAAAAACGATGAGTTCGATAACTCTGTTTTCTCCTTTCAAGGAATTAGGTTTAAAAAAATGGAAAATTTCAAAATTCTATCCAAAGACATCCGGTCTTAAAAAAACAAGCAAAACAATAAACTATATCCTGTTCACTTTCTGAGAGATTTTCTTACCGCCACAGATGATGCTGTTTTCATTTTGAATTCTTCTGAGTTCCCAGACCTTCAGGGTCACGGGAATTTTTCAAGATCAACAGTCCACGAAAATCGAATGACTTTAGTGAAATAGGATATATTTCCCAAACTGAGAGATTGGTAAAGGAAGGGAACGCAGAGGAAAAGTGAGGTTTGGGCAAGCCAGAGTTTTCCCGACTTCCGGAATGTTTTAAATCGATGAAAAGTTTGTTCTCGGCTGCCATTTCATACCAGAAAATGTTGGTTGGCTGTTCCACAATTAGAACACCAACCAAACACTAATCAATCAAGCAGTTAGCCGCAATACAACTGAATGGGCCATACAAATTGGGGCATTCACCAAACCATTTTGAACATTTTCTGTCACCACTACGCGAAATCATCCACCCATTTTTTTCGTAAAAAATTTTCCAACTCGGAAGCTCGGCATAGCAACACAGAAACTAAAATTTCCGAAAAACCGTTGCAGCTTCCGATAGCCTCATCATTGCTTCAACTGGAATTGATGAGGCCGGCACCACAAGCGCTACGCAGTCTCTCCTTCTGGAGCGCTGCTGTAATTTCGCTTTCAACAACCAGACTCATAATTGCTCGATCAGCCATCGGGAGGGGGGCGCCGCCGAAATTTTTTTATAAATTCAAGCGTGGAGAAATTAGAGATCAGAATCGAACTCGGATACGTCAAGATTCCTATAGTCGAACATTCAGTTGGAGCTGATTCGCAATGCGTCTGCTGCTGGTTGCTGTCGGAATTGTAGTCTGCATCTCACAGCTGCATCTAGAGGTAAGCAGGCTTACTGCACTGATTTTTGCCCATAATATATATAAATTGAAACTGATTTTCCAAAGCTAAACTTCTGATTCCCTAGACTGAGGCCCGCGCCATTAAGCGCAACTTCGACTTGCCGAGCCCGGCACACCAAAACTCGTTGAAGAGGAACGACTATGGCTTCGATCAGTTCGACGAGATCAGCGGCAGCGACGAGGAGAGAATCTACGACCGGAGGAAGAAACTGGACGATGAAGATTATCGGGAGGAAATAAGAGAGGAGTTGGAGAAACTGGAAGAAGAGATAGAGGAGGAGCAGGAGGAAGAGGAGGACCGCAAGAAGAGGCGCAACGATGAGGAAGAGGAAGAGGAGGAGGAATACGAGGAAGAGGAGGAAGAGGAGGAGGACCGCAAGAAGAGGCGCAATGACGAGGAGGAAGAGGAGGAGGAATACGAGGAGGAAGAAGAAGAGGAGGAGGACCGTAAGAAGAGGCGCAACGATGAGGAGGAGGAAGAGGAGGAGGAATACGAGGAAGAGGACCGCAAGAAGAGGCGCAATGACGAGGAGGAGGAAGAGGAGGAATACGACGAGGAAGAAGAAGAGGAGGAGGACCGCAAGAAGAGGCGCAATGACGAGGAGGAGGAAGAGGAGGAGGAATACGAGGAGGAGGAAGAAGAGGAGGAGGACCGCAAGAAGAGGCGCAATGACGAGGAAGAGGAAGAGGAGGAGGAATACGAGGAAGAGGACCGCAAGAAGAGGCGCAATGACGAGGAGGAGGAAGAGGAGGAGGAATACGAGGAGGAGGAAGAAGAGGAGGAGGACCGCAAGAAGAGGCGCAATGACGAGGAAGAGGAAGAGGAGGAGGAATACGAGGAAGAGGACCGCAAGAAGAGGAGCAATGACCAGGAGGAGGAAGAGGAGGAGGAATACGAGGAGGAAGAAGAAGAGGAGGAGGACCGCAAGAAGAGGCGCAATGACGAGGAGGAGGAAGAGGAGGAATACGACGAGGAAGAAGAAGAGGAGGAGGACCGCAAGAAGAGGCGCAATGACCAGGAGGAGGAAGAGGAGGAGGAATACGAGGAGGAAGAAGAAGAGGAGGAGGACCGCAAGAAGAGGCGCAATGACGAGGAGGAGGAAGAGGAGGAGGAATACGAGGAGGAGGAAGAAGAGGAGGAGGACCGCAAGAAGAGGCGCAATGACGAGGAAGAGGAAGAGGAGGAGGAATACGAGGAAGAGGACCGCAAGAAGAGGAGCAATGACCAGGAGGAGGAAGAGGAGGAGGAATACGAGGAGGAAGAAGAAGAGGAGGAGGACCTCAAGAAGAGGCGCAATGACGAGGAGGAGGAAGAGGAGGAGGAATACGAGGAGGAAGAAGAAGAGGAGGAGGACCGCAAGAAGAGGCGCAATGACGAGGAGGAGGAAGAGGAGGAGGAATACGAGGAGGAAGAAGAAGAGGAGGAGGACCGCAAGAAGAGGCGCAACGATGAGGAAGAGGAAGAGGAGGAATACGAGGAGGAGGAAGAAGAGGAGGACCGTAAGAAGAGGCGTTTTAACTAGGATTAATGCGAAGACGCTGAAAGCTGCAACGAAGATAAAAGAAAGTCAGACCAAACAGAACACCGCACCTATGGAGGACGAGCTGACAAAGTGATGAAGACTTGGCCAAATTATAGAAACTGCGATCAGCATTGACAAAAAGCTATTGTTTGACTAAATTCCCTATTTTCTAGCTTTAAATATACGTCAATTTAAGATCTATAATGCGACAAGCAAAAAATAAATTGATGAACCCCGATCGATGATTGATCGTACGTCGTAATAAGGCTCCTTATGAGTATATTAATGCAAATACTTCCGTTTAATACCTTTAGCATGTAGAATGTGTTGAGTTACATGAGTAGAGTATGAGTGCAAACATACTAAGGGAACAAGTGAGTGCACTTTGCAATTTGCAGTCATGTTGGTACTCATTCATGTTTGTCTATAGAGCAGAAGAAAGGGGGATAAAATATCGGAGATAAACACATATACTGACATACTACTATAGGCCAGTAATCTTTATACCGTCGAAGATTAAGTTGAAATGGAACGCAGAAAGAATTTATGGCGTACAGACAGTGCTGGTAAAGTTTTGGGATTATGGGAGTAGGCAATTCTGTGATGTCAGTTCGACAAGGAAGAAATTGAAAGCTTCCTTTATTCAATACTTGCACTGTCAGAGGCATAATTATTAATTATGAGAGAAACACTGCTCAGCTACAGCTCGTTGATCGATGAACCTTAGAAGGCCGAACCTGTTTAGTCAGTCTCGAATTACTCTGCCACTTTCTCCATTCATAATCGGCTAGTTGAATCTTGATACCTCATTCGGGCCTGCCTGCTTTATCAATCTTCCTTGTAGACGCTGCCTCAATTCTCTCTTAGATCCCAGGAGCCATTCAGCTGGGTAAAAGTACACAAAATTGTCCCGACGGATTTTCAATGTGTGAATGATTGGCATTGCGGTTTCCTCTCTCTGTCTTCTTTCTTCTCGACTTTATTTTGCTTGAATCTGTCAGCAATTTGTCTGCTTTGCCCCCCCCGCTTGGTTGCTTGAAAGTTGCTTTTTTTTCTTCAAGTTTCAAGCAGTGTAACGCTAAAAAGGCAAGAATAGATGCACAATAGAACGAGAACTTCTGAAGTTCTGGCAGCCTCAACAGTGAGAGGATGTTTCAGGGATGGGAAATCAGGCATTGAGGAAGCCATGCACCATCTAAAATCCCATTGGCTGAGGCAGTTGGACTGCAGCTAAGGTGGTTATTATAGCTAGCTGCTCCTCCTTAAGAGCGCCTTTTCCATATGAAATGAATCGCAAAAGAAGCAGCCAAGCAAAGCGAGGCCTTTTTGTTCCCGAGGTAAGTTATAGTTTTTTATTTGAATACTTGTTAAATGAGCATGGTCACTGATGCTCAAATTGACAGCTATTTTGATCAAGTAAGTTATCTTTATTTTCTGTTATTTTTTTCCTTGAAAATAACGTCAAATCCCTATTGGGTTGCAGATATTCCTATGCCGTAGCAATATTGGTTTTTATTTATGTGTACTTTAAAAAATTTCTTACATGACATGCATTATAGTCCTCCTACTAGAACTGATCAAATTCTAAAAAATCGTTTATTTACAAAATATCGAATAAGCTCTACGAAAGATTACCATCATAAGAAATTTGGCGTCCGTTTGGACAACTTTTTTTTCCTCAACAGAGCCTATAAGCCTTGGATTAGGAGACCGCAGTTCGTAATCCCTTACGATTATCCACTAGGCAGAGGATTTTCAGGGAGAAAATGACCGAATTTTCCATTTAGCAGATGAAGTGTCACTGGAACTGTTCAAATAACGAATGGCAATGCTTGTGCAATCCCATCGCCTCTTAGCCACCATCTCTTTATTTCCTTTAATAACGTTGTTTGTACAATCCAACCCTCATCTGTCTATGCAGCAAGGCTATTCAACTTCCTCTATCAGCCTCTTCAACGGATTCGAGTCCAAATAATTCCCGGATGTACGCCTGACCCTGCCATAAAATTAACAATAAAAAGCGCACTGGTTCCTCTGTCCGATTCTCCTTCACATCCGGGTACTTTCCTTCTTCTATTCCTTAACTTTGCTCCCAAACGCATCCCTGCTTCTTCAAGACGCGACTGTTTATCAGCTCGCCCAGCAATATTCCCAGCCCATTCGCTGTGTTTATCTTTGAGGGGATTAGCAGAAAGCAGCAGAAGGATAAGGATGGGATTCAACAAGTGAGCCGAATGCGAAAGACGAATGACTGTCTGTCCGTCCGTCTGTTATCCCAGCAGCCCAGCCGGGCCTTTCCCTTATCCCCCCACGCTCTTCAGCTTCGCTTCCCAATTTTCCCTTCTTGAAAAAAATGTTTTCTTTCTAATGCTAGAGCTGCCTGGGTAGAGAGGCGGGCAGGCAACTGGGTCCTGATTGAGGTGATTGGGACTGCGGGGCAGCACTGTTAATGGGAAAAATAACTTTCTGCTTGCTGCCTTTAGGGAGAAAGTGCTTGTGGACGAGTTGCTGAGTGATTGGAATCACTAAGGAAGCATTTATTTGACATGATATTCTTGTAGGGAACAGGTCTGAGTTCTGCTGTCGTCTACTATGTGATAGGTTGGAGATTCTCGAAAACTTATGCTATACATTAAAGTGCGATTTTGTAGAAACATTTTCCAAAGAAACCGGAAAATCTCGACAGCATATGAGGAAGCGAGAAAAGTCGCAAAAACTCTTCGATGACAAACTGTTCAGCAGGCGTCAGACCAGCAGTAGCGATTTCATCGATTCTTTGTCGGAAGGGAGGTGAGAGACGAGGGAGAGAGAGGGAGGCTGGGCTGGCTGGAAAATTTGATAAAAGGTTAAAGCGGTGAGTCGGTATGTGGGGCGGGATGCCGCCTGGTTGGCAGCGTGGGATTTAGGAAAAAAAGAGGGCCGCTGCCCAAACAGCATCCCATGGGGAAACCAACGGAGGAGGAGGAGGAGGGTTCGGCAACTCCTGCCCTCCTGCCATTCTCCCTTCATCAACGTCTCCGGGAGCGCAGGCCTACATGCCTTGCTTGTCGAGAGAGAGAGAGAGAGGAGGCAGTGACGCAGTGAGGAGGCCGAGGAGAGATGAAGGGTACAAGGGGAGGCCTCGCTTACCGGCCCAGCTGCGGTGGGATTCGGGCCAAATTTCTCCCGCAAAATTCACTTACTGAACGGGATAGAGGAATCCGCGGGAAGGGGAAGTCGAAGCGACTCGCCTGCCCTGTAGTTCGGCTTCTTCATTAGGCCATAGTGCGGGCTCGGGCAGACTGCTAACTCAGTAACTAGGCGCGGCCTTCAAGACCGGTCGCTGCACCTCCAGTTTGTCGGTCACTCGGCTCCGGCTAAGCACATAACATGAGTAAGCTGAGGAAGAGATTGACTAGGCGCGCAGACAGAATTATGCATTCAATCATCAGCTATTTTTTGAGTGGGCTGCTACAGGGTGGGTGGCAACAATGAAGTTGGCTTGCTTCGCATCGAATGAATGCCAACCAGCCTACAGCCAAAAAGCAATTGATGAAAGTTCAAGATTATTTAGGCCTTGCTAAAGAAAACCTACGAGACTACAGACAGGCGAAGGCGGAAAATCTATTAACAAGAAATCAGAAGATCTATGATCTTCGATTAAGCTAAAAACTGGGCAGTCACTAGGCCAGTCCTGAAGGGCGGCCCCCCTCTTATTCTGAGTACTTTTCCCAGTCCCGCGTGCATTTGATGGGACGGTTGAATTCTCCTGCTGTTTATAACAAAGGGAGAGCCGCTAGCTTCGCCGGAACTAAGTTGCAGATTAAGCTGCTTTATCCCCAGGCGGGGATTTTTCTTTCTGGGGGAAAAATCGAACAGATTAATCCTCGAGTGCGTCAGTCCTCGTGTCGTCCTTTGCAGAGGCCTGCTCTCGTTTCTGTTCAGCCGGTAAAACTATTTTTCGAAAAGTTCACGATATTTATTATTGAAATTCAAAATTTCAGCGCTGAAAAATCCTTAGAGGCAGACACCAAGGATGTTACTGTCGCTAGCAGCGGTACTCACTCTGCTACCGACAGTCGCTCTGCAGTGCCAGTACCGCAACGGGTACATCTTCGAGTGCGGACACAACCATCTCAATCGGATGTCGCAGCTTCGTGGACCCGTGCCGGCGGCGGTCTCAGTGCTGGACATCTCCTACAATCAGTTCGAGCAGCTGGATCCCGAGCACCTGATGGCGGAGTTCCCCGGCGTGCGGCAGCTGCTGGCGGTGGACAACAGGATTGCCAGGATTGCACCGCCACCAGCTGATACGTCGGCGACTTGGCAGCAGCTCAGGCTGCTCAAGCTGAGCAGGAACCGGTTTGAGTCGGTCGGCCGGGACGAATTCTCGTTTGGCACCGGGCTCGAGGCGCTTCACCTCGACGAGAACCGACTGCAGAGTCTTAGCAGGGGCTGCTTCAGCCGGTGTCACAATCTGAGTTTGCTCAACTTGGCGCACAACAACTTGGACTATTTGCACTCGGACTACTTCTGGGGTAATTATTTCGAATATAGCTCGTTGCTTACATTCCAATATTAAATTGAATGTAAGCTACGAGCGTAGAATGTAAAATTGAATGTACACTGTTTACGAATTAAAAAACTTAAACTGAAATGTACAATTGAATGTACAAGATAGGGACTAAGAAAATTACTCTCCTTTCCCTCTGTAAAAAAACCGACTCGACAGGGCTGTGGAGCCTTCGACAACTGCAGCTCAGTCACAACCAGCTCACTGGCCTGCCAAGCGACGCTTTCGGTCACCTTCACAGCCTCGAGGTCTTGGACCTCGGCCGCAACCGAATCAAATCTGTGTCGGCCGCGGCTCTGCGCGGCCTGCCGAATCTGCGAAGCCTCAGCCTGGCCGGAAATCAGCTGGCAGAATTTCCCTTGCCGGCGCTGAAGCCTTCGCAGGCTCTACGACACCTGGACCTGTCTGGCAATCACCTCGCCGACCTTTATGCCGGCAGCGTGGCGAGCCTCCCCGCACTGGAGAGCCTGCTGTTGAACAACTCCGCGGAGCTTCGACTCATCGACGCCGGGGCTTTTCAAAGCCTGCCCCGGCTAAGCCTGCTGGACGTAGCGGACAGTCACCGTCTGGTGTACATCAGTGCCTCAGCTTTCTCCGACTGTCCACGGCTGTCTGAGCTCCGGCTGTCCGACTGCCCGCTGGCCGTAGCCCCGTTGGCCGACTGGCGACGCAACTCGCCTCAACTCGACTCTGTCATCGGCGTCTCCGATGCGACACCGACAGGAGCTCCGCCGGGCACTGGCAGCGGCAGCGGCGGCGACGTCATGGTGATGGACCTGTTCCCCGCCGAGATCATCCTCTCTGAGGGCCACCGGCTGAAGCTGCCGTGCCGCTCCTATCCGGAAGGCCGAGCCCGATGGCAGCTGCCGGCCAGTCTAGCAAGCGGCTCCGAGCAGCGTCGGCACCTGCAGCATCACGTGACCGTGACTCCCGGACAAGACCTGCTGCTGCACGACGCTTTCGACAGGCTGAGCGGCACTTACGTCTGCGCGGCAACTGGCGATGTCAACGAAACCTCATCGCAAACGTCGTCTGGGAGTTCTGGACGCCAACAACGGCGCGAGGTGACCATCAGTGTGAAACGGATGGAGAGCCGCTTGCTGCTACTGAAGGTGAGTGGCAGAGTCCGATTACTCTCAGCGCTCCACAAGTTACGACCCGCGAGATGGTCTTATATTTTTTTCGAGGCACGTCACGTCACAAGATAAATTACCTTCCAGAAACTCTACTTCCGAATACGATAAAGGTCTCTCAAATCCTTAATAATTGAAGTTCTGAATTTTTTTCACCCATTCAATCAAATCCAGCTAACCGAGAACAGCATAGTGGTTACGTGGCAACATCTGGCCAATCTGGAGGACTTTGTGCTGATGTACAGACCGCGGGGAGACACCGACACAAGTTACCATCGGATCCGCTTGCGCGCCTACATGAAACGCTACTCGATCAGCAGCCTGCGTCCTGGAAGCGCCTACCAGCTTTGCCTGGCACTGAGGACCTACACGGACTACCAGCATCTGCACTGCATGCTAGTTACCACGCTGACTGGCCGAGAGTCGGACAGGGACAATCTCCTGTTCAATGGCAGGATTGTATTGGTGCTGGTGGTCGGCATTGCCGTATCGGTCGGAGTTTTGATCGCCTGCCTCGTGGCCTGCAGTCTGTCGCGCGACAAGGAGACTGACGCCTGGAGCCAGGTGGGTACACTATTACGTTCAAGGCTCGCAGAAAGATAGACAGTTACACGAGCTACTGGAGCTTGTAGCCTAGCGCTAAGAGTTTGACTCAAGACCGTAAGAATGCTGAAATGTCTCCGTCCAGCCATCTGAGACTACATGGCTCAATCAGACTAATCAGGATGGAGTCTTCTGAAGTCAAATCAACCAAAGCGCCCTCTCACCCGCAGGCCTCCCTGGCGGGCTCCCGCTGGTCAGACAGTCAGCCGATGACATTCGAGAATCGAGCGGCTGCCGACGATTATTTCGGCGAGGCCGGCGACGCGTTGGACAGCGATCAGCCGGATGATGACGAGCAAGACGAAGAGTTCAGCGCCGGCGATCAAATCGATCGGCTCTGCCAACCTGACAATGCGCAGACCGCGGGAAGACTGGTAGATGGCATCGAACTGCAGATGCAGCAGCACGAGGCGGCATCAGCTGGGGAATTCGATCAGCAGCTGGTGACGAGCGCGATGCAGCATAATCCTCCTCAGCAGCAGCTGCTGATGCAGGACTCCACCGCCAGCAGCAGTGCCGCAGTTTCTGTCCAGATTGACTGATCGCAGCGTCTTCATGCTTCATCGACATGCATGTGCATGTAGGGTTAAACAACAGCCATGGGGATCTGATGAAAACAGTTATTCCATCCCTGGATTAGTCCTTCCTCAACAATTCTAGCCATCATGATCTCTCTTGAACAGTCAAAGTTTTTCAGCGACTCATGCATTACTTTATAGTCAATCCTTTGGTCTCCGGGCTCATAAAGGTCCTTAACTAGTGCTAGTACGAGAACTGGTATGAGACCAGTAAATTTTCTCTAATTAGTTGATCGAATCAACAATTATTTTTTGCACTATTTTTTAACATTTTGTTTTGATAAAATAACGATACAATCAAGCTCCTTCGATGATAGGAGCAATATTTAGTTTTTTAATCAGCAAATCGACTGTGATCAGTTTTGCAAATATTTCTGTAAACTTTATTTTCACGCAAAGCGTCCATTTCTGCGCACCTCTATAGCTACTTACTATTACTATAATAACATCATGTAGAACCTTAGTATTGATCCTACGAAAACATAACTAAATAAATACGGAAACCCAATGCGGCAACAAAATTAACTCTGTTACGCATGCATAAGCATCATTGGCATTTGTCCAAATAGTAGCCGTGGATTGGCTGCGTATATTTCTAAAAGGAAAACAAATAAATAAGCACTTTATTACTCGACCATGGAAAATGACTAGAAAAAATTAAAACGCGAGAAAATTTGGCCAATAAAAGTGAAAACAAAATGTCAAGCAACTCGGTAAAATGAAGAAAATTTTATATATTTGAGAGCATCTCCTCAAAAGCATAGGTAAAATTTAACGCTTTTCCTGCATGCTAGAGGAAAAAAACTGTAAAACCACGCTTGATCGACTACTGGTGAAAACAGTAGTAATTTAATAAACAAAAATTATAGAAAGAAAAGGATTTTTGGCTTTTCGGCAAGGATAAGTATCAATAAAGATCAATTTAGATATAGTTTTTTTACATTCTATGCAAATTCTGAATGTGTTAAATAACTTAAAAAATGCTGAGCCAACACTACAAGTAGGAACAGGCCAAGGAGCCACACCTCACTGGGTACTGCTGTTTGTTGCTGGGCTTCTGACTCTTTGGCGCATTGCCGAACTGGATTATCATTTGGCAAGGCGCATTCGTTGCTTTGTTGCCATAGTGACACTGGGTGGCTGAAGAGTTATCCAATATTTGCCAGCTTCTCAGAGAAGAACTATTTTTTTAGATGAAGTCAATTTAATCAACAGCAAAATGTGTTAGGCCTACAAGTATTTTATCATAAGGCATGCACTTTTCAGAACCTAAACAATTGTAATAGGCCCTATTAAAATCGAATAAAAATGTTAGCTCGTTTGAATTTACGCCAAATTTTTTTTTCTGCGTTCTATAAAAAGTATGAATATTTGTTTAAATGCGTCTTATAAATTTTTATAACAAACGTTATAACAAAAATTAACTTTTTTGGGGTATGAAATGAGCGAGGTTTTGCAGGGAAAAAGCAACCTTGTTCGAGAGTAAACTCGATAATAAAATCCACTTGTCTGAGTACAGTGTTCAAAAGCCTAAGAAAGTTTAACGGCCATAGAGCCAGGAAGGGCCATAGTGCCAATTGAGTCAAGTGCCATTGAGCCAAGTGCTATTGGGCCAAGTGCCATTGAGCCAAGTGCTATTGGGCCAAGTGCTATTGAGCCAAGTGCTATTGGGCCAAGTGCCATTGAGCCAAGTGCTATTGAACCAAATGCTATTGGGTCAGTGCCATTGAGCCAAGTGCTATTGGGCCAAGTGCCAAGTACATGCAAAGTAGGGACTGAAGCTAGGAATCTCAGGGCCTGAAGTAGAAAGATCTTAGGGGCTGAAGCTAGGAATCTCAGGGCCTGAAGTAGAAAGATCTTAGGGGCTGAAGCTAGGAATCTCAGGCCCTGAAGTAGAAAGATCTTAGGGACTGAAGGCTGTGACCCTCTGATTCACGGGAACGCCTTTCGGACAGAATCAGTGCTTGCCGCTCGGCACTGTAGAACGCTACCGGGGAAATTGTATAGATTAGAATAGAGGAAAACCACTGGTACAACTTTGGTGCCAGCGTAAAGGATCAGAGAAATGGCAAAATATTTAGACAAAGAAACAGCGAATAATGGCAAGTAACAATGAACTTCAGCAGAAAGAGGAACAGCCGCAGCAAGAAGAGCAGGGTGTAAAATTGAGGCCATGGGTTTAGGAAGCGTACGAAGAACTACGAAAGATGGGAATAAGAATTTCGAAGTACTCCACGATGCTGCAGGAGACTCCGCCGCCAGTTCCAGGACGCTGCTACTTTTGTCACCAGCCCGGAACAATAAGACCGCAGTATGGGCACCAGTGCATTCTGCGCCGGTACCCAGATAAAAAGTAGGGAATGAGAGGAGTACGTGTCAAAGACGCCTGACAGACCTCAAGAAGCGAAAATCTGTACATACAGTTAGGTTCACGGAAAGACAAGATTTTTCCGTGGAATGGCAATGGAATTCTATGGAATTCCATAGAATTTTCTTCTCATTGGCTCCCACCTCACACATGCCCCCCATTGCAAACTAGCCCCACTAACCAATAAACTCCAATAGGCGCACACACACCTCCCACCCATGCCAAGTGAGGGAATTCCCTTTCCCCTCTCCAATGCCAGACTAATAGATATTGCAGGAGTCTTTAAGTCTCTCACTTCTGTGATAATCTGTCTGTCTTCTAGTGGTAAATATTAAACTTTCTATAATGAGCAACCCTCCACGCCGTTCATCACGGCATCCAGTAACATGGCTACTTGTTTTGTTCGATAGTGACGGACTTGTTGATCAAGTCGAGTGGAATAAGGACTCTCCATCATTGGGTGATCAGCTGCGAATCTCCTATTATGGAGACGAACAACTTGTGGAGATTATTGGTGTGTCAGGTAAGAAATATCTTGCATTGCTTTTTAAATACCATGCAGGTATGCCTCAAATTGTTCGAGAATCAATGTGTGACATTTCTGCATTTTTGCCTTAAAATCCCCTAGATGACCGAGGCAACATCAGGCAACTCGACAGAGAGTTTGGCGGATCGACACGCTTTCGTGCCATTGAGGAGGAGCGGGAGCGACGGAAAGAAGAAGACTCGGAGCCCAACGGAGGATTTCTCAGCATTTCTGCTGCACCTGTCGTCAGGGAAAAGTCGACCGGCAGGTCATCCGGCAAATTCAGCTCAGACCGTCCAGCTCAGACCGGCACGAAGAGGAAGTCTGTGGGTCCGTCTCTTGTTGGCGCCACAGCAAACAAGCTGCTAAAAAAGTCTGTGCAGATTGCAAGCTCGTCCGCTACTGTCCTCAGACGCGTTGAGCCAAATTTACAGCAGGTCGAGACCGCTGAAATTGTACAGGCAGCATCAAGGGACCCTGCCCTGCAGGAGATTGCGCGCTCAACTGATGAGAACGCCCTATCAAAAGTGCTTAGCAGCATTGAGAAGATTATTAATTTCAACAAGTCGCGAGATGATGGAGGGGGTCTCATCAGCAAGCTAGTTTCGGATCAGCTGAAGCAGCTGGCTGATGACGTGAAGGATGTCAAGACTGAAATCCGTGAAATAAAGCAGCACCAAGCCTTCATGGAATTGCAGGGACAGCAAATCCTTAGTATGCTGTCTCTCATGACTAATTCAACGGCTGCTGACATGTCTGCTGCTGACAGGACGGCTACTGACAGGACGGCTGCTGACCGGACGGCTGGTGACATATCTGCTGCTGACAGGACGGCTGCTGACAGGATAGCTGCTGACATATCTGCTGCTGACAGGACGGCTGCTGACCGGACGGCTGCTGACATTTCAGTTGTGCAATTTCTTAGAATTGAGACTATTAAGACAAGGTGGCTTCGATCTCCATATCTCCATATCGAGATTTCATGGTGCCTATAGGAAACTCAGCATTTTCTTTCTTAGCAGCCTATCTTAATACTCGTAAAAAGCGCCCAACTTAGAAAAGAGCTCCCTATACTGTTGAACTGCAGGAATCACTTGCCTCAATGGGGGACATCAGATCCGGTGACTCAGCGGGCGTTCGGCTCCAGTTGATGTCGTGCTCCTTGATGAATTTCTGAGCAAGACGACTTGTATGCTTTGGATCGTTGTCCTAACAAAGGAAAAAATGAAATGCTAAGCTCTAACATCATAAGATCAGCAAATGATCCTCGTATCTTATGCAAATAAGCACTTACAGCGAACAGTCGATGGCCATTTGGAAATCGGTCCCTGATAGTAGGCAGCAATGCACCAGCGAGAATTTGGTCCACGTAAAAGTCTGCTTTCATGATGCCTTTGAAAATGACTATTTGAGTGGCTCCTCTGCGGCTGATTCCCGCCCAAACGTGAACCTGTAATGCAAAATCATTTAAATTCCTAAAATCTGAATGCCATTTGGTCTGGACTCATTTCTATTTACGGCTACCAGATGTGTTAAATACATATTCTCACCTTCAGTGCATGCTTTGGGATCTGAACTTTTGGACGAGCAGAATGCATCCTTCGAAAGACAGTTCGATGCGTCCTACGTGACATTGCAACTGTGCATTCGTCAGTGAAGATCACATCCTCAAATGTGTCGTTCACTGCCAACTTCACCAAGCTCCAGAGGCATCGCACAGGCTGGTTTTTCCTTTTGATCACCTGACAATACTGAGTGGTTGTCTTAACCCAGCCCAGCTTTCGCCTGATTCTCTTGACGGTGCAGCGCGACAATTGGAGACCGAATTGGGACTTTATCTTCAGGCAGATATCACTGGCTGATATTCTTCCGTCTGAGCCCCTGATCAGGCTGTCAATGTAGATCGCATGCTCCAGATCCCATTTCGTTACCGCCTTCCGTCCAGTTGTTGCAAGTTTCTCAGAAATCAGATGGCGCCGAACAGCGCACTGCGAAGCACCTATTGACTCGCTTATCACCTTCACAGTTTTATGCTCTACTAAAAACAGTCTGCCAATGTCCAGTTTTTGTGCGTTTGAAAGGTGGTGACCCTGCTTCATTTCGCATAGAATATTGTGTGTCTTACTAATTCGTAAAAAATATACTAGAATGCAGCAAATGCAGTAAATAATCCTTACATATGCAATGTGCTAACAGCGTTTAAAGGGGCCATGACTATAGATGAATGGATGGCTTGGGAGGGAATTCCCTCAATTGGTATGATGCAAGGGCGCTTATTGGCGCCCATTAGGGGAGGCTCAGCTAGTTTAGATCGAGAGTGAGGGTGTGAGCTGTAGCCAATAAGGAGAGAATTCCATGGAATTCCATAGAATTCCATTGCCATTCCACGGAAAAATCTTGTCTTTCCGTGAACCCGACTGTAGTTGTAGATAACTGCGTGAAATGTATTGTGTATATATTGTTTATACATGTAATTTCACTGTAAAAATAATTATATTGTGCGAAAATTTGTGCTAAAATTTTATTAAGTCATAAAAATATAAAAAGTATAAAATCAGAAAAACCCAAAAATAAGGTCGAAAGACCAAAAGGGAGGAGTGCTACAAATGAAGTAGAGAAGCCTGTTGCATGAAGGCCAAGTCATAATAATAAATAATACTGTGGGAAATAATAAGTTTAAGAAGATTTGTAAGCAAATTTATCCAATAAAAGCAGCCTGCTTCGAGGAGTTGTAGCGCATGACAAGTGTTCCATCCTTTTTAGGAAAAGAACAGCCATAAAGAAGACGAAAGAACCGCTGCCATAGTAATCATTGTCTACATTTAGATTCGTCATAGGATAAATAATAAAGCAAAGAATTTATTGTGTGAACTGAATCCGAAGCGAAGAAGCCTTTTCTGTGTGAATTAGAAAATGAGATGGCAAGAAGAAAGAGAGTTCCCCCGGGTCAGAGATCCTGGAAGACGCATAATAGTCGCCATGGTGATTCTGTGAAAGGGATGAGGTCCGGAAGGAGCAGCACGACGATAGGATAATGTGACGTAAATCACAAGCCGAGTTCTTTAGGAATATATTTTCTAGTTTAACTTTAAATAGAGAGCGCGAACTAGTTTAGATACGAGCGTAGAAAGTGCGAGAGCGGTATAGCGCGAGAGCGGGAGAGAGCAAGAGAGCGAGCGGGAGGGAGGGGTGCGTGGCTTTTACACATTTAAACGTTTAAATACATATTAATTTCATGGAAACAAACATTATAACAAAATAAATTATAAAACCTTGATTGACTCCGTCACACCCGCCTCCGTACCGAAAAAGGCAGGTGGAGCTACTTTAAGTAAGGCAAAGGAATATTTTACTGACGACAAGGAAGGTCAAAATTAGTACAATTAAATAATTTTAAAAATATTGCTTCTTACATTGTATGAGCGCAGTATTGAAACGATAACAACGTACAACGAAATATCAAATTCGATTATATTAAGTATAATGACGAAAAAAACGAGAACAGAACAAAGTGCCGCAAAATATTTGTTTGATTATTTTTTGTTTTGCACAGAGGCGCAACTAGGAAATAAAAGCAACTGCAATGCAGAGGGAATGAATTCAATTCAATTGGCAACTCGATGCTCAATGCTGAAACCGCAATCCGACCTGCGCGCGGCTGCAAGGCAAACCCTCCGGTCAACACACGCGGCAGGCACACACTAGGCTACCCCAAGAGAGAGAGGGGAGAACACAGGGAAGAGGACGGGCAGGAACGACAAAGAGGATGCCGAACCAAACCCCGACGCGACTTGCGTCCAGGCTGGCAGACCAGCACACAGCAGCGGCGCCACAGAGGCACTGCACGAGCGGCGATACGCACAAAGCGCACGCAACAAAAGCAAGAAAGAACGACAATGAGAGCACAAAAAAATGAGGCGGCACAAAAAAACGCGGAATGACGAAAAGCACGCGAAGCAACATAGCAGCTCTGACTAAACTTCAGACTTCAAGATTCCGACATCCATCAGCCAGCGTCGGAAGCGAGCCGGTTTCTGGACTGTTCTACCAGACCTGGTCGTGTAGCCAGCCTCAGCAGCTGGCGGCGGCTGCTCAACCTCGACCACTGGATGATCAATAGGCCCTGGTTGCTCTGCTACTTCTGCCTGCTCTGATGCTGCGCTGTCAGACGTGTTCAGACTGCCAGAGCGCGAACTCGAACTTTCGTTTGTCACCTCTTCCCCAGCTGACCCTGGCGGCGCTACAGATTCTGTTTCAGCTACAGCCTGATCGTGGGCTTGTTCAGGGACCAGCGCTACCTGGTCACTCTCTTCTGTTGCCGGCTCCGCGGGAGCGGTTTCAACCTCCGCCTCATCCACCTGAGGAACCGTAACCTCTGACGGGGCGCTTAACGCGGCAGTGGCTGGCGGCGGGTTCTGCTCTCCGCACACATCTGAAATCCCCGAACTGGAACCTGGCCAAGGTCGCTGTGCACAGACAGCTGGGGGTTGATATACGGGTTGGGCCATAGACAGGCTCTCAAGCGAGTCGAGCCAGCCTGACTGGCGGTCACCCTGACCGAGCCTGGACGACGGCAGCCGTGCAGCTGTTTGCACGCCATATCGGTCTATCACCTCCTGATAGGACGATTTTCGCACGCATCGCTTCATGCGGTCCACATTATAAACATTGTGGCTCGGATTAGGAACTTTTTCATACGGATTTATGCGACTGAATTCTGGAATTAGCCTATAATTGCGTTCTGATAATTTTTGAATGACCTTGTACGGTCCTAGCCAGACTGCAGTGTCTAATCCTTTGTGATTAGGGTTCAAAACCCAGACTAGCTCGCCTACTTCGAAATTTGAGTGGATTGCGTTACGGTCGTAGTATTTCTTCTGTCTCGCCTGAGCTTTGCCCCGAATGTGGCGAGCCATAACTGAGACTTCAACTAAGGACTTGTGCAGATAGTGAGCATAGCTCTCTGGTCTGTAGTGATCTTGACGCGGAGGATTATAGACCAAGTCTAAAGGAAGATTTAATTCTCGGCCGAAGAAGAGTTTAGCCGGGGAGAAACCAGTCGATTCGGCCACCGTAGCACGAATTGAGAGCGCTGTCAATCTCGCGGCCAGGGGCCAGTCCAGCTGTCTTTCGAGACACACAGCTCTAATCTGGCTCTTGATGGTTTGAACCATGCGCTCGGCTTCCCCGTTCGCCTGGGGTCTTCTCGCAGTGGTGTGCAACATGTCGATCTCAAGCAAGCGGGTAAGCTCTCTCATCACCTGGTTTATAAATGCGGTACCGTTGTCTGTAACTAACTGCTCCATGGCTCCGTACCTGGCTATCCATTCGGACAGCAGCACGATGGCTGTAGTCTCGGCTGAGACATCAGCGACAGGGGCAATCTCAACAAATCCTGTGAAGCGGTCGACCATGACGAGGAGATACCTCAGACCACTCTGTTCGGGAAACGGGCCAGCATGATCGACGTGTACAACCTGATTTGGGAATCCAGCTAGTGCTGGTTGCATTGGCTCTTTGTTCTTCATTTTACATTTTTTCGTTCGAGCGCAGATTTCGCACTCAGCTAGGATACCTCGCACATAAGTTTCTAGGTCGGATATTTGAAATCTGTCTTTGATAGCTTGAGTAGTCTTTGAGACTCCACAGTGATTTAATTCGCGATGATATCTAGCTACTAGCTCACTAATGTCTGCACTTTCTGGTATGACAAGAACTTTGTTTGATGGCTTATTTTTCTTGGCTGGCTTTTGTCGATAAAGCAGCCCTTGCTCGACTGTTAGCTCGTCGAGCTGCGCCCAGAGGGCACGCATCTCTCTGCTACATCCCTGTAAATCAGCCTTAGCTGGCTTTTCGCATGTCCCTTTCACAGTAGCTATGAGTTGTGCAAGATCGACACACGAGTCCTGCGCTTCACGAACCCACTCGTCTCGAAGAGTATCGGATTCGCTTTCGCTAGTGCCATGAGTTGTGGAAGAAGTTGACAATTGCGCGTCACAATCTATGGAAGGTTGATTGCGGTTAGGCAAGTCAACTGAAGGTTCAGTATTGGTCAGATTCGAACAGCTTTGCTGCTCGGCATGATCACCTGACCCGATCTTCAGGCTAGCCTCAGTTTCAGGCTCAGTCTGGCAGCCGATCTCGGCTGTAAGAGAGCGGAGCTCGATCTGGCAGGCTACAGCACTGGATGCAGTCGGCAGTTTGTCTTCTGAATTAGTCTGCCTTTTTGCCTGAAATTTCTGCTGAAATTCCGGGATTGCTGAACACGAAGGGCAGTCAAAGTGATCCGCCCGAAACCGCGGGTTTCTGCTGAGCACATCGGCGTTTACGTGAGAAGTGCCGGGACGGTGGATCACCTTGAAGTCGTATTCTGCCATGCGCTCAAGAGTGGACTGCTGAATTTTGAAATCGTAAAGCTCAATGGTTGTTAGCCACTGTGCCAGCATGCCTGTGGCGTGCTTCTTGGAATGCAGCCACTGCAATGCTGCTGCATCTGATCGAACGACAAAGGGCTTGTCTAACAGATAGGTCCGAAAGTGTTCTAACATTAGCACTAGTCCCAGCAACTCTCGCATCGTAGCGCAGTAGTTGCGCTGGCTAGACGAAAACTTTTTTGATGCGTAAGCGATGACATGTTCTTCTCCAGCTGCATCTTCCTGACTGAGCACTGCACCGACGCCTTCCAAGGAGCTGTCGCAATCGAGCACGAATCCTCGACTGCCTGGAGACATGTTTGGGTACGCCAACACAGGCGGAGAGCACAAGTTTTTCTTTAGCTCGGTGAAAGCTCGATCGTGAGGCTCAAGCCACTGAAATTTCTCAGATCCACGGGCAAGTGCGTACAGAGGAGTCGCGATGATAGAAAATCGGGGCACAAACTTACGGTAGTAATTTGCAAACCCTAAGAAAGAGAGTAGTTGCTTCTTATCAACCGGCCGTGGCCACTCCTTGACTGCTTGAGTCTTAGCCGGGTCTGCTTCTATCCCCTTCGCAGAGACGATGAATCCAAGGAATCGAACTTTCTCCTGGAATAGCTCGCACTTTGTTGGCTTCACCTTCAAATTCGCTTTCCTCAGCTGCCACAGCACCAGCGCTAAGTTTGCTATCATCTGATCATTACTCGAAGCTTTTATGATGATGTCGTCCAAATAGATCAGGCTCACCTTCATCAAGAGCGGTCTAAAGATTTTGTGCATCAGTCTTGCGAAGGTTGCTGGTGCAGTTTTGATGCCGAAGGGTACTACTTTCCAGCGAAAGGTTCCCTGAGGGCAACTGAAGGCTGTGATATCACGATCTTGTTCGCGGATTCCGACTTGCCAATAGGCCGATGTCAGATCTAGACTTGAAAAGACTGTTGCCTCGGCGAGGCTGTCAAAAGATTCTTCTATTAACGGCAGCGGAAACGAGCATGGCTTAATTAGCTTGTTTACAGACCTGTAATCGATGCACAGCCTCTGCGTGCCGTCTTTTTTATTGACTAACACAATCGGTGATGACCACTCTGCGTCGCACTCCTCGATTACCCCCTGCTCAATCATCTGCGTGATCTGTTTGTCAAGGAACTCCTTCTGCGCGGGAGTAGTGCGACGGGATGGCAGTGAGACTGGACGGCAGTTTTTATCTGTCAGTTCGATTGGCATTTCGAGTAAATCTGTCTTACCTAAATCTGAATCCGACTGCGAGATCGAACTCATGAAATAGTTTAGTAGTTTTAGTGTGGTGTTTAGTTGTGTCTGTGTGAGATTAGTTTGATCTAGGCGGAACTGCTTCATCAGCCAGGCAGCTGTGCCCTTGTCTGGCGGTGGGAGCTTTGCGAGTTTGTTGTTAAGTTGTGATGCACTGTCTATGGTGAAATCTTTCTCTGTGAGGCTGGTTTTCGCTATGACTTCATCTGTACCTAGCTCTGTAAACGACGCTATCTCTTCCCCCTTATTTATACTAGCTGGCTGCTCACTACTGTTTAGCACTCGAACTAAAACATGGCTGGTTTCGCTAACCCTATCGATTGATTTGGCTACAATGTATTCTGAATCTGTGCTGAATAGTTTTGATGAAATTATGCCGCTAACCTTTTGACCTTGGTCCCGAACGCAGCTTGGCACAAGCGTCTCAGATCTTGGTGGCAAAGTCACGCTACAAGCTGCAGTCACTCGGCGCATTCGGAAAACACCCTGGTCACCTTCTATGGTCGGAACTGGTTCACTGGCTACGGTGACACGGCCATTGACGAAGTCGAGATTAGCTTGAAAGTTGCGCAAAAAGTCCATGCCCAGGAGGGCTTCAGCAGTTGATTCCTCAGTAACTAGAAATGACTGCTCATTCCTCAGCTTGCCTAGTTTCACTTCACAACGGAGAGCGCCTAAAATCTTAGTTTGTGAGCCGTTGAAAGCCGTGGCTGCGGCCACTTGGCGGGCTGGTGTGAATGTGTTATTTATTGGATCAGCTGCTATTAATCGCTCCATCGTGCGTTTTCCCATAACACTGGCGTTAGCCCCTGAATCAAGGCAGCCCATGAGAGTGCTGTCGCCAACTTTTAGCTGCACGAAAAAATTTGATTCGAGTTTGTACTCCTCCCCAGCATCGGACTGAGCACAGTGAGCTCCTTTTGGCTGGAATCTCACATCGCATGCTTGATCATGATTTTTTCCTGGGTCGGTCTGACGCTGGAAGCTCACTCGAGTCCCGACTATTTGGTGCTGCTCTGCGAGCTTCCTTAGAGGTAGCGATAGCTCACTTGAGTGAACGAATAGCTGTTCCTGAAGCTGATCGGACTGAATAAACCCGTACTTTGTTCGCCAAATAGCAATAGTGCCTGATTCCCCAACTCGCTGATTTGTGTGCTTGTAGTGTTCATACAAGCCCCTGGACTTATTAGAGTCTGTCTTCAGTGGTGCAGGACAGTCAGCTATAAGATGGTCTTTGGCGCCACACCGGTAGCAAGGCTTGGGCTTATTTTTGCCCCTTGGCTGTGCGTAGGCGTGATTCTGACCCCGAGCACTCGCTGCAGCCAAGTTGGTGTGCACTTTTTGCGTATTCGAGGCGTCACCTGAAGGTACAGAAGTTTGATGCTGCCCTGTCTGCTGCCTGCGGATCACCTCTTGCTGTTGATGAACAAGTTGTTCTAGTTCCTTGACGCGGCTCTCAAGATTAGACTGCTCGCTGTGGACAGCTCGAACGGGCGCAGTAACAGGCGGCCGAAGAAGCTGGTGAACGCCGATGAGCTCCTTTGCTCGCTGCAGAAGGTCAGCTGATTTGACCTGATTTGGTCTTTCCTGAACCCACAGCAAGAGCCTCTCGGCTAAGGATTTGTCCTTCAAACCGTAACAGAAGCGAGCACGAATCAGTGAATCTGCTTCTGCGGCAGACAGCGAAGCAGCATGGGCATAGCGGGTCAGTCTGTCAAAGAAGTCTGGAGTGGACTCGATCTCGCCCTGCTGGGCCGCAATCAGCTCCATGTAACTTCGCTCTTTCAGATTCGCATCAGTGTAGCGCGTGCGCAATGCCTCTAAGGCGCCGTGACAGCCTTTACTGCCGAGCTGGTTAGCCAGAAAGAATTCCTGACACTCTGGTGCCAAGAGAGAAAGCAAGATAGCAAGCCGCTGTTCGTCCGGAATCTGATGAGCTGCTAGGTAGGCAAGAAACTGAGCTTCCCAGATGGTGAAATTCATTCCAGCGCTGTAAGACTGTGGCGGTCGTAACCGGACAGCACTGGAACCTGTCTGCGGCTTTTCTGTCTCTCTACGTTTCGGACTGTTGACGGATGACAGAGTCCGCTCGAGAAGCTGCTGCAGAGAAGACAGAACTGACGTCAAGGGCGCGTCAGCCGACTCAGCAAGCTCACGTTTAACGGGCTCAACTGCAGCTGCAGCTGAGTGCCCAGCAGCAACATCAGCTTCCTCCCCTGACAGACCAGGCGGTGCTTGCTGCATCTGACCTGTTTCGGACATGCCTGACTCGAAAGTGATAAGGATGAAGAAGAAGAGGCAGAAGAAGGAAACGTCAGAGTAAAGAAATGGCAGACACGCAAATGTTCGACGGGGGAGGGAATCCCGGGTGACCTAAAGTCCTACTCACGCAAACCCCCCAAAAGCTAACCGTCGAACAGAAAGCCCTAATGCAGAAGACCGGAAGGCTCACCCTGTTAACCACGCCTGCAAGCCGGAGTAAGTCCAAGGAGAGCTGCAAATGCTGAGCTGTCAGTCGCAGATGCTTGGCCAGGCAGTCGTGCACTCCGCAGGTGTCTCTCCAGCTGCCGAAGTCGTCGAACCGTCGCAGAAGCTGTCCAGCAGTCGCAGTGTCCTCGTTGTCTCGCCCTGACTGAATTTCGCTGATGCTGGTGCTGAAGAGTTGGCACAAGGCACTGAGCCACAGAAGAGCTGACGAGTTGGCGTTGAATCTGTGCGATGTTGAGGCGCGGCGATAAGACGAGATGCTGAGCGGTGATAGGCACGATGAGGCCTTGGCGGCTAGCAGACAACTTTCGCTCAGACTGGCTGAAACTTGCAGAGCGATTCAGACAGTAAGTTGGGCCGGCTAGGGGAGAGGCGGCGCAGACTGGTTATTTTCTCAAGTTTAATCCGCGAAACTTGAAAATATCTCAAAAGCGAATAAGCGGTCGACCCTGGGGTGGCGTGAGTCGTGTGCTGTTTATGCAGAGCAGAGGGCACGTGATGACGGCGTGGGGGTAGGCTGGTATGAATTGCAGTGGCGCCTGACTTGCAGATAGATAAGAGCTAGCTCTGATTGGGGTGGTTGGCTGGACAAACTTGTGCTGAGTCACGGCAGCTCTAAACGGGTTCTCGCTTAGCTCGGTTGGAGTTCTCGCGTACTCAAGCGGTGGGCCGATTTTTTACTTGCTGTTGTGATGCCATGGCTGAATGAAAATGATGACGCTGAATCGCTGATTACAATAACAGGCTGAACTGATGATGGCGAAGATGATGTCTCGGTGGGACCTCCAAAATTTATGTGACGTAAATCACAAGCCGAGTTCTTTAGGAATATATTTTCTAGTTTAACTTTAAATAGAGAGCGCGAACTAATTTAGATACGAGCGTAGAAAGTGCGAGAGCGGTATAGCGCGAGAGCGGGAGAGAGCAAGAGAGCGAGCGGGAGGGAGGGGTGCGTGGCTTTTACACATTTAAACGTTTAAATACATATTAATTTCATGGAAACAAACATTATAACAAAATAAATTATAAAACCTTGATTGACTCCGTCACAATAACTAAAGTGTGGGGGAGCCACCCCCCAGGTACAACCTGCGCTCCAATGCCAGACTAGAAGCATCAGGCTTTGTGCCACGCAGGTGGTATAGCCATTACCGCGGGCACAGTGAGAATTAACTAAAATAATTTTGGCCGAAGGCACACACCAAATTCCCAGAGGAATTAGTGCCTAAAAATAAACGATAGGTTGTACATAGACTATTTTTGCTTGAACCTGAAGTTGCTAAGTCCCTATAGAATTAAGAAGAAATAAAATCAGAGCAAATAGAGACCTAGGTGAAGGAAGTGATTAGAACGCATGCCATTGGCTGGGGAAGACAGGTAAAACACCCCCAGTCAATCTTTGTTTGCTAACTATTATATAAAGAAACCACCTGAGCAGGAGCCAGATTAAACTCAGAGACAGCTTCGTGACAATAATTACTAAATGGACGACGAAATTAAAGACATGTTAAAAGCTCTGGGATTGAATCCCGAGATATTCGACTTAGAACCTGTTGCGAATGCGCCTGAGGATGCGCCGATTGCGCCTGAGAATGCGCCGGAGATTTTGCCTGGAGTAGAGCAGGACGAGCTAGAAAATGTAAACTCTACGCACCTGCAGTCGCACCAACTGTGCCGGAAGTGGCACCGGCAGAAGCAGCGTCTGGGGCACAGGCCGCACCGCAACCAAGGCCTCCGACGCCGCCAAGAGAAGCGATGGATGACGCACCGTTACAACAGAAAACGCGTCCGCGGCTAATCAGCAGTAGCCGAGGCAAAAGAGCATATCCATCGTCACCGCCAAGGCCGTCATGGCATTCTTTCGGTTGGCCATCATTACAGATTTTACCCATTTCGGTTGGCGATCACCACCAACTTCTCCAGATTTGTAGGAATTTTTATGACCTTTTAAATATGCTATCTGAATTAGATCACGTATCAGACAAATAAACACGTTGTTCCCATATAATCAGTTTCGGTTGACGATCATTTAAATGGCAAAAGAATAATACGGTGATCGTCAACCGAAAGTGAGGGGGGGGTTTACTGAGAAAACGCTTACACTTAAATTTTTTTCAGTTCACTAATGGCAATGTACGGGATGGAGGCCGAAGCCGCTGTTCAATGGAGCCATTACATGAGAGACATAATGTGCGAGTGGTTCAAAACTGAACGTGATAACCTGTCACTTGGCGGAGTAAACCACGTTGTTGAACTGGACGAGTCTCTCTTCGGACGCAAAATGAAGTACCATCGCGGGGCCCTGAAAGGACAACAGGTTTGGATTTTTGGAATGCTGCAACTGGAATGAACTCTGGACGTTTGTACTTTCGGTTGGCGATCATTTCTTCGCTATTCCTCCATTTGAATGATCGTCAACCGAAACGGATAGTATAGCAACGACTCAGGTCTGTGTGCATTGAATCAAATGTATTGAATCAAAATACACACGACCAAATGAACATCCTTTGATAGAAACTGTTCAATTTTGTGTCCAATATAAGGGTCTCTTCAATTATGCTATTTTCCTATGGTGATCGTCATCCATCTCGGTGATCGACAACCGAAAGAATGCCGCCGTCATCACCGCCGAGTCGGCAGCCGCCACCGCTGCCGCAGTCGATCGGGGCCGACTATGCTACGGCAGATAGCAAATGATGAGCCGCATCTGAAGCGGGCTGCGACAATTAGAGCTGCTCTCGCCATGCCGGTGCGACAATACGTGGCACCAGGCGAGGCCGCTGTCAGCGGCACGATTCACATCGCAGCGCCGGCTCAGCCTCCCAGTCGCCGGCCGTACAAGGAGGCGAATCCTGCTGCCTCAGGCACGAGCAGACAGACCCCGCCGAGAGGCCCAGGGCAGTCGTCTTCGTTGGAGCCACCCCCAATGCGTCGCAAAGGCCGGACGCCGAATCGCACCAGTGGTAATGGATCGCCGCCGGCTGTAAGGCTGAGATTCTCCCCAGATCGTCAGCCGCTGCCGGTGCATCAGCAGGCAGCTGGGCCCTCGCGACAGCAAGCCGTACCGCGGTCCGATTTCTGAGCCACGTACCGTAGGCTTGTCCAGGCAGGCGATAGCCGAATCGATCGTATGATGCACAATGATGTGCAGCAGTATTTGATGTGCGTCGCATATTTTCGCCTCGACAGTCGCGCCTTTCCGCAACGCGCGCAGATATGGGCCGTACTAAAACAACTCCGGCAAAACTACGACCGTCGGACCTGTATGGATATCATACAGCACATCGCCGACAAAGTCCACCGGGACGTGACCGTGGCACGCCAAACTGTAAGCAACGCCTGTATCGAGACAGAGTTGCGCTGGATACTAGCGCAGCTAGGATTCAAGTACCTCCAAGAATTGCCCGAGCCCTGCCGATTTGGCTAGGTGTAACTTCTATTATTCTTGCGCGTTTCATCTGACTCGTGTTGCGTATTCCTTTTGCTTATCTGCTTGGTTTTACTTTGATGTTTTACTTTGTGCAATGTTATTAAAATTTTGGGTTGTTTTGCTCACGTGTTTTGACTTTGTGCTGTTTTAAATACTATGTTTTTATGTTTTTGCTCACTCAAAATTATATTGTATTTTTCATTTCGCCAAAACATTTTAGAGGGGGCAGTTGTAATAGGCCCTATAGAAATCGAATAAAAATGTTAGCTCGTTTGAATTTCCGCCAAATTTGTTTTTCTGCGTTCTATAAAAAGTATAAACATTTGTTTAAATGCATCTTATAAAATTTTATAATATTTTTATAATAAACGTTATAACAAAAAAAACTTTTTGGGTATAAAAGAAGCGAGGTTTTGCAGGGAAAAAGCAACCGTGTTCGAGAGTAAACTCGATAATAAAATCCACTTGTCTGAGTACAGTGTTCAAGAGCCTTAGTAAGTTTAACGGCCATAGAGCCAGGAAGGCCATAATGCCAATTGAGCCAAGTGCTATTGAGCCAAGTTCTATTGAGCCAAGTGCGAGTCGGCGAGTTGTTTGACCTCGGGTTCGACAAGGCTCGAGTCATGCGGTTTGATGATGACTGCAGGCTTAGTCAGACCAGCGAGGCGTCCTGGGAGTCGCTTGGATCCGATCTTGGCCGGGTCGCCACCAACCTGATGGCGCCAAAGAGGGCCAACCTACCGACGGCCAACGCGGACAGGTAGCAGAAGCGAAGTCAGCAGCCTCTCTGCTTTGACTTTAACAAAGAAGCTGGATGCTCCAGGCGCACTGCTCATCGGTGTCGCCGGTGCGACCTCGGCCATTCCGAAGCGACGGCGCACAGAGACGACGGTGCAGAGGTTGAAAGGCCGCTGCACTGACTGGGCATTGACTCTATTTTAACTCCCCCTGTTTTATCCACGGATTTTCAACTGGATGCTTGGACTGAGGAACTGGAGCTAATTGATTTGCCGTCATCAAGGAAGAAGTTCATTCTGGATGGTCCTACTGAGGGCTTTCGTATCACGAAATCGCACGAGCCGCAAAGGGCAGTTGAGGCTGGCAAATATCTTATCTGTCAGTGTGTACTCAGAAGCGGTTGAGTCGCAGATTCAAAGAGAGCTGGAGCTGGACCGTTATCGCCGCTGCCCAGACAGAATGCGGCTGAAGACTGTGAGTGCGCTCGGAGCTTTGCCGAAGGATGATAGTCGCGTGCGCTTGATTCACGACTGCAGTCGGCCAGAAGGTCTGTCGGTGAATTCTCGGTGGGAGAGGGACGAGAAGCTGTGGTTCTCCAGTGCCGAAAACTTCGAGAAGAAGCTTATGACCAAAGTTGACTTGAGTGAGACCTACCGCGCATGTGGTGTACATCCAGGCGACTTTGTCAACACGGGGCTGAAGTTTAAGTTTCGTGACTGCTCTGCTTCGACCTACCTGTACGATACGCGCCTGACTTTTGGCGCGGTGGCTTCGGTCACGTGTTTTCATCGCTTGAGTCGCGCGGTTCACCTGATGATGGTGCGCTGAGGTTTCACCAACACTGAGTCCTACCTGGACTACTTCGCCTAAAGCTCATAACACTTTTTCGGAACTTGGTTCATTTTTCCTTTTGAGACGCCTCCTGCTTAAACTGCTTTATTGCCTTCCTTTCTCCCTCTCTCCTCCCGCATCTCAGTTAGATTTAAGATCTCTTTCCTATCTCCTTTTCTGCTCCCGCATCTCATTCAGATTAGTATTTTTCCGCATCTCGATTGGGTTTTTCTTTCTAATTCCTAGTTTTTTTGCGAATTGTAGTTGAGCATCTTTTGAAAATTACGTAATCACACATTTTTCTATTCGAGGGGGCGGGGGGGGTTTGTCACTCCCTACAGCGGAACTTTTTCGGGTTTCTATTGGTTGGGAATTCCTTTGGCGGGTTTGTGGACAGAAAGTTGGGATATATTCGAGTGAGGGTTTGGATTTCTTCCTAAATTTTCACTGAAATTCATTTCATTAGTTAAGAATGGCGTCTATTTATAGTCAAAACATTTGAGGCATTGGGCAACCCGATGACGGTTAAGCCGATTAAGGAGAAGAAAAAGAGAGGAGGTCAAACCTACCTCTGCCGTTTTGCCTGAACACATGAATTACCGGAGTCCAGAATAAGCCAGCGTAACCATCTCGACGAGGTAAAAAAAGTCGAGACGGATCCCGACAAACTTGTCGACTTCAAAACGCAAGTCAAAGCCGGCATGCCGAACCAGCAAGGCGCGGACCATGCCGCTTCTGTGGCATATAGCGGAATTCGAGAGAGGCAATCAACGCGCACATCCGCCGCCTTCACAAGGAGGATCGTGAGGCTGAAAACGAATGCAAGGCGTTGGAGGCCGAGATGCGAGCGAAGGACGAAGCTGCAGATGCGCAACAGCTGGCGGCAAAAAAGCCGTGCCGAAGGACGTCAAAAAGCTGTGCGAGTACCTCGGCGAATTCGATGGCAGCCTCCTGGCAGGCGGTACCGTCTGGCTGATGCGCACCTACCTGACCAAGCTGATGAGTACCTTCGAGATCCAGGACTTCCAGAATCATATTCTGGAAAGCAACAGGCGGGCCATCGGCCGCTATCTCAAAGAGCTAAAGTACTGCGCTCTTAAGCAAACAGTTTCTGCTCTAGAAAAAGTCGGCTGGTTTTTGAGCAAGCTGCGACGCCAAGCTCTCTCCGACGCGAGGCTTATGCCGCAGCTGAAGAGCTACATGGACAGCACAAAATCTTGGACAAAGCCTTCCATGAAGCGAAAGGCCGTCTACTACGGCAAGCTGACTGACCAACAAGAGGCCAAACTAGCGACGCCCGAACAAATAAAGGCCGTGTTCGATATGCACGATCGAGTATTGGAATAAGCCAAGGCAGACGATGCTGAGCGATCAAGGTGAGTTAATAGAGAATTTTGAATTAAACCTTTAAAATTAGGTAGCTTGCTTTTTATCTGCAAATGATTTTTAAATGCTTGAGGAGTCAGTTCTGATTTACTTGTAGATGTAGGACTAATCGTTAATTTTAATTATTGGGTCATTGCTTTACTGCTGCGTGCCTAATTGACAGACTTTTGTTAAGCTAAGTTAAATAAATGTGTATGGGAATATTTATAGTAGACTTAAAAAAGTAATTGAATTAATTTTTGCTTAAATATCTTATCTTGCTTTAAAAAGTTTAATAGGATGCTTCAGAAGTCTAACATTTTCTTCCAATACCGGTCTAAACTGCTAGCCATTGGCATGACAATTTGCTTTGGTGACGGGAACGCCAATCGTCAAGATGTGGCCCGTGGCTGCACTATAGCAGACGCGAAGAAGTGGCTACAGGACCCAGGCGGCCTTCGTTGCGTTGAAGCCCACAAATCGACAGCCGACTCATGGCTCAGCGAAGGGTTTCATCCTCAGGTATCTCGAGCACCGCTTAGCTGAAGACCCGCTGTACTCGGAATTTGCATTCCGCTTTCCGTACGGCTCATTCAACCAGCTCTTTGGCAAGTACCACGAAAGGTACAGCCCACTCCTAAAACTACACATATTCACGGTGACTGTCTTTCGAAAATGGGTCGAAACTCAGGGCCTGCTCAACACCACGGCTGTAGAACAGCGCCGCCTGGCCGACCACCTCTATCACACGGAGCTTATATAGAGGCGCAATTATCAGGCAACTGCCTGTAGGTTGAAAATATTTTTTCATCCTTTGTTCAGCTCTATCGTTGTGGCTATCTTACCGTTTTTCTTTCTAAATTATCAATATCATGTCTATTTTATTTGAAGCTTATATTTCGCTCAGGCCGTTAGCAACAGCGGGAAAGGGAAAGGGAAAAATTCAGCTGACATAGTATTTGTTCTGCCTATGGCTTAAGAACTGCCATGCACTACCGCAATGAAGCTAACATAAACAATTTCCCTTTTAACAGACTCGAACGGTCCAGTACCATCAGCCGTGCGGCGACTTTGTGCCCGGTATTGCTGACACCTTTAGAAACAACGGCGCACCTGCGGACAGCGAAGTGACCCTAAACGATCTCGACAACATTGCTAAAATTCCAGAAGACGAGATCAAGAACACTGCGGCAGACTTTGCAACAATGATCGACTCTGATGGTGAGTAGAAACGGTTATATATGTATGATTTCTCTCTTTTATATTTTCCAATTTTTAAACCACAGGAGAAGAAACTATCATTATCGAAAAAATTATCCGAAAACTAAAGAAATTTTCGAATAGGTTCACGTAATTATTTTATTTAATTATTCTATCTATAATAAGAATAGTAGGCCTCTACTGTAACTGCACTTACCTTGCAATATTTTGGAGGTGCGACGAACTTAAAAAATTTATTTGTCTTTGTTTTGCTCCTCAAACGCAGAAATTCCGCTGGAGGCGGCCGCAGACGAAGTGACTGCCTCCTCTGACGGCTCTACGGCTGCCTCGTCCGATGCTGCGACTGTTCCCGCTGACTGTCTCCGTCTCCCGTCGGCAAGGCCGCTGTCAGCACGGGTCGCGTCGGCAAGGCTGCACCCTCCGCTTTGGCCTCCGCGGCTGCCTCTGCTGCTCTGCTGTTATAAGTAAGCGGTGCCCACTTGAGCCTGGTCGAATTGAGCCTGGTCAACTGATTTTGGGCTACTGGCCGAACGACGGCGAATTTTGGTGGCTGGCCAAGGTCTGCAACCCTCGGCGCGGATCGAAGTGCACCAAAGGCGTCGCGTCAGTTGCAAGCGTCCACGTGCATTTTCTGTACAATCCGCCTACTAGCGCCTGGTTGCATCGCCGGCGGTATGCGGACCCAAATAAAGAAATACAGCCAAACGCCTCCGCTCCGCTCAAAGAGGCTTTTAAGCAATTTTGGCAAGCCGAAGCCATGGATGTTGACAGGCGGCTTGAGCATTTCCTTGATATTCAGCCCAAATAATCTACTCGCCTTCCTATTCAAGTCTGTGTGAACAAATTGCAATAGTTTTTTTCATTTTTTCATTGTGTATTTCTTCTTTTAGCAATTGCTCCTTTGTGTATATTTCCAATTGCATTTTAAAAACACTTCACCTGCAAAATTTGTAACTTTTCTGCGAAATTTTAACTTCTGTTACTTGAACTGTATTTTTTAAGCTGTCTGCTGCACAATAATGTAATTTTATCACATTATTTTTTTTAATTTTAACGTAATAATAGAAATTTTAAAACAAGCATTGCTGTCCAGTGCTCACGCTCAGTGCCATTCGCTTCAAAGAATAGGAGTAACTGGGTCCACCAAATTTCAAATTTCATTTTGAGCGTGTAAGCAACTGGCGGTCTGAACTGAAGGCTTCCTATTCCTAGCGTCTACTTGCTCCTTTCCACTCCCTACCTGAGCTTCACTACCTGCTGGCTCCTCTCCCTTACTAATCCCGACGGCTGGCTCAGTTTCAGTGTCTGATATGGTTAGCTATGATCACACACTAACTCGTGCACACAAATGGATGAAGCGGGAACGAGGAGAGAACAAACCTGGGGTCCAAGATTGTCAAATTTCTGGGCTACAGAATCAGCGCGGAAGGGATCTCGCCAGACCCAGGCCTCGTCAGCAAAATCAAGGAGATCTCCGTCCCACATGATAGGCACCAATTAGAGTCCTTGCTAGGCCTCTCCAACTTCTTCGGAAGATTTATCAGCAGCTACGCGGATGTTGTTGAACCACTGAACCGGCAATGCAAAAAAGCTACGCTCCTGATCTCCTGTCTAATCATCCAGCCGTGCGGCCAAATCAAAGAAACAACGCTCACTACCGACGCCAGCGAGAAGGTTGTGGCACGCTGACCCCGTGATCTACTTCAGCCGGCGACTGTGGTGGAAAAGCGCCACTCCAGCATAGAGCGAGAAGCCCTAGCGATCGTCTGGGCTATGAAGAGGGCTCGCCAGTTCTTGCTTGGCAAGCGTTTTACTCTACGGACGGACCACAGCCCTCTCGATTTTTTCATCGGAACGAGGCACAACTCCCCAAGATAACCAATGCTCGACGGCTGCGCTGGGCGATCCGCCTGATAGGATTCGAATTCGCGATTGAGAACGTTCGCGGGGCAGACATACCGCATGTCGATGCCCTGTCCCGCCTCGACTTCGCTAACATCCCGGACAGCCAACTCGAGGCGGAAGCCAAAGATCAGTATTAGCATCTGACTCACTGGGCTGGCGACGGTGTCATCAGCTGGGACAAGCTGGGTGAGGACACCGGCTACTAACGGACGTGAGCCGCAGAATAACCAAGAACCATTGGGCTGGCTGCAATGAACGCAGTGCGTCATCCGAAGCTCAAAAACTACGCAGCACATCTGACAAAGCCACAAAAGCGAGATTAAGGCTCAGATGGAAAAATAGAGACAGAGTGAAGCGGTGGCGATAAGCGGGATATGAAGGACTTCATCGTCAATTCGAACGATATAACGTCAGACGAGTAAGTATTTGATGTTTAGCGTAACTGTAAAAAAGGGGACTCAAGAGTGTACTAGGACCTAGGAAAGTATTTAATGCTAAAAATTGATTAAACTTTCAATTTCAGTAGAAGATTAAAGCTAGTGAGTTGAATATTTTTTAAAGAATGAATCAGAAAATATAAAATACTTTGTGAGAAGTTACTAGCAACTGAACGGCTGTACATTGTTTAAAAATGAGCTCAGTCGTCTGTCCTGAAATTGCGGAAGAAAGAAGGGCGGATGGGACAGTCTTCAGAAGCACATCAAGAGGAATCATCCGAAAGGCACGGCCAGGATCAGTCACACGCTAACGCACAAATAATTCCGGACCTTAGAGGTCTCATCGCTGAGCAGAAAGAGGTAAGCAGATGTATTTCTCTATGCTAACTAATAAGCTAAACTGTGTCCACCTACTTGGACTTTTACCTAGTCTGTCTACTTTGTCTACTGATGCTAACATTCTATCAGATCTGTCTAATTTGTCTAGATTATCACATTTTTCTCCTCGAAATTTCTGTGCTGCCTTATAGCTGTAAACGTGGTTTAGTTTTTGCATGCAGCAGGTATGAAAAGGGAATATGCCTGCGTCAGTATAGAGCTCTTATAACTTAGCTTGATTACGTTTGTATAATGTAACATGATTCTACCCTGGCTAAAAGTAGAAGGTAGTAGGCAGTGGGGTAAAAGGGATAAATGGGAATTAGTGAAAAAATTTTGGCAATTACGCTCACAAAATTGCAAGACATAATAAAAAAAGATGAAATTTAGCAGTTTGTGCGCTACAGGATTATAAGTATGGATCCGCTGAGGTCAATGTCTCGGAATGCCGGCACCTGCTTGAACGACTGGTTGAAGAGCGCACTTAAGTCGGTGCAGATGACGAAGAGAAGCTTCTTCGTATTCCGTACGGAGACTTTGACCACTTTTTCGCAGCGTACCATGAAAAATGCAGCCCGCCACTGAAAAGCGTAACGCATACTGATTTGTGGAATTGTCGAGACAAATGTAACGTAAGTAAGGTTGGGTTAGCTTTGCCTGTCAATATAGTTGTCATTACCTACTCGTTTTTAAACAAATTTAGTAAAGCTACTAGCACACTTGTGTGTGCAAACTATTTATTTTATGACATGTTTCAGTAATGCTGTTCAAGCGGATAGCCTTCCGTGTTTCATATATGGCTTTTATTTCCGAATAACCAACGTTGCTACAAGAAGTATTTCCTTTCCATCTGGTTTAGGTAACGCAACTGCAAGCAAGGGTAGAGGGCTTAGCCATAGACTATGTCATGCCCCCTTTTACAGAGGCTTAAAAAACAGGTACACGTAGTTAAGGAACGATTAAATAACACGTGGGGCGGGATAGGTGCGCGAATAATAAACAAGGGGAAATCAGCATTGGACTGTTAAGTTCGGTTTTTCTATCGTGTCAAACTAGAGGCCTTGTCAGTCAATCATGGAGAGTAGCGGTCAGGTGGGCGGCGCAGCCGCTCTCCACGTCGCCTGTTCCCATCGGGCTCGCCTGCTCCGGCTTGGATCTCTTCGGGCTGTCTGTCATCCCGGTCCTCTGACTCTGACTCGCTGGTCGAGGGCAAGTCTGCAGCAGTTGCCCCGTGAGTTCGTGCCAGGGCGCTCGATCGGCCTCTTGATTGGCCAGAGCCAGACATCGAAATCTGGGTGTTGCTCACAAGGCAAAGTCGGTCTTCGTGCAGAATCCAGGATGTGTTTGGACCGACTGTCATGAGAAATTTCGCTTGCTGTGGAGGGGCGTTGGCGTTTGGATGATAGATTATGTTCTCGCCTTGATTAAACGTCGAAAATATGGGCATGCGGAGCTTTCTTCCAAACACCATCTCGGCCGGTGATCTGCCCTTGTTGTAGTTTGCGGAGTTTCGGTGATGGAACAGCAGCTTCAGTAAAAATGACGCGAAATCCATATGTGTGAGCTGTTGCGTCCAAGCCTGTAGACCATGCTTTACGGTCTGGACTGCGCGTTCCGCGACTCCGTTGGACCTCGGATGATATGGCGGCGATTCTAACTTGCTAGCACCATTTGCCTGGAGCCAACCGACGAGTTTTGCTGCTGTGAATTCTGGCGCGTTGTCTGAAACGACCACCTGCGGCACTCCAAAGTGAGAAAAGACTGTGCGCAGACTGAAGATGACCCCATCGACGGAGCGATCTTTCAACGGAAAGGCTTCTATCCAATTGGAAAAGGCATCCACAACGACTAAAACATTGCCTGCGCTTCTTACGTACGCCCAGTCGATATGTATGCGTTGGAAGGGTTCCGAGGCTGGAGGCCATTGGTCCACGTGGGCGGCGGGCCTAGGTCGGATGACGTTGCAGGCCGGGCACTGCGCGACAAAATGCTCAACATCCCGGCGCATGCTTGGCCACCAGCATGAGATCTCCAGCAGAGCATGCGTTGCCGCCGATCCAGCATGGGTTTCATGCGCTGCGCCGAATGCGGCGCGTCGAAGTCGAGGAGGAATGTATGCGCGCCGACCCGCGTAGAGTAGGCCGTTTTCAATGGTAAATTCCTGGGCTCTCCGTTTGAATACAAGCTCTGCGGCCGTGCAGTGCGACCAACGTCCAGACTGCACACGCTGAATAATTCGTTGGCCAAGAGCGTCCAATTCCAGTTCCCTCTGTAACTGTCTGTGGTCGAGAAGTGGCGCTGCAAAACAGATGGAGTTAATCGCTTTTGACACGGCTGGCGGATCAGCATCATTACTTGCATTGTTGAAGCGGAGTCGAGACAGAGCGTCAGCGTGCTTGATGAGATGTCCAGGTAGGTACTCGATTTGGTAGTCAAACTGCATTAAGCTCAGCGCCCAACGTGCGATTCTTGTGGAAGAGTCAGTGGGGAGTGCTTTGTTGGCGCCGAACAAGCTTATCAGTAGTTGATGGTCTGTTTGAATCATCCTCCTGTGATTAGAGTCATCCTTCCAGCCTTTTGCTCGCGATAGTGCATTGAAGGCTACGAGCCATGATTTGGCCTTATCAGCTGATGTCAGGTCCAGATCACCTAGCCGCGACGCCATTGACATGTTTCAGTAATGCTGTTCAAGCGGATAGCCTTCCGTGTTTCATATATGGCTTTTATTTCCGAATAACCAACGTTGCTACAAGAAGTATTTCCTTTCCATCTGGTTTAGGTAACGCAACTGCAAGCAAGGGTAGAGGGCTTAGCCATAGACTATGTCATTTTACTCTTTGGTACAGAACTTAGAAATATCAAGAAAATTGTGTTAATTAGGCAAAATTCATGTGCGTATTTTCACTTCCTCGCACAACCCCACTCAGCAATTTAACCCTCCACGCACACGAACAGTATAAATATGAAATTGTATGCAAAATCGACGTTGACATCTTTCCAGAAATTACAACCTAGGTCTTTTTATACCATAGGGACACCCGTTCAGAATTACCTGCGACCATAAGCCTTGAATCATAATGATGCATAATCCATAAATCAAAACAACACAACAAAAGCTTTGATGATGCATGATGATCATGATGCACACATAAGCCTCGAATCGATTCTAGGCTTTCAGCTTTTTAAAATCCACTTTTCATATTAATTAGAGATGTCAACAGCTCTTCTTGATTTTCTTTGATTCTACTACCGGCGATTTTGCAGACAAATGACACCGACAAAGCCATCCTTATGCAGTGACGTACATGCTGGAAAGCCTCCTTGCCAAAATTACCCGGCACCGGCGCTGTACGAGTCTCGAGCAGCAGCTGAAAGACTCTCTTTACCAGATTTAGTGCGCAGCTAAATCTCTGCATGAAGTTTCCCGCCAGGAGTCAGGCAAGCGTTTGAGCTTCGACATGCGCTCCAGCTGGCCGCCGTCACTGTCAATCGCGGCCGGGCTTTCTACAGCGCACACGAAATACATTTGATAATTTAACCGGACCATCTCTTGATTTACAAGGGCAGAAACATAGATTGTTATCTTCTCTGGCTTTAATTCTTTTGATTTTAAATCAGACCAACAATTTCAACTTTGGGAGGCGCTGATCTTTGCAATATCTGTCTGTAATTGCACGCATTAGCCAAGATACGATTTCCATCCCAAAGCAAGCTTCTCACTATTTGCATTTGTCGTCAGAGCGAATTTTCCTGGTGGCATTTGCTTTCTGCTAGCAAAAGAATGTGCTATGAAAAAAAATATTTTGAAGCTAGCGTGCTCAGTAGCTCAAACACAGCAAGTATTTCAAAGATTGGCTTCTTTCTCTCGCTACGATATTCGGAACATCATCAAGTTTTCCTTTGTCGGGCAAGGCAGCGCCAAAAACTCACTAGGAGTTGACATGTTCTTGGAGAAGATGCAACGTCAATTCAGACTGTATTCCAAGCCCTGTCTTCGATCTTGAATCTCCCGGATCTACTTCCTGACAAAGAGCGTTTAGGAAGACCAAGTTCTGAAACAATGGACGTCAATTTTGGTCGCATGATTGAATGCTGTGAGTGAGGACAGTCAGAGAACTTGCGGTAAGTTAGAGGAACTACTTGGCAACCCCGTAGCACTGTGCATCAGATTCTCACGGAGAGTTTGGGCATGCAGAAGCATGAAGCCAGCCACGCTAATCGCTTGATTTGGCTCCGGCGCACTTCTACATTTTTAAAGGAATAAAGGAAAGCCTTTGTGGCCAGCGCTTTGCTTCGGAGGAGCAGGTGAACAACAGCTTAGTCAGCATATGACAAAGTTTTTTTACGGAGGAACTGATCCACCAGGTGGACCATATGAATGCTAGAGCGTGGGAGGAACTGTGGATCTTCGAGGAGGGAAACGAACGCAATCAGCTATTGCCACCTGCGAATAAAGCCATGCTTCATCTCATATAAAACATAGATACCAGTGGCGTTTCTCCGGGATTATATTGAAGCTGAAATATAATCCCGGAGCGCGACTGTCTATGGACAAACTCGCGCGCGTGGAGAGAGAAATATAATCCCAGAGAAGCCCAGTCAGTGTCTATGGCCCATATCGTTGGTGAAAATTTGAGGGAGAGACGCGGAGCGGACGAGCAAGTAGCGCCCATACACAGTCAAACGCAAATCGCTAAAATGCGTAGAGTGATAAATCCGCTTGTGGATTATTCGAAAGATTTTGTTGGTAACTTTGACCCGAATGTGTTCCCAGCCGCGTTCGCAGCGTTCGTAGAGTCACTCCCTGATCGCGATGTGCGTGATCATCAACGGCTGGCCGCTGCAATGAATGAACAGCGAGAATTGGAGCTTGAAGATCTAGGAGTAGAGCCAATGGACGGCGCGCTGAGAGAACTGGAAGGCACGGACGGAGCGGTGAACAACGGCGAGGCGGATGGCAGGCGTTTCGCTGTAGTCGGCGACATTGGGGTGTTAGACCAATCTGTTCGTCCGAGGGGCACTGTCAATCGCAACAAGTGGGCCCTGCGAACCTTCCAAGAGTGGATAACTGCGCGTGGTAGCACCGTCGCCGTGAAGCCCATCACGGAGTTCACCATCGAGGAGATTAATACGACGCTGGGCCGTTTCATCCATGAGGTGCGAAAAGTGAATGGCGACCGATATCCTGGCGGTTCACTCGTGTCAATCGCCGCTGGACTTCAGGCGGTCATTCGCGAGGCCAATCCGACTGTTGATCTGTTCAAGTCTGCGGAGCTGCGGCCATTCAGAGACTCCCTGGACGCGGCCATGAAATTGTCAACCGCAGCTGGTTCGTGGCTCAATTCTAAGCCTGCTGGAATTCTCTGCGTGTCCGATGAGGAGAAGATCTGGCAGTCCGGAGTTCTCGGCGTGGACGATCCCGTCCGGTTGACGAAGACGCTCTTCTTCCTCAACGGACTTCATTTCGCCCTGCGTGGCGGTGTGGAGCACGCGGGTATGCTACTGTCGCAGCTGCAGGTTGCAGTGCGCGAGAATGAAGAGTGCCTTGTTTACAAGGAGGCAACGTCAAAGACCAATCAAGTTGGCCTCAATGACAAACGGCACAAACTAGTGGACCGGGTATACGTCCCAACGGAAGGCAACCGCATCTGCCACCTGACAGCGTTCAAGAAGTTTCAGAAGGTGCGACCATCAGGTGTGGAGAGGTTCTACCTGCAGCCAGCTAAGAACTGGGAGAGCAACACGGTGTGGTTCACATCCAGACCGATTGGCAAGAACCAATTGTGCAAGATGATGGCCGACATAACAACCGACGCTGGCGTGCCCAAGCTGACCAACCACAGCCTGAGGGCAACATGTGCGACGCGCCTGTACCAAGCCGGAGTGGACGAGCAGATTATCATGGAGCGCACGGGACACCGCAGCGTGAAAGGCGTGCGCGCGTACAAGCGGACATCGATGAATCTGATTAAGATGTCAAGCCTGTTTGTCGACGGCAAGGTGGTCCCGGAGGTGGCAAGTGATTCGCGATGCGGCGGACACACGTTCGTCTTCAATAACTGCACGGTCGTGCAGAACATCGGGCCAACGAACGGCGGAGTGTCTCCTGATGGGCCTGTGTGAAGTATCCGCTGTATGAAACTGTGTTTCTCTGCCGCAAAGACTGTTTTTCATATCCCCCTGTCACCCTTCATATCGTTGTAATTTTGTTTTTTCATTACTAGTTGTCGCTCACTGCTGTTCAATGACGTTGAGTAGGTTTGCTTAATATCGTCTAAGGCTGTAACCCAGCCACGGCTACAAAATAAAATCCCGGAGATCGCCCAGTTACAGCGCCATATAATAACTCGCATCCCGCATAATTCGACTGGAAGTCCTTATATCTATGTTTTATATTCAAACAAAGTCCCTTTCTTTTGAAACAGAAGAAATTCAATTCAGACTCTCTATGGCCAAAGTTGTCCCCAAATGACGCGCACACGCAAACTTGAAATTCAAAAGCAACAAAGTCACATTCTATTTCGACAGAGATTTTTATGTATAGATTAAAAAAAATTTTTATTGCACTTATCTAATTTCTTTTTCCTGCAGTGTATAACCGCAAAATTTTTTCGTAACAAGAACCGATATGAATGCTGAAGATCAGATTGATGAAGACGATGAAATTTTCTATGCTGGAAGAAGAAGGAATCGATGAATTTGAAGCAGAAGTTGATGAAGATATCGTGGAACAGCAGCCTCGTCGGTACGCTACTGTAAGCAACAGTGACAGGGACCGTATCATCAAGGCTGCTGATCGTGGGGATGACTTTGTGGAACTGGCGCGCCAACTTGGAGTCAAGAGGTCAACAGCTTACACAATTGTGAGGTCAGGAAGAGCGGAAAAGCAGCCCAAGGGCGGAGCCAAACGATTCAAGTGGGATGAAGAAATGCAGGCCCACGTAATTGGTCTCATCCAAGCAATTCCGCTTATAACGCTAAAAGAAATGAATGCTAATCTGCGCCAGCAACTCCCAGAAAAGCCGCACGTAACGGAGAAAACGATCAGCGTTAAGCTTGATGGAGCTCTGTATACCACTAAGTTGTCACGAGATCTCCCCGCAGATCGTAACTCCCCTCGTGTGATCGAACTGCGGAGAGAGTTTTGCGAGTGGCTTTGTTCTGTCGATGTTGTATCGATGAATTTTATCGATGAATTTGGCTTTAATTCGTGGATGAGACGATCAATAGGGCGCTCTCGACGTGGTGAACGCGCGTACAGGCAAGTGGCTACTCAGAAAGGACTTCGAGTTACCGTCTGCTTGGCCATTTGTCCAAGTGTCGGTGTCGTGCACTACCAAATTTATGATAAGGGCATGACTAAAGACAAGTTTGGTGAGTTCCTGCAGATAACCGTCGGCAACTTCCAAGCTGCGTTCCCAGTCTCGCGTTGTTATGTTGTCATCGACAACGTAAGTTCTCATAATGACGCTGAAGACTACGAGATTCCGGCCACCATTCAGGTCAAGCGGCTTCCACCATACAGTCCATTTTTGACTCCTGTGGAGAACTCAATCTCCTGTTGGAAGGCCGCTCTGAAGAGAGAACTGGCGGCAGACCAGCAAAAGTTCATCGCTCCGACAGCTGAGCAGCGCGGCAATCAGTTGATGGCGGCCTATCGGCGAGAAATTCTGTACAATATGGTGGACAGAACCATTGGCTGCATCTTGGCGGACAAGTGCACTGAGTGGTTCAACCATGTGTTTACATACGTCCCTCGCTGCCTTGGTGGACAGGAAATTGATGGTTAAATGTCGAATTGAAGTTGACCAACTGACACTGTCTTGTTCCTGTTTTTCATTTCACTGTTACGTTCGTCGATTTGTTGTGTTACACGATGTTGTGTTATCTCTTGAGTCTTTGTCGAAATAGAATGTGACTTTGTTTCTTTTGAATTTCAAGTTTGCGCGTGTGCGTCATTTGGGGACAACTTTGGCCATAGAGAGTCTGAATTGAATTTCTTCTGTTTCAAAAGAAAGGGACTTTGTTTGAATTGAATTTCCACAAGCGCTAATATTTCTTGAAATGTTTGAACTGAATTTCTGTTTGTTTCTTTTGAACAAGACTTTGTTCGAAATAGGAGGTAAAATGGTGTAGTTTAGCCGTGCTATTTAGACGCGTCTGAAAAAGTGGTTTCACAACACCATGCTAAAAAGCAACGGTTAGTAAGCCGTGGCTAAAAGCATGCTAGCGTGGGTGTCTGCCATAGACATGAGGCGTCACTAAGACGATTATTGATTTGTGCCTTTTCTACGTCAGGAAAGCCCTACTTCATACTTTATCGTGTCTCGCTTTATTGAAGCAGAAGTTCTCCCCAGCCGGAAAGTTTTCCTGCAAGTAATAAGTATACCAAAGGAGACGCGTACATCATTCTCTGGTTTTCGCTGGATCGGCCCGTCTGTGACTATTCTGTCATGGTGTCGAACGAGACCAAGAAGCTGTTTCTGCTTGAGATGCTATGACGGAAAGATGTCCTTATGGGAAAATTCGACGACTATGCGGACGGTAAGAAGAGAAAGCTGCAAGCATGGAACGAAGTGCAAAGCATCATGGTGGCTCACGGTGTAGACAAATCGGTGGCGCAGCTGAGAGACACGCTCTGGAAAAAATCTGAGTATGGGAGCAATTAAGAAGAACGATGAAAGAAGAAAGACAGGTAGCGATGGGGGCGTTGAGCGCAAAATCACCGAACTGGACGATCTCGTGTTGCAGATCATCGGACGGGAGAGTGAAAAGCATCATGGTCTTTGGCCAATGCTCCGCTCGACCGAGGAGCGCGTCACTCGATGTGACAGGTGGGACCAGCCATTCAAGGCATGGGTAGATTGAGTCTCCCAATAAGACAGCATCGTGAAATGGTCGAAATCCTGCGTTCTCGAACGCATCATACACGCTGCTATTACGCAGTACGCGAACGTCGTTCACACTTCGCGGCCAGGTCCCTCAGGCTGGAAGAACTGCTCAACATTTGAAATAAAAAAGACAGTTGCCATTATTTTTATATGGGGATTGTACGCAAGCCAGAAATGCAGAACTACTGGGCTACCAGCAAATTCCACGGCAGTCAGCTGTTCCAGAGCGAGAAATGCCTCTTCTGCAACAGGTTTTAATAGATCCTGTCTTTTCTAAGATTTTATGATTGCCGCAATGCCGACAGTACTGATCCGCTGCGCAAGATCCGGCCGTTTTTCGTCAAGCATGCGAGCTAAATTTCATGCCAGGCAGAAAAATTTCTATTGATGAGTAGCTAATTCAGCATAAAGGCAGACTAGCCTTCAAGCAGTACATCCCGAACAAGCGTGCCTGGTGTGGTATAAAGACGTACTGCCTCAGCGACTTGAAAACAGGCTATTTATGAAATGTTCTAGTACACCCAACAGCCCAGGAAAATAGCAAATTCTGGTCAGTTTTCGCCAGTTTCAAATTTTCTATCAGCGAGTGCATCGTGGCTGAGCTTTCAAAGGACCTACTCAATCTTCGACACAGAGTATTTATTGACTGCTACTTCTACTCGACTCTCTACTTCTTTTCGCACCGCCTCGCAATGTTTGTGTGTCTTTTGATGGTGCGAAATGCCTGGGTGCTTTACTTAAAGATTGGTGGCCCTAAGACCTTCAGTGACTTCTTGGAAGTCAGCATTCGTCATCTGGTGGAGAGCGGCGGCAACGGCCGTAAGCAACCTGCCGGCGGATTGCGGTGTCCTGCAGCTGCAGGACCAGAGCAGCACTTCTCCGAAAAATTCCTATCCGCCCACCTAGCCGAGGCCCACAAAGCGCTGCAGAGTCTGCTACTCCTCTGGGCGCAGCCGGCACACAGTTTACATATGCAACACCTGCACGCCAGGAGCTCCTGGCCTGTGTGTACGTGCTTCAAAAACTGGCACTCGTAGCAAGTTTTTTGTCAAGCAGACATCTTATGGACTCTTCGCAGGAGCAAATTTTCACAACCACTGGCCCGTTTGTCGATTAAATTTATCAACCAGCAAAGTTTTTGGGTTTTGGGGTGGTATTTTTCGCTAGTTTTTTAACTTCCAAAGAAGCACGGCAATAGGTTTTATATTATTAAAGTAGTACATGTTTTTGCGATGAATTTACAGTTTTAGGTCCATCCAACAGCGAGATGTTCTGTTCTGTACTTTTTGATGCTTTACGAGCTTTACCTCGTAGTTTATATTCTCATTTCGTTATGCATGTTTGCTGCAAGTTTTGCGATTATTCCTGTCGGATTTTAATTGTCTAATTTGTACAAAAAATTGATGATGGCACACATTTATTCCATTAAGATTCATGGACTTTTTCTAAATTGAAGCTTTAATTACCGCATTGTCATATGGTCTAGCCAACAAGAGAGACTAAATAATGGTGATTTACCATAGACAAAACAAAATTTGCGTACGGTAATGCGATTGTCACCCTAGTTTAAATTAGCGTGCGTGACAATCGCATTACTGCAAGCTAATTTCGTTTTGTCTATGGTAAAATTGTCTGCGCTGATGACTTCTCTCTATTGTTGGCTAGACCAAATGATAATGTGATAGAAGCACGGCTTGCGCGTGCAACAACACCATAGACACTCGTGCGCTACGCGCACTCGTGGTCCTAGGCGTTGTTGCACTTGCAAGCCGTGCACTATTCCCACCCGATTTGCCGGGCAGAAATGTCATAGAAATCGTCAATCCTTTGCAAGTAGAAAATTGAACCATAGACAACAAGATCTATTTTTAGAATGGCAGACTGTAGATGAGATGCTTAACGTAAGAAGAACAAGAACATTGGATCCAATGTAATTTGGGCTCCCGGGCAGAGAAATGACGTTTCTGCTCGCCCTTGCAAATCGGGTGGGAATAGCTATACCATAGACCTTCTTCGTGCAGAAAGAGGGAAATCCTCGGGCCGCTTCGCGTCCCTCAGATTCTCCCCCTTTCTGCCCTCAGAAGGTCTATGGTATTGGTATATTTCTCCATTAGCTTTCGAAAGTAAATTAAAAATTTTACTAGTTGCATGAAGCAAGAGGTCCAGATACCAATTAAAACCTCTACATGACTGCAGTTATTAGCACTCATATCCGTTACCGACGGCGAGGCCGAAAACGGCCATAGACACTTGCAACATTAAATAACGTATGAGTTGCTGTGACCACTGTTCCCGCCAATAGTCTCACTAAGATTTGCTTTTTACTCGGTAGTATTTTTGTCCCACTGACTTTGCTGTGTACATTTCTTTTGCTGAAAGTGAGCCATGGATCCCCTTTACTTATCTAACTCTGAAGACGATTTCCTTACTGATGACGAAGATGGATCCTATGATTTTGATGAAGAGCCTGGTGAGGACGGTGACAACGTTGAAAGCGCGAGTAGTTCTGAAGATGAGGACATCGAAATGGAAGAAGCTCTGGAGTGGTATCAAGTTTTCGAAGGGACAGACGTCAGACCATCAGTGGTTCCAGAGTTTGTGGGCACACCCGGAGTTCGACCGGACTGGGTACCACCGCAACCGGCGAATGGCAGTGAGGCAGAATATTTGCTTCAGTATTTGACAGACGAGCTGTTTGAAAGCATTGCCAGGTGGACAAATGAACGGGCCTGAAGTTTCGTTGAGGGAAAACCAGTTGATGAGCTGCCAAAGGTGGTGTCTACATGGAAAGATTGTAGTGTGGATGAAGTGAGGAAGCTGATCGGCATCGTGCTGCTCATGGGCGTTGATGACAAACCTGAGATTTGTTCCTACTGGACGAAAGATCCCGTGTACCACTGCTCTTTTTTGGCTCAGCCGCACTCACTCTCGCGTGATCGTTTTAGGCAGATTCTTTCTTGCCTTCGCTTCTACAGTAGCGGCGGTCCTGCTCCCCAGAGCCCAATCGACAAGATCTCCGTTCCTTGCTCTTGTGCAGCGAGTTTGTCAAAACAACTTCTACCCCTGCCTCTGTTAATTTCTGTAGTCATTCTGTAGTCATATTTAAATTAGTTCTGTTTACTATCGTTTGACTCTCACTCTCAGATTTTCAATTAACTTTTATTGTACGTTACTTATTGTCTTAGCTTAACTTACATATTGTATTACAATACTTAGTGTACGGTCACAAGTTTTTAGTAGTCTTGAATATATCTTATCATTTATGGCCGTTTTCGTCCACTAACCGTCGGGAATGGATGTGGTGCGAAATCGAAGGATTTTCATGGCCATAGACTTATTTTTTGCCGTCTCACTCAGATGTTGCCAGAGTGGACGAAAACGGCCATCCGTTTGACTTCAGTTAAAAACCTTACATGAAATTATGCAAATGCAAGAAGCAGACAAAGCCAGATGTCCAGTTAAGTTTGACAAAATATTAACAGTGGATTACAAGCGTAGTTCCTGCAGCACAGCTAAGCTAAATACATGTTTTCGTTGAATCCTGCATGTTAGCTTAGTTTCTTATCGTGATAAGCAATGATTTGGATATCTCGTCTTTCCGTGGTAAGCACTGCTTACCATAGCCGGCAGGAAAGGCGAAGATAAAAATTACCATGGGAAGCGCTGCTTATCATCCGTCAGCTTGAAGTTAAACTTTTAGAAGTGACATTTTTCTATCCAATCTAATTTGAAGAGAAGAATACAAATAGATCTATTAAATAAGTAAATGTAGCAACTCTGATATGAAATTGAAAAAATGAGATGAACCCTTCGCAGGTTTTCGAAACGTTGTCATATTATTTGGAGCTGCGTTGAAGACAAAAAAGCCGTATCAGTTTTCATGACACAACAGAACATTGCAAAAAAAATTTCGTAACACGAATTGCATTTTATTTTCACAATCCACGAGGGTATCCCAATGCGATCTGAGAAGATTAAACACGGGTAAAACAAGGACAATTGAATAAAAAACAATTGTCAGAATAAATAGAGCTGCCAAGGAAGGCAAGAAAGAAATATGAACGACGAAATTTTAGACAAGGTTCGAACGATACAGTGCAAAAGAAACTTCACAACAAATACACAAGTGGTTCTCCTTGGTTCAGTACCTGTGTGACTTTGTTTGTTCTACCGGCTTCAGTTGGCTGTAGCAGAAGGAACTGAATTTCCCTCAATTAGTGCAGTAGCTTTCGACATCAGCTGGTTAACATTTGGGCAGCCGCTTGACTTCAGATAGTCTGTGGCCTTGGCCACGAGGAGCTCCCACTCCGCTTTGCGGCTTTGCATCCGTGACTTTAAGTAGGCGCAAACCAGAACGGTAAACCAGGCCGCTGGCAACTGGAAGAGTTCGGTGCATCCAAAGTGTTTGAAGAACAGCAGAAGGTCTAATCTAATTCTGCTCTCAGCCTTCCTACTCACCATTCCATCAGGCATCGCTGCTTCCACTTCCGCCTTAGCCAGAGACAGCACGTCGAGCAGATCGCTGCTTGGCTCCCAGCGACCGTCGAACTGCTGGCTGCTGGCAATTTTCAGCACAGCGTCGCCTGCGCCACCACTCGGTCGGTCGCTCCATTCGCGGGCCATCAAGCAGCTGCCGCTCGGACCAGCTGAAAATTCAGCTGTGGAGCCGCGCTTCACTGAAAACGGAGAGCGGGATAGGCTAACAGGTCAGCTTATATTAAGTCAACACGGCATCGCACTGGCGTGGAGCAATTTTTTACTCACTGCTGGCGCTCTTAGACTTCCGGCTGAAAAGACTGATAGACGGCATGTGGAAGCTGAAGAATGACTTGGACCTTTTCGCAGGCTTTGATGTAAATGGGGCCGATGATTTAAGTTTTGTCCGCATTGGAACGTCAAAACCACCGGCGTCTCCCAGACCCTGAAGATGCAAGAAAAAACTAATGATTTTATGAGCCAGTGGAATTTATACAACAAAGAAAGGACGAGCCGTAAGCTCGGGACAGCTGTGGCTCTTGATGTATATTGCAGCTTAGAACTGTTCACGCCAACATTGTCTATGACCAAAATAAGATAATAAGCTGCTACAAATTTTCCGAGGGGAAAACGCGAATAAACTTGGTTGAAAAAGTACGCTCGTATACTTACGCAAAGGGCCAAACTGCAGTATTTCAAGTCTTCGTCCTCTTTCGGCCGGATTGCACGAAAAGCCGCTGTTGGCTCCCCGGACTCGCGGTCGACGCCAACAAAAGCGGTACCTGCAGAAACCAAGTTGGCGGCGAGGCTCAGCGCCACGATGCTGCGAGTGTGCTGACCGTCTGAGTTCTCGTCGGCCCACTCCTTTAGCTGCAGCCGCGCAGCCGCCCTGTGCACAAGCAATGACCCCGAATGAGACTTCTCTGCATGAGTTTCTGCGTCCAAGGCCACTTTCTTCTTCTCTGCTTCCGCCTCAGCGGTCCCCGACTGTGCTGGTGGCGCAGCCTCGCACTGGATCGTCAAGTCGCGGCCACCGACTGTGGCTCGGACGGTAATGGTGACGGACTGCTCAGCGGCCTCTGGACGGTGCAGCAGGAAGCAGCTCAGTGGAGTCAGCGACGCGGCCGTCAAGTCGCTCGGCACGGTGCCCAGCAGTGCCGAGACACCGTCAGGAGTCGACGCGTTCAGCTGAAGCTCACTAACGCTGGGTTGCTGCGCCGCCTTCAGAAGGCTTATCACCGATTTTCTCAGCTGCCCAGAATCACCGTCTCGGACAAAGTCGGCGCGGCCACGGCCAACTCGAGCGACGCCCTTCACCAGACTGGTGGACGCTCCGTGCCCGATACCGATAGCAAACAGCCGACTGCCGCGACCATCGCTACAGCTCTTCAGCACGAGGTCCTTCACCTGGTCGACGTTGCTTACCTCGCCATCCGTCAGCAAAATCACTCGGGCCTGGCATTCCTGGCTTCGGTGTTCGAACACCCACTTCAGCGGACTTAGAATCTCTGTGCCTCCCATATTTGCTCCCATCAACTCTTGCAGCTTTAGCGCCTCCCTTAGCTTGCTTTCGCTATACGGCTGACTCGACGGGAAAAGTTTTTCAAAGCTCGAACCGAAGCTGACGACGTTGAAGCGACAGCCACGAGGCAGAGACTTCAGGAACAGCAACAGAGCCTCCTTCGCCGCGGTGATATTATTGCCGCTCATGGATCCACTGCGGTCTACAACGATGACGAACTCCTTGGGCGTCTCGGCTAGGCTCTGCAGCTGCGAATCTTCAAAAAAGCAGGTGAGCACAGCCGCCTCTTGACGGAACAGCTCGACGTCCCCGTTATTGCCAACCTCTCGCAGGACCGATGCGCCCGACGTTGGACCCTCAAACTCAGCAGTCAGCTCAATGTCGCAGTCTGCTCGGAGATCCGACACGGAGAAGTCCTCTTGCCCAGGGTGCCAGCGCAGATCTCCTTGGCTGCACCGCAGCTGCCGCAGCTTGACAGTGCCAAACACGCAGCCGCCCAACTGCAGCCCCGCCAGCCACTGCGCCGCCACTCCACCTGTAGGTGCTGCCTTCTTCGGGGCCGACAACAGTGGCTTTTCACGGCTGCTCTCTGGACTATACCTCGGCACCAGCACCCGCGGGATTGTCAGCGCCGCCACCCATCGCTCCGGAGCATCCAGCGCTACCAGCGACCGCATGCGGATGCGCACCTGGCCACCCGGAGACACGTTGCCCAGGTAGAAGTTCATCAAGTCTGACGTCTCGTCGGACTCGGCCGCAAACGCTGCAGAAAGTCCGCGGTCAACCGCGGTGCAGTACGCGGACTCCGCCTCTGCCTTCTCCCTGCACTCGCACTCGATAGTGCGACCATTCAGCTCAGCTTCCAGGCGGTACACGGCCGATGAGTCATCAACGGGAAATACGAACCGGACGTCCTTCAGCGTCTCGTCGGTCTGATTCTCGTACGTCAACGAGTAGGCGAGGTCTGCCAGCCAGCCGGACAGGCTGACGAAGACGGAGGAGCCGAGCAGGTCCAGGGACTTACTGGACTCGCACTTGATCCAGTCGCACATTGAGGCTGGAAAACGAAAGTGTTAAATTGGCCGCTGTGTAGTTGCAAATGTGGCCTCACTGACCGCTTTTCAAACTCAGCTCTTGTGGGACTCAAATCTGTGAGAATTTTCGGGTTTATTGATTTGCCTTTCAATAGTCTGAAACTGCTCGTTCCCTCACTTCTTAGCCGTATCTAGGGGCAACCTTGAGTTTCAAATTTGCCAGTACAGCTGAGCTATTAAAAGGGGGCAGGGAGAGAGCTGGAGAGGTGTTTAGAGCAGGGAATGCTCATGGGGGCAGAGCGGCATAGTGCGGTGAGGCAGCATGCTCACAAGTGTACTCTGCGCTCTGCTAGGGCATCCTATTGCTACCCAGACCCACTAGCGGCAAGAGAGTTTCTTTAAATCGATAAACAGTTTCTGCTTTTAAAACTGCCGACCGTGATTTAGTACAATTTGCTTTGAGCTGTGAGTCGAGATGTCTCCGAGCAGTAAATGATGCTAAGAGAAACCTAAATTCAAAGGCTGCTTGGTTCACGATGCGATGGAATTTAGCTAAATTAAATGTTCCATTGCTAAAAATGGTTTCATATTCACAGTATTGCTACAAGAGGATAACAAATTATTAGATAAACTAAATAAAACTTTTGCACTTTAAAGACTAAGCTTC